>BSQW01000005.1:16729487-16963254 GCA_030161315.1 Eutrema japonicum | reverse complement strand
TGGATTTGTATATGAACTGATTCAGAGCCGCGATCCCGGCCTGTTAGTCGTTGTACTTCTCGCGCATTCTTGGAGATGGTAGGTCGAGTATCGCATTTATCTGCTTGGGGTCGGCTTCGATTCCTCTTTGAGTGAGATGTATCCGAGGAACTCGCCAGAGGTTACGCCGAATGTGCACTTAATCGGATTTAGCTTCATTTGGTACTGATTCAGGATGTTTGAAGATTGTTTGTAGGTGACGATGTGATCCACCGGCGGTGAGCGATTTTACAAGCATGTCGTATATGTAGACTTCCATGGTCTTCCAAGTTGTTCGGCGAACATGTGGTTGACCAGTCGCTGATATGTCGCTCCCACATTTTTTAGACCAAAGGGCATGACCTTATAACAGTATGTGCCGCGATCGGTTATGAACGATGTTTTTTTCTTGGTCATCCGGGTGCATCATTATTTGATTGGTAACCGGAGAATGCATCCATGAAGGATAGCAGTTCGTTCCTAGCCGTTGCTTCGACCAAGCGATCGATATGTGGGTAGAGGGAAGCTGTCCTTTTGGGCAAGCCTGTTGAGGTCGGTGAAATCGATGCAGATTCTCCACTTGCCACTTTTGTTTTTGACGACCACAGGATTGGCTAGCCACTCGGGATATTTTACTTCGGTAATAAATCCAGCTGTCGACAGTCGTTTGACTTCCTCGTTGACGGCTTTGGCCTTCTCCGGGCCGAGCTTATGTCGTTTTTGCTTGTTCGGCTTGAAAGTTGGGTCGGCGTTTTGCTCGTGGCGAGCGGACCTCAGGTTTTTATTCCAACCATGTCGCTTACCGACCATGCGAATGTGGATGCATTCTGTTGAAGGAGTCTTATCAGCTCGAATTTGATTTCATCTTTGAGGTCGGCCCCTATGCGACGCATCGATCTGGTTGAGTTTCGTCTACGTTAACTTGGAGGGTGTTCGTTGCTGCCTTGGTTTGTTTTGAGTGGTAGTTTGGTCCGAAGGATTTTTGTTCGATCATGAGGCACGTTCGAGGGTGCTGTGGGGCCGAATTTCTCAGCTTATGCTCGGCGATGAGGCATGTTCGGGATATTACTTGGTTCCCTCGAATCGTCTCGACTCCGTTCGGGGTGGGGAACTTGATGCATTGGTGATAGGTGGAGGGAACAGCCTTCATTGCGTGTATCCAAGGCGTCCTGAGTATCACATTGTAGATCGTTGGTTTATCGACGACGACAAACTTGACCAGTTTGGTTGTTCTTCCCGCGTAGACCGGCAGCCTGATCATTCCGATTGTCATAGTGGTGTCTCCGTTGAATCCTGTGAGTGGTTTGAAGGATGGTTTGAGATGATGGTCGGTAAGCTCCATCTTGTCCAACGTTTCTTTGAATATTAGATCCACCGAACTCTCGATGTCTATTAATACTCGTGAGATTTCACAATCACCGACTCTTAGTTCGATCACGAGAGGATCGTTATGTGGTTGATCCACGCCGGCGGCATTGGCCTCGGTGAAGCTTATCATTTCGCTGATTGGTTTGTTGGTGATATGCTCTTGCCATTTCTGGGCGACCATCACCTTCTTGCCATACTTTTTGATTGACCAAATCGAATCGTTGCATGTCATGAGGCCGCCCATGATCATGTTGACCCGTCATCTGGCGGTCGGTGGCGTTCCTTGTTTATCATGGAAGTCATGGTCTCGCTTTGGCTGTTCATTGTCCGTACTTCGTATGATTGACATAGGGGGAAGGTTTTCGTTTTGATTGGGCCTGTGCCGATCTTCATGGTTATTAGGTCGGTGAGCTTTGTTTGGTCGTTGCTCGTCGATCCGTGCTGAGGAGCGAATCTGATCGCCGATCTCTCCTCTTCGGAATTTTTCGAGAAGGTACTCTTGTAGTTGGCGGCATTGAGAGGTGGGATGTCTGTATTGCTTGTGGTAGTCGCAGAACGGGCGTTGGTCTCCTTTGTTACGTACCCACTTGTTCGATTGTTCCTGGGGCTATGTTTCGCCGATATAGTTTACGCTCGTTCTTCTAGCCCCATCGTTGTCGTTATTGTTGGCGCGATAATTTTGATTGAGGTGTTGCAATGGTTCACAATACTCCTCACAATACACCTCAATCAAAATTATCGCGCCAACAATAACGGCAATGATAGGGCTAGAAAAACGAGCGTAAACTATATCGGCGAAACACAGCCTCAGCAACAATCAAACAAGTGGGTACGTAACGAAGGAGTCCATCACCCGTTCTGCGACTACCACAAGCGATACATATGATATTCCCATATTTTGTCTCTTCTATGCATTCATTGAGCTTATGTTTTATCTCATACGCATATAGTTTCATTGCATATCTTATTTTTTTTTGTTCCATTTAGAGTTTAGGGATTTCGTACTAAGTCCTAGAGAGTCTTGCATGTTTTGGAGTCTTTTTAGGTACTTTGGAGGCATTTGGAGACTTTGGAGGAGTTCACACTTGGCTTGGGACCTTGAAGCAACGCCTAGAAGCAGAGGTGGATCGCACTCACCTTGCCGGCCTCTCATACCGGACCTAACTTGGTCGGTATCGAATTTAGCCGAGACAGGCTCTACACTGGCTGCACGTACCGGCTCTAACTCACCCGGCGTCAAGAAGCATCTTCCTTCGATGAATACTATCGTACCGGCCATGCGTACCGGCTCCATTTCCCCCCCGCGTGGAACTTTCCTCCCACCAGGAAGTTTACCGGCTGCGCGTACCGGCTCCATTTCTCCCGGCATGAAGAAGCTTCCCCCTCGATGTAGACGATCGTACCGGCCCGGCACAAGAGAGCTCCCCCGTCTGGTACTGTTCCTTCTCTTAGGCAGGGACTTTACCGGCTGTGCATACCGGCTCCGATCGGCCTGGTATTCCCCCTTCGACTATTGCACTCATACCGGCCACATGCATACCGGACCCGTTTTGGCGGGTATAGAAGACATGACCCAAGATCCGACCGGGTCAATACCCTTACCTTTGATAGAGAGTTTGAGATTTGTAAGAAGGATCCTTTGTTTTATGCAATCTAGTGTTTATTTCCATCAATTCCTTGCATCTATCTATCTTCTATCTTGATTATTCATCTTCCATTCATGGAGATAACCTCCATCACCATCGATTTTGGTTGGTTCTTAATGGGTCTTGAGTAGTCTTTTAGGGTTTAGAGATGGGGTAGATTAGGATGATCCAAGGCTTGATTCATGGTGTTTAGGGTTAGATATTCTTATATCCCTTCTTGTTTAGTGTTCTTAAAGTTAGATCTAGCTTGAAAAAGTAGGTCTAGATCATAAGGCATTTCATGCACACCAAGTGTTTGATGAAATGCCTTGATGAACTAAACAAGAGATTTATACTCCTAGCCTATGATAATAGTTGTCTAGGGTATATCTTTGGTTGATCTTGTTTATTTAAACTTAATGCTTGCTAATCAATGATACACAAATGAGAGTTTGTTAATGGATTAGGTGATTAGCATAGTGATCAATTGCTTGAAAGAGAATTAGTCAAGTTAAGGATCTTATGCCTAGGGATTAGCTTGTTTGAGTAAATGAACATCATGAATTGAACTTGGGTTATCTTATATCCATAATCCCATCTTTGAATCCGCTTTGGCTTATTGATTTACATCTTGTTTAGTTGCTTTACTTGTTTTAGTTTGGATACTTAATCACAAAACCCTTTTTATTAGCTTAACTTACATAAGTTCCTTGCATTATTAATGCTTAGAGTCATCTCCTAATACGGATTGATAACCTCTTATACTACTTGTATTTAGAGTTATTGGTACCTCTTTAAGACCGAAAAGTCTTAGTATCAATTTGGCGCCGTTGCCGGGGATTTAACTTTGAGATTTAGGCTCTTTGTGAGATTAAGTATTATTTTCTAATAAGATTACTAATATTCTTTACTTCTTTACTTCTTTACTTCTTATTGCTCTTTCTCTCTATAGGATGGTTAAGGATGTCCGAAGCTTTTTGGGTCATAACGGCCTTGCTAACTTCCGACTAACTTTCGACTAAACAAAATCCCGACCAGATTCCGACCAACCTAAATTCAGACAAAATTCCGACCAACCTAAATTCCGACCAACCTAAATTCCGACCAACCTAAATTCTGACCAAATTCCGAACAACTTGAAATACTACTAATTCGAAATTATTTTGAAATTTTTTGAATTTTGATTAATTAATTTAATTTAATTTAATTAATTCGAAAATGAAAATTTAAATTAATATTAAACATTTAAATATTATAAAATAAAATATTTTTGAAAATAAAATAACAGAAAGTGTTTTTAAAACATTAAACATATTAAACATTTGCGGATCCCGATCCCGATGTTTGGGTAATCCGGAAACTTCGCTCTCATCCAAGACGACGTGCTAGCGATATCTGACCTCGCCTCCGAAAGCTCATCTTGCATGGCACCTAACTTGAATTCGGTGTCCGTTTTCGCCGCCTCCAAAGCTTCTACTTTGGACTTGAGCTCTTCATTCTGCTAGATGAGATCTTTAGAGAAAAAAGAACCAGAAGAAGACCCGTCGTCCATAAACGGGATCGTACCCAAACCCCAGCGACGCCGCCTTTTTTTATCAAGGGGAAATTCCTGTATAAAATATAAATAAATTAGAACATAATAAAATTATAATGTAAAACTATAAGAAAAAAAAAACTTACGTTCATAACGAGATGGTTGACCGCTGCCCGCGACATCTCGAAGGAGGAGGAGGAGTCACCTTGTGACTGTTGGGTCAGCTCGATGTCGGTCTTCTGCTTCATCACGTTCTCGTAGATCTCCCTTATGAGGGGATCCTGAATAAGCCCGGTTGTCTTGTTCGTGTGGCACCTCTTCATTAAGTCCAAGTGATTCGGACGCACACCTCCGGCCTCATTAGTCTATAAAAAGCGAATAAATTTAAATATGAATAAATAATTTAATAATTAATTAAAGAGAGAAAACAATGTCAACAAAGACAGATTACCATTTGAATTTCTCGGGTCTGGAAGCTGCTCGAACCGGAGTTGTGGATGTATTGGCCCTTCCCGTTGCGCTCACTCTTTCGGTTTCTCGAATTAGTCTTCGAGAGTTTCTCTGTCTCCGGTTGTTGCCAATATGGTCTGTAGTTATTCCAAACCTCCAAATTCAAGCCTTTCGGCTTGTCTGCCCCTTTCCTCCACTTTTTCTTACACTCGTTCATGTGTCTCTTGAACTGCGTACTCGCTTCTTTCATAAATAACTTTTCCACCGTGACATTGTGAGAGGGATGCCATGTAAACTCTTGCTACGAAAACATAAATAAAAATGCTTAGCAAAATATTAAAAAAATACTTATAAATATAGGAAAAATATAGTAATTGACAACTTACCGCAAATTGTCTAAACCAAATTTGCTTCTCATCATACGGGACTTCTGAAAACTTCTTGTACGGTTTGTCGAGGATCGAATGGAACATCCTCATAACGGCCTTGCTAATCCCGTTGTTCGATATACTAAACCTACAAAAAAAGATAAATTATAAACAATTTGATATTAAATATATATATATGAACTAAGGGTTTTTACCATGTCGATCTTCCAACTCGATGTGGATCAAGCCGGATGTGCAAGTCCCGGCCCGGTTGTTGGACTAACTCCTCGATGGTCATGATTCGAGGAGCTTGACTCTGCGACTGTGGGATAGTCGATGCGGCCGGACTTGGTGGTTCTGACCCTCGAGTCGAACCACCGCTACGTGGAGGTTGTTGCATCCCTTGAGGCGAACCACCGATGCGCTTGTTCGCGAAACCCTCGTACGACCTGAAAAAAACACAAAATTTGTTAGATATTAAACGCAAACGCAAACTATAAATAAATTGCAAAAGAAAAAATGGTTACTATGAAAATATTCAGAAAAACGCGAAACAATTACCAAAAACCGTAACAATTACCAAAAACCCAAAATATTACGAAAAGCCCGAACAAATTATGAAAATTATCAAAACGGTTTTTATGAAAATTTCAAAAATTCATAAAATTATAAGAAATTTATGAAAAAGAGTAATAATAAATTTATTAATTATGCAAAAGTAATGAAAACGTTTTTTTTATACAAATGATAAAATTAAAAAATTTCAAAAAATCTTAAAAATATATTAGATTTAAAAACGTTTTATATACATGATTTTTATAACATTTAAAAAATATATTTTTGTATTTTTAATCTAAAAATTATCTATTAAAGTTTTATATTCATAACAAAAATCCAAAAAATCAAAAAATTCAATTGTGTAAAACGTTTTTCATAAATCCAAAAAATCCAATTAAACTAAAAAATCCAAAAAATTTCGAAAAACAATATGTGTAAACAACAAATCCAAAAATTATAATCTAACAACAAATCCTACAAATCTAACCCACAAATCTCACAAATCTAACCACAAATCATAAGAACTAACATCCTAATCTCCAATCTATCCACAGAACTCAAGCTAAAACAACTAACATCCTAATCTTCAAATCCCAACAACAACAACCACATATCTCAAAAATACTTACATGGTGAGAAGATGTCGGCGGCGGAGGAGGGACGGCGGCTCCGGCGGACGGGTCAGGCTCAGGCGATCTACAAACCAAGAGAAGGAAAAACAATTAGGAGAAGAATAGAGGAAGAGAAGAGGGAGAGAAGAGAAGGAAGAGGAAGAGGGAGAGAAGAGAAGGAAGAGGGACACTTACCGGCGAGAGCGACGGCGGTGATGGTTGGCGGAGAGAGAGAATCGGAGAGAGAGAAGAGAGATCGACCAAATGAAGAAGAAGATGCGGCACAGGTATTTAGATCTAGGAATGGTCGGAATTCGGTCGGTTTTCGAAAAATACAAAACCGCCTAAATATTTCATTCAGCGGTGAATTTTCGCGGGTTTTATTTCAGTATGGTCGGAAATCGGTCGGTATTTCCGACACGATTCTGACAATACTGAGCATATTTTCATAATATTGCATGTCTCGGGTTGATATATTGTTAACACTTGGCATTTTTTTCGAAAAAATTCACATTGGTCGGAAATTAGTCGGAAATTTCCGACCAATTTCTGACCATAGAGGGTATAGGGTATGAAATCCTAAATTTGAATACCGTATAAAACATCTAAACATCTTAGGTATGAAAACAATCTGGCAAGGTAAACATAAATAGAGTATATGACGATTTTTATGAATCGATAAGAGAACGGGTTTAACCTCTCTTAACGAAACATATAACTTATACTTACACTATTCGTTTTCTTGTAAGGTTTGGATTAGATGTTCAAAAATATTGATTATTAAGATAAAAATTAGTATTTCATATTCGGTTTAGGGTTTATAAATCCAACATAAAACTTTAGAATTTCCTTGTAATTTCCGACCAATTTCCGACTATTTATTCATATTGGTCGGAAATTTGTCGCAAATTCCTTGTAATTTCCTACCAATTTCCGACCATATAGGGTTTAGGGTTAAAAATTCTTAATTTACAAACTGTATACTGTTTAAAAAACATGTAAATATCTTATGTCTAACAAATATATGGCAAAATAAACATTTAATAGAGTATATGATGATATTGGTCGGAAATTGGTCGGAAATTCCTTGTAATTTCTGACCAATTTCCGACCATATAGGGTTTAGGGTTTAAAATTCTTAATTTTCAAACTGTATACTGTTTAAAAAATATGTAAACATCTTATGTCTAACAAATATATGGCAAAATAAACATTTAATAGAGTATATGATATTTTTATAAATTGTAAGTAGATTAAGTTAAACCTTTCGTAACGAAACATTGACCTTATACTTATACTTTTCGGTTTCTTGTAGGTTTTTTATTATATGCCCCAAAATTGTTTTACTTAAGCTTTATGGACATTTAATTCTTTCAAAAGATCATATCTAACCATATTAAACATAGTCCAAATCAAATTTATGCCGTTTGAGGTTTCGGAACCTCAAATGGTCAGAATTTGGTCTGAATTTACGAGGAATTCCGACCACATTCAGACCAACTAATAAACCACACGTTCTTTGATAATTTTAGCACGTTTATTGATGATTTTAGCCCGTTTATTGTGAGTATGAGGTTAAATGGTCGGAAAGTTCTAGGAATTCCGACCAAACAAAGAATTGCCCCGGCTAAGAAGTTTTAGCCGGGGGAAGTTTAGACCGGGCAAATATAATTCAATCCCTCCCGACCATTTTACGACCGATCCTTCTGTCCGATCGGAAAATGGTCAGAATATAGAATTAAATGTATTAAAAAATCCGTACACCATATTTAAGCATTTGAAATTTTTTGAAAATTTTGTTGATTTAAAATAGATGCATATGAAAAAACATTGTTACCAATTTATTCTGAAACTGATGAATAAAATGAAATAGATGTATCGGAATCCTTATTAATTAAAAATATTCGTACAACTAATTAAAGCATGTGAAAAAAGTTTCATAAATTTGTTACTTAAAAATAAATGCATATAAAATATTTTTTACAAAAACCTATTCTGAGTCCGATGAATAATCTGAAGAAGCTGAATCGAAATCCTCATCAAATTCTCCTCTCTTTTCTTCAGAATCCTCAAATAGTTCGCCCATGCCGGTGAAGTCAACCACAAGGTCAACCTCTAGAGAATGCTCGATTTCACCTAAATTACCAATTGCCATTTCCTGTAAAGGGTCATGCTCGAAAACACCAGATATCACTCCTCTTGGTTGTATCGATGTTATTGCAATCCACGGATCTTGCTTGTTCCTAACCCGGGGGTATCAAATGTAGGAAACCTGGTCTGCTTGTGAAGTAAGAATAAATGGATCGTATTTCCGATGTCGCTTGCCTCCGTGAACAGATATCACACCGAATTCGTCCTGACGTAGACCTTCCACTGGATCATACCAATCGCAATAGAACACAATGCACTTCAAACCAATCATTCCTGGATATTTGACTTCTAATATTTCGCGGAGTATTCCGTAGTAGACAAATTCTCCGGATGTAGACGAAATACCGTAGTTGCATGTTGTCCTTGAACTCCCTTCACGAAAAGCCTTAAAAGCATACCCCCGAGTGCAATACATCGGATAAACATTTGGAACAAAAGTAGGGCCATGCACCATCTCAACTAACCATGTGGGAATCGATATCCCGGTAGTATTCATCTGATCAACCTGTAAAATTTGTGGACACTCATAAACAATATGTGTAAGCATGTAACATTTAGTTTAATTGCGGGAAATCGAGCACTTGCGTAATATTTCAACCAATCCGCGAATTCATTCTGTTTACAGACCATAAGCTCATCCTCTGTGCAATTTGGAAACCAATTCCTTATTTGCTCCATGTATATCCTGTGAATAAAACAAATACATTATTCAAAATACTATCAAGGATTAATTTTTGGTAATTACTAAACAAATACATTATTCAAAATCAAGTGACGTACCTCTCATATTCGAAAACTTCTTCGCAGTTTGTCCGAAGATATGTATGCAAATGCCTTTGTTCCTCCTCTGTTAGTCGTCTAGACCTCCCTTTTCCACTAAGCCTTCCAATTTCTGCAAAAATATTTGGGACATAGACCGGATACAGCGGTTTTTCTCCTCCATCATCATGACGTGCAGGTCGTCTACTTTTAGTCTTCACCGAAGATCGAAAGTAGTAGCTAGCAAAGTTGGATGCTTCTTCATTCACGCTCTGTGCAACAATAGAACCCTCGACTCTTGCAATATTTTTCACCTTCTTCTTTAGGTGGAGCATATCTCGCTAAAACGGATACATCCATCGATATTGAACTGGCCCACCAAGTCTTGCTTTCATAGGGAGATGAATAGGAAGATGTTCCATAACATCGAAAAATGCTGGTGGAAATATTTTCTCGAGGTTGCATAGGAGAGCCGGTATCTTCTCCTCCAAATTTCGGATACCGTATGCTGTAAGTGATCTCGTGCATAAATCCCGGAAGAAAGCACCGATCCCTGCATAAATGATAAATAAAATTAGTAAAATTTAGACAATTTAGATAAATTTAGTAAAATTTAGATATAATTTTGTAAATTATAAATGTACCTCCAATAGCTCCATGGAAGTTTATAGGAAGAAGACAGGCAAAGGCAAATGGAAGGAGGCGTTGCATGATAACGTTACAATCATGACTCTTCAACCCTAAAAACTTCCCTTCTCCAATATTAACGCAATTACGAAGGTTAGATGCGTATCCGTCTGGGAATTGAACACTATGCGTAATCCAGTCGAAGAACACCTCCTTTGAAGGCTCATCCAAACGGAAAGCGGGGGCCAGAGATTTTCCGTTCGCCATTATATGGAGTTCCTTCCGAGAACAAATTTATGGCAAGTCCAATCTGGCCTTCAAATTATCTTTCGTCTTCCCTTGCACATTTAGAACAGTATTCATGATGTTGTCAAAAAAGTTTTTTTCAATGTGCATGACATCTAGATTATGGCGCAGCAGATGGTTCTTCCAATATGGCAAAACCCAAAAAATACTCCTCTTGTTCCAATTGTGGTACTCGCCACAACCATCTACGGGAAAATGACCATTACCACCACATGAAACCGTCTTCTCAGCACCAAAATCTCTCAACTGAGTGATGATGTTATTCCCATCCGGCTCAGGAGGTGGACCATCAAATACTTTTTTGTTCTTCTTAAACAATGTCGTGCTCTGACGATATGGATGATCATGCGGCAGAAATCGTCGATGACAATCGAACCAAGAAGTCTTTCGACCGTGCTTCAATTGGAAAACATCAGTGTTATCTTGAAAATACGAGCACGCCAACCTTCCATGAGTCGACCATCCAGATAGCATACCAAATGCTGGAAAATCACTTATGGTCCACATAAGTACCGCACGCATCGTGAAATTCTGTTGGAGAGAAACATCGAACGCTTGAACACCATCTTTCCATAACATTTTCAACTCATAAATTAATGGTTGCAAGAAAATATCAAGGGATCTCTTAGGATGCTCCGGTCCGGGGACAAGAATCGTGAGGAACAAAAACTCTCGTTTCATGCACAAACTAGGCGGCAAATTGTAAGGTGTGACGATTACTGGCCACAATGAATATTGCCTCCCATGTTTCCCAAAAGGGTTGAATCCATCTGTAGATAACCCGAGGTATACGTTACTTGGCTCAGCCGCAAAACTAGGATACACCTCTTGAAAATGTTTCCACGCTTCTGCATCTGAAGGATGCGCAATCTCTCCATCTGAGTTATGTTCTGCATGCCATCTCATAGCTCATGCCGTGCACGCGGATTGATATAACCTCTTCAACCTATCTGTTAACGGCAAATACCGCATCCGTTTATGTGGAACTAGTACTCTTCCACCCGTTTCCTGATACCGAGGTTTCCCACAAAAAGCGACACTTGCGACGGTTTTCGTCCTTTCTCCAGTATATCATACAATTGTCGATGCACACATCTATCATCTGATACGGCAATCCAAGACCAGCTACAAGTTTCTGAACCTCGTAGTATGAAGCCGGTGAGAGATTATCTTCAGGTAAAATATCTTTCACAAAATCAGCTATCGCATCCACACAATCCTCTGCCAAGTTGAAATCGGTCTTTATTGTCATCAACCTGCTTGCAGTTGATAAAGGCGATATTCCCTCTCTACATCCTTCGTATAGTGGATGTTTAGCTACATCTAGCATATCAAAAAACTTCCGAGCTTCTAAATTAGGTTCCTCTATTCTAATACCATCCGGAACATACGATGCTACATTTTCGCGATACGCATCATTCACCATCTGAACGTTTGCATCTACTTCCGGTGTCGGTTCCTCTATTCTACCCGAATAATTAAAACCACTACAATGATATTGCACCATTGCATCAGTTTCTCCGTGCGTATACCAAATCTTACAACTCGGCATTAACCCATTCCTATAAAGATGCTTCCATACTTTCCCAACAGAGTCTAATCTATGATTTCGACATTTAGGACAAGCACAATACAATTTACCGTATTCCGATGTCATGCTATTGTTTTTCGCAAATGTCATGAATTCCTCAACACCTTGTGCATACTCATCAGTCAGTAGATTCGTCGCTGGATCTTGCCGTGGTCTATTCATCCACGATCGAAAATAATCTCTAGTGTTTGGATTTGAAGAAGACATTTTCTAATTTTTTTTGGGTGTAAATTGTGAATGAGGGTGGTGTTGTATTTATAATTAAAATTTCCGCGGATTCCCGACCAATTTCCGACCATTGCAAAAAATTCAAACGGCAGATTAACGTATATATTTCGTCGGGAGTTAGTCGGATTCTTTACTGGTCGGAAATTGGATTAAATTTCCGACTAATTTCCGACCATACTAATATTCGCCAACGGCTATAAACGGCTAATGCAACGGGTATATTAACGTATATATCTCGTCGGAAAACAGTCAGAAATTGGTATGTAATACCGACCAATTTCCGACGATTGTTAGTCGGTCTCCAATACGTCGGAAATCCGTCGGGATTTCCGACCAAAATTCCGAACAACTTAAAATAGTCGGGAATTACCGACCAATTTCCGACGGGTGTGTTTTAATCGGAATGTCGTCGGTATGTGGTCGGAAATTCCCGACCATTTTAAATTGGTCGGTAATTTGGTCGGAAATTGGGATATTTTCTTGTAGTGGGCCCTTGGTATTCCACCTTGTCTCGTTTGGATATGACTCACCAAATTTGACAAAGTATTTCGATTGATATGACTCACAATCGAGATTTGATCTAGAGAGAAAAGAGACTTTTATTCAAAAGACTAGATGAATTTCGATAATGAGTTACAAGAGGGATTTAAAGAGAAACAAGAGGTGTTGCATGCACAGAAATAAACAACATCGAAAATTACAGAAAAATTAAACAAAAAGTTTGAACAAAGACTTGACTAAAAATTAAAACACAAGTATGAATGCCCCTTGTCCTTCCATGCGAAAATGCCCCTTTGGATTCTTGATATTTTTGTTGAATTTTGTTGGACTTTGACTTGTGATTTTCGTGGGCTTCATGGGCTTAGATCAACACATTGGATTTTATTGGAAGTGAAATATTTGCCTCGTTAAAAACCTTGCTTCGGAAAACCCATTGGGACAAAACCGAAACAAAAGAAAAGAGCACAAATAATTCACTTGAGCCAATGGTCGATCTACCTGAGCTTGATTTCAATACCGGTGAGGTTTGAATGCATCTTCTACGTCCTGACCCAAGTACCCTTGATGATACAACCTCCCTAAGACCATTTTGAATCTTTTGGCCTTAGCGCCTATCTTTGAGTAATATTATGATTGGTTAGCAACGATCGAGATATTTCTTCGAGCTTTCCAACTGGTTCAAGCAATGCTCCAAGCCCTGGTTCGAGCTGCTCATCCAGGATAATATCACCCCCCCTCTCTTCAAAAGGATTTGACCTCAAATCCGAAGAACCTACACGGAAACGAGCTAAGTTAGTAAATTTGAAGTTCAACGTCGGATTATGCTCACCTTGGAGACGGGTCTTGGATGTGTTGGAGTTGGTCTGTGATGCTGTTGGTAGTGGTTGATGCTCTTTAGAACTCGCCAAAATAGGTCGGACATCTTTCACCGTTTTGCCTCGGGTGTTTTGATTCTCCTCGGGTCCGAGTTGGGTGTTGTGAAGCAACTTGAAATCTGCATGACCAAACAAGAAAACACCACGACCATTAGTCTTAAAATAAGTGTTTGGTTGAGGAAACTTACCTGACCCAGTAGAGATTTGATCGTTTGGTCGAGTCTTTCGTTCGACTTGCTCCGTTTCGACCGTTGTGATGGTTTGCAAAGGCGGATGAAGATCGGTGTATGCTACATGAATTCTGCCTCGACCAATATCTTCCAAACGTCCAGTTGGTCGGTGAAAATGGTTTCCCTCAGGGAAATTTTTTGATTTAGCTCGTCCCTCAATCGCTCCAAATAATTGCACGTTTTGTATTCGGGCCGAAAGGGTTGTTTGATCGTTTTTGCTGGGCATATTTTGAGCGGATTTTATCCTTCTTGATTGGATGTGGACTTCTTTGGATCATCCCCTTAGATCACAGCCTGATTTTCCTGCAAAAGAAATGAGTTCCCACTCGGATTATGTAATCCTGGTGCGCGGTTAGTAAAGCTCGAAGGAGCTTTCGAAAAATCAATCAAAAGACACTTTTTATTTTTCTTGGAAGAGTTGGAAGAAACACTTACAGCCTCTTTACCTTTTTGCTTGAGGAGAATTTGATCTTGATAAATTTCGGTTGGTGTCATGGGAACTAACGTGATCTTCTTTCCTTCGTAGTTAAACGAATACCGATTATTGAACCCGTCATGAAGAACCCGTCGATCGAATGGCCATGGTCTTCCTAGAAGGATGTGGCTTGTTTCCATGGGCAACACGTCACACAGCACCTCATCTTGATACGTGCCAATGGTTATAGGAACCGAGACTTGATTTTTCACCTTTATCTCCTCATTATTTAGCCATTGAAGACTATACGGATTTGGATGTTCCTTTACGGCCATATCAAGTTTCTTCACCATTGTTTCACTCGCCACGTTAGTGCAGCTTCCTCCGTCTATGATGAGACTAAACACCTTACCTTGGACTTGGCATCGAGAGTGAAACAAATTCTTCCGTTGTTCATGCTCGTCGGTTTTGATGTGCATGTTCAAAGCTCGTTGAATTACCAAGAGCTCTCCTACCTCGGCAACTTCTTCATGCCCCTCTAGATACTCATCAAAAACGTTTTTCTTCTTCTTCAATATCTCCATTGTCCAAGAGAACCATAATCATTTGGTTCGGACATTCCTTTGCATAGTGTCCTTTACCTTGACACTTGAAACATCTCACATCACGAGAAGTAGAAGTAGATGTTTCATACCTTCCTTTGTATCCTTGAGTAGGTGCGGCTGGTTTAGGCTCGGTTGTGGTCTTGAAATTTGACTTCTCTTCTCCTTGATAACTCGGCTTAGGAACAATATCGGTTCCATGAGAAGGTCGGGAAGGGACACTTCTTCTCTTGATTTGTTTTTCAACCATGATCGCCTTATGCAACATCTCCTCTATGGTTGCATAGGATTGCATTTCCATGCGGTCTTGAAGTTCACGGTTCACGCCAGCCAAAAATCGTGCCATGGTGGCACCTCTTGTCTCGTCTACATCTCCCTTAAGCATTAGCTTTTGTATTTCTTGGAAGTAGTCTTCCACGCCTCTATTCCCTTGGGACAAAACTCTCAAACGTTGATGAAGCTCTCGGTGGTAGTGAGTTGGAACAAAACGTTGTCGCATCAAGTAGATCAGTTCTTCCCACGTCTCAACGGGATTCTCACGGTTGCGCCTCCGGTTTGTTACAAGCTGATCCCACCAATCAATGGCATAGTCACAAAATTCAGTAGCCGCCAATCTCATCTTCTTTTGAGTGGAGAAGTTTTGGCAATCAAAGACCAACTCTACTTTCTTTTCCCATTCAAGAAAAGCGTCCGGATCGTTCTTTTTGAGTGGAGAAGTTTCATTCCACCTAGATCATTGTCGTTTTGCCTTCGAGCTGGTGGACGTCTTTCTTGGTTTCCATCCGAGGAATCTCCTTGATCGTAAAACGGGTTATCTTCCGGCTCGTATCGCCTTGGTCGGTTCCTCCTTTGTCTTGCCGGTGCGTGACAACTCTCTCGTCTAACACTCTGGTCTGACCTATTTCCCTCAGCCCTTTGGTCAGCTCCTTGTTGCCTCTCTTGTCTTCCGGGCGTTCGGACCTCAAGCGCGGCCATACGGTCTCGCATTTCATGTAACAATTCGGTGATGGCGTCGACCTTTTGATTCATTGCTGCCTCACGTTCCCTCCTAGACCGTGATGACGCGGGCTCACTTTCCTCGGACATGTTGTTCCTCGCACAAAATCAAAACACAAACGTGAGAGTATGCCAAGTTCAGATTTTTCAACTATGACCACAAAAACTGGAATTTTTCAAAAACTCAAAAACTCAAAAACGAAATTTTTTTTTTTTTTTGAATTTTAAAAAAATGACAATTAAAATAAGACACAGATCTACTTAGCTATATTTTGTTTTTGATTTTTTGATAAGGTTTTGAATTAATAAAATCGAAACAAAACAGAAACAACAAAAATTTTAAACCCATAAATTTCAAAGAAGATGAACAGACTCAAAACCAAAATCGCAAACAAAAAATAAATAAGGAACGAAATTAAAATAGATGAGATATGGAACAATATTACCCAGATTGTGGAGTGGTGCTCTGATACCACTTGTTACGAATCCCCTATATCGTACACTCGACGGTTTGGGTAAGAACGGGATATGCTTTGCAAGCAACGGGATTGCTTCAAAATATGTGGATCGAACGGTCTCACAAGGGTTGCGGAAGGCCCTTGATATTTCACCTTGTCTCGTTTGGATATGACTCACCAAATTTGACAAAGGATTTCGATTGATATGACTCACAATCGAGATTTGATCTAGAGAGAAAAGAGATTTTTATTCAAAAGACTAGATGAATTTCGATAACGAGTTACAAGAGGGTTTTAAAGAGAAACAAGAGATGTTGCATGCACATCAATAAACAACCTCGAAAATTACATAAAAATTAAACACAAAGTTTGAACAAAGACTTGACTAAAAATTAAAACACAAGTTTGAATGCCCCTTGTCCTTCCATGCGAAAATGCCCCTTTAGATTCTTGATATTTTTGTTGAATTTTGTTGGACTTTGACTTGTGATTTTCGTGGGCTTCATGGGCTTAGATCAACACATTGGATTTTATTGGAAGTGAAATATTTTCCTCGTTAAAAACCTTGCTTCGGAAAACCCATTGGGACAAAACCAAAACAAAGGAAAAGAGCACAAATAATTCACTTGAGCCAATGGTCGATCTACCTAAGCTTGATTTCAATACCGGTGAGGTTTGAATGCATCTTCTACGTCCTGACCCAAGTACCCTTGATGATACAACCTCCCTAAGACCATTTTGAATCTTTTGGCCTTAGCGCCTATCTTTGAGTAATATTTGGATTGGTTAGCAACGATCGAGATCTTTCTTCGAGCTTTCCAACTGGTTCAAGCAATGCTCCAAGCCCTGGTTCGAGCTGCTCATCCAGGATCATATCATCCCCCCTTTCTTCATTCGGATTTGACCTCAAATCCGAAGAACCTACACGGAAACGAGCTAAGTTAGTAAATTTGAAGTTCAACGTCGGATTATGCTCACCTTGGAGATGGGTCTTGGATGTGTTGGAGTTGGTCTGTGATGCTGTTGGTAGTGGTTGATGCTCTTTAGAACTCGCCAAAATAGGTCGGACATCTTTCACCGTTTTGCCTCGGGTGTTTTGATTCTCCTCGGGTCCGAGTTGGGTGTTGTGAAGCAACTTGAAATCTGCATGACCAAACAAGAAAACACCACGACCATTAGTCTTAAAATAAGTGTTTGGTTGAGGAAACTTACCTGACCCAGTAGAGATTTGATCGTTTGGTTGAGGATTTTATTGGAAGTGAAATATTTGCCTCGTTAAAAACATTGCTTCGGAAAACCCATTGGGGCAAAACCGAAACGAAGGAAAAGAGCACAAATAAATCACTTGAGCCAATGGTCGATCTACCTGGGCCTGATTTCAATACCGGTGAGGTTTGAATGCATCTTCTACGTCCTGACCCAAGTACCCTTGATGATACAACCTCCCTAAGACCATTTTGAATCTTTTGGCCTTAGCGCCTATCTTTGAGTAACATTTGGATTGGTTAGCAACCGATCGAGATCTTTCTTCGAGCTTTCCAACTGGTTCAAGCAATGCTCCAAGCACTGGTTCGAGCTGCTCATCTATTATCATATCATAGCTCCTCTCGCGGCCAAGGAGAGCCGAGCACGGTGGAGCAAGAGGAGATCGGAGAACGTTCTACACCGTTAGACCAACGTCTTCAAATACATGGAGGAGAGTTGGTGATTCACGACGACGAGTACATTCAATCCTCCTACGAGGTGAAAGCAGCCAAGAGAAAGACAATGACGACACCGTCTCCGTGCTCTAGTAATCCTTCATACTCGATGGTGTCTTCTTCCCCATCTGAAAGTTTTTGAGGTATCACTCCAAAACCTTGTACATAGTTTTTTCTCTTTTACTTGAGTCTAGCATTTTATTTTATTATTTTTGGGTCTCTTCTTTTAATTTATCTCACACCGGGACGGTGCGATTTAAGTTTGGGGGAGGGACCGGTATCTAATATCATTTATTGTGTCTTATTTTGAGTTTTGCATTTTGAGTCTCATGCATTCATCTAAGGCATAGAAAAACAAACAAAATTTTTTTTGAAAAATTTGAAAATTGAAACACAAAAAGAAGTCATTTAGGTTATTTTTAAAGATGCATTTGCATTTGTACATTGAGTCTAGGATTGCATACTTAGGATTCATTGCATATGCATGGGAATAATGATGAATTTTCCTTGTAAGGTAGCACTTTAAGAAATTAACGTTCGTAGTTGTTTGATGCATTTAAGTGAGTATGAAAGTAAAGATGCACCATTCTTAGTTCTCATGTATCATCATACTTACCTTGATTAAAGCGTGCTTGAATTGCATCAAATCTCATCTAAGTGATAACCCTAACCTTGACTTGTAATTATTGTGTTTATGCAATTTTGAATGAATTCGTGGATCACTTATACATACTTGGATAATCTTTTCCTTTTTACCACTCTTGTTTATCCAAGTAGCCATATCCCATCATTGGAATGGTTTCCCCTACGTTAACCTCAACCTTCTTTCTAGCCATTGTGAGGCCTTTTCTTTTGAACAAACTTGGCAAAACGTGTTAGGTTTAGGGCGACAAGAGGGAATTCTCATGTAGACTTAGCTCCATCATCACGGAGTTAATATAGGAATAGGCTAGTTAGGGTGACGGGTATTGGTTCAAGTTTGGGGAAAACGGTTTTGAAACTTGGTGATCGGGTATGTGTGGAATGGTAATGTGGGTTGGAAAAGATGAAAAAGGGGAAAGGAAAAGGGGATCGAATTTATATAGATTGGTTGGTGCAAAAAGAAAATAATAAGACTAGCTCTAAGAATAAGATAGCCTAAAAAGATTCAAGGAAAAATAAGAAAGCCAAGAAGGCCAAAGCATCAAAGATGAAGAGAGGCGTGAACAAAAATGAAGAAAAGAAGAGCTAAGTCAAAACAAGGAAGCACCAAACCATGACATCAAGGGAGAAGAAGTCGATCCCCAATGTGAGAAGAAGGTGAAGCGAGAACACAAGAAGCATGTGTGGATTTGAGAAGGCAAAATGCATTGGGATGAAAAGGGTAGCTTAGGTGGACACAACGGGTTAGAAGGCTTTAGGTTAGAGACACTCTAGATATTTGGGTAGATGAGAATTCTCCCTTGTATCCATAGGTTGCCTTTTACCTTTAGCATTTTGCTAAGGTTTGTTCATTCCATGAGAGATCCTTGCACTTGATTATCCATGCATAATAATGAGATCACCTTCATCTCATAACCAAACCCTTAGCCAAACGAATTCGATTTGACCTTGCATAAACATGATTCATGGTTACACCACTAATGAATGTTAAGGGGTTGGAGAATATGATTGCTTGTGTAGATTGGGGTTTGGATTTGATACATGGTGAAATAAGAATGGCTAACTCCTTTGGAGTAGACTCACTCGTGCATTTTAGAACTACAAGCTTGAACGTTGAACATGATTTATTTTGTGCTACTTGTGGATTTGAGTTCCCACCTTCAAACCTCTCTCCCTACTTTTTCTTATTTGTTTTCTTGAGGGCAAGCAAAGGAGTAAGTTTGGAGGAGTTGATATTCCCATATTTTGTCTATTCTATGCATTCATTTAGCTTAGGTTTTATCTCATACGCATATAGTTTCATTGCATTTCTTATTTGTTTTGTCTCATTTAGAGTTTAGGGATTTCATACTAAGTCCTAGAGAGTCTTGCATCTTTTGGAGTCATTTTTAGGTAGTTTGGAGGCATTTGGAGACTTTGGAGGAGTTCACACTTGGCTTGGGACCTTGAAGCAACGCCTAGAAGCAAAGGTGGATCGCACTCACCTTGCCGGCCTCTCATACCGGACCTAACTTGGTCGGTATCGAATTTAGCCGAGACAGGCTCTACACCGGCTGCACGTACCGGCTCTAACTCACCCAGCGTCAAGAAGCATCTTCCCCCGATGAATACTATCGTACCGGCCATGCGTACCGGCTCCATTTCCCCTCGCGTGGAACTTTCCTCCCACCAGGAAGTTTACCGGCTGCGCGTACCGACTCCATTTCTCCCGGCATGAAGAAGCTTCCCCCTCGATGTAGACGATCGTACCGGCCCGGCACAAGAGAGCTCCCCCTTATGGTACTGTTCCTTCTCTTAGGCAGGGACTTTACCGGCTGTGCATACCGGCTCCGATCGGCCTGGTATTCCCCCTTCGACTATTGCACTCATACCGGCCACATGCATACCGGACCCGTTTTGGCCGGTATAGAAGACATGACCCAAGATCCGACCGGGTCAATACCCGGTTTGTTTCGGGTTGACCCGGTCGCCCACTTTCTTATTTAAAAACAATCTAAACCTAATTTCTTTTCTTATGCTTTTTCTTAAGTCTAAAACCCTTACCTTTGAGAGAGAGTTTGAGATTTGTAAGAATGATCCTTTGTTTTATGCAATCTAGTGTTTATTTCCATCAATTCCTTGCATCTATCTATCTTCTATCTTGATTATTCATCTTCCATTCACGGATTCAACCTCCATCACCATCGATTTTGGTTGGTTCTTAATGGGTCTTGAGTAATCTTTTAGGGTTTATAGATGGGGTAGATTAGGATGATCCAAGGCTTGATTCCTGGTGTTTAGGGTTAGATATTCTTATATCCCATCTTGTTTAGTGTTCTTAAGGTTATATATAGCTTGAAAAAGTAGGTCTAGATCATAAGGCATTTCATGCACACCAAGTGTTTGATGAAATGCCTTAATGAAGTAAACAAGAGATTTATACTCCTAGCCTATGATAATAGTTGTCTAGGGTATATCTTTGGTTGATCTTGTTTATTTAAACTTAATGTTTGCTAATCAATTATCCACAAATGAGAGTTTGTTAATGGATTAGGTGATTAGCATAGTGATCAATTGCTTGAAAGAGAATTAGTCAAGTTAATGATTTTATGCCTAGGGATTAGATTGTTTGAGTAAATGAACATCATGAATTGAACTTGGGTTATCTTATATCCATAATCCCATATTTGAATCCGCTTTTGCTTATTGATTTACATCTTGTTTAGTGGCTTTACTTGTTTTAGTTTGGATACTTAATCACAAAACCCTTTTTATTAGCTTAACTTACATAGGTTCCTTGCATTCTTAATGCTTAGAGTCATCTCCTAATACGGATTGATAACCTCTTATATTACTTGTATTTAGAGTTATTGGTACCTCTTTAAGACCGAAAATTCTTAGTATCAACGGACATCCCACCTCTCAATGCCGCCAACTACAAGAATACCTTCTCAAAAAATTCCAAAGAGGAGAGATCGGCGATCAGAATCTCTCCTCAGCACGGATCGACGAGCAACGACCAAATGAAGCTCACCGACCTAACAACCATGAAGATCGGCCCATGCCCAATCAAAACGAAAACCTTCCCCCTCCGCCAATCATACGGACGATGAATAGCCAAAGCGAGACCACGACTTCCATGATAAACAAGGAACGCCACGACCGCCAGACGACGGGTCAACATGATCATGGGCGGTCTCATGACATGCAACGATTCGATTCGGTCAATCAAAAAGTATGGCAAGAAGGTGATGGTCGCCTAGAAATGGCAAGAGCAGATCGCCAACAAACTAATCAGCGAAATGATAAGCTTCCCCGAGGCCGATGCCGCCGGCGTGGATCAACCACATAACGATCCTCTCGTGATCGAACTAAGAGTCGGTGATTGTGAAATCTCACGAGTATTAATAGACACCGGGAGTTCGGTGGATAAAATATTCAAAGAAACGTTGGACAAGATGGAGCTTACCGACCATCATCTCAAACCATCCGTCAAACCACTCACATGATTCAACGGAGACACCACTATGACGATCGGAACGATCAGGCTGCCGGTGTACGCGGGAAGAACAACCAAACTTGTCTAGTTTGTCGTCGTCATGTGATATTCGGGACGCCTTGGATACACACAATGAAGGTTGTTCCCTCCACATATCACTTATGCATCAAGTTCCCCACCCCGAACGGAGTCAAGACGATTCGAGGAAACCAAGTAATGTCCCGAACATGCTTCATCGCCGAGCATAAGCTAAGAAATTCGGCCCCACAACACCCTCGAACGTGCCTCATGATCGAACCAAAAATCCTTCAGACCGAACTCCCACCTCAAAAAAACCCAAGGCGCGAACTCACCCTCCAAGTTAACATAAACGAAACTCAACCAGATCGATGCGTCGGCATAGGGCCCGACCTCAAAGATGAAATCAAATTCGAGCTGATCCGACTCCTTCGACAGAATGCATCCACATTCGCATGGTCAGTAAGCGACATGGTTAGAATAAAACCTGAGGTCGCTCGCCACGAGCTAAACGCCGACCCAACTTTCAAGCTGATCAAGCAAAAACGACGGAAGCTCGGCCCGGAGAAGGCCAAAGCCGTCAACGAGGAAGTCGAACGACTGTCGACAGCTGGATTTATTACCAAAGTAAAATATCCCGAGTGGCTAGCCAATCATGTGGTCGTCAAAAAAAAAGGTGGCAAGTGGAGAATTTGCATCGATTTCACTGACCTCAACAAGGCCTGCCCAAATGACAGCTTCCCTCTACCACATATCGATCGTTTGGTCAAAGCAACGGCTGGGAACGAACTGGTATCCTTCAGGGATGCATTCTCTGGTTACAATCAAATAATGATGCACCCGAATGACCAAGAAAAAACATCGTTCATAACCGGTCGCGGCACATACTGTTATAAGGTCATGCCCTTTGGTCTAAAAAACGCGGGAGCGACTGATCAATCACATGTTCGCCGAACAACTTGGAAAGACCATGGAAGTCTACATAGACGACATGCTCGTAAAATCGCTCACCGCCAGGGATCACATCGGTCACCTACAAACCTGCTTCAACATCTTGCATCAGTACCAAATGAAGCTAAATCCGACTAAGTGCACATTCGGCGTAACCTCAGGCGAGTTCCTCAGATACATTCAAAGAGGAATTGAAGCCGACCCCAAGCAGATAACTGCGATACTCGACCTACCATCTCCAAGAAACGCGTGAGAAGTACAACGACTAACATGTCGGATCGCGGCTGTGAATCGGTTCATATACAAATCCACCGACCGATGTCTACCATTTTACCAACTGCTGCGTGGAAATAAAAGATTCGAATGGGACGACAACTGCAAAGATGCCTTTCAGCAGCTAAAAAGCTACCTATCTACGCCACCGATCTTGGCCAAACCAAAGGTCGGCGAAACACTGTATCTCTATATTTCAGTCTCCAGCTCGGCCGTCAGCGGCGTATTCGTCAAGGAAGATCGGGGAGAACAAAAGCCGATCTTCTATGTCAGCAAGACTCTCGACGATGCAGAGAAAAGATACTCGACCCTGGAAAAATTACCATTAGCGGTCATCATCTCGGCAAGGAAGCTGCGACCATACTTCCAATCCCACTCCATCGTCGTCCCGACCAACCAACCACTACGAACCATCCTCCACAGCCCTAGTGAATCCGGCCGGTTAGCAAAATGGGCTGTCGAATTGACCGAGTACAACATAGAATATCGAAGCCGAACAAGCAATAAGTCCCCGGTATTGGCCGACTTTATAATTGAGCTTCCCCCGGAATTGACCTGCAACGATCTCCTAGAGGAGGAAAAATGGCTCCTATACGTCGATGGCTCATCATCGCTTCGCGGGTCGTGCGTAGGAATACGGTTGGAATCCCCAACGAAAGAAATCCTAGAACAGTCCTTCCGTCTCGCCTTTCAAGCCTCAAACAACGAGGCAGAATACGAGGCGTTAATAGCCGGCCTACGACTAGCTAGGGGGATCGGGGTAAAAAGAATTGAAGCATTTTGCGACTCCCAGCTCGTAACCAATCAATACAGCGGCAACTATGAAACCAAAAACGAACGAATGGATGCCTACCTTAAGATCGTCAAAAAGCTTGATAAAGAGTTCAGTTCCTTCACCCTTACAAAGATACGAAGAAGCGAAAATGCATCGGCGGACGCTTTAGCGGCACTCGCCTCAACCTCCGAACCACATCGGCACCGAATAATACCAGTCGAAAGCATCGACGCGCCAAGCATCGAGCTGCCCAAAGGGATTTGCCTTTGAAGATGAACATGTGTAAGTGGAGGATGAACCTGCCTTAGAAGACGACATAGGCAACGCAGTCGTCCCCATGGATTGGAAAGTAGAAATCCTACTCTACATCATCAACGGACAAATACCACCCGACCGCTGGACGGCTCGACGGTTAAAGTCAAAATGCGCCCACTACCCCCAGATCGATGGTAATCTCTTTCGCCTAAATACATATGGCGCCCTGCTCGGATTCCTGTACAGCGATGAAACACGCAATGTTATGAGAGAAACACACGAAGGCGCATCAGGCAACCATTCGGGAGGTCGGGCCTTAGCTCTAAGGATCAAGAATCACGGCCATTTCTGGGCGACCATGGAATCCGACTGCGTAAAGTTTGTAGCTCGATGCGAGGCGTGCCAGCGACATTCACCAATGATTCATATCCCGACCGAACTGCTCACAAACGTCACAGCCCCATACCCCTTTATGAGGTGGGCAATGGACCTAGTAGGCCCACTCCCCCGATCTCGCCAAAAGCGGTTCGTACTGATCATAACCGACTATTTCACCAAGTGGGTATAAGCCGAATCCTACGTAAAAGTCCACGCCATCGACGTACATAAGTTCGTATGGAAAAACATCATATGCCGACACAGACTGCCATACGAGATCGTTATACCCGCAAGGCAACTGTCAAGCCGAAGCAACAAACAAAACCATCATCGACGGACTAAAAAAGCACTCGAAAAAAAGAAAGGGCTATGGGCCGACGAGCTAGATGGAGTACTGTGGTCGCACCGAACTACCCCACGACGATCTACAAACAAAACCCCATTTTCTTTGTCACACGGAATCGAAGCATTGGCTCCGGCCGACGTCGGTATACCCAGCCTCCGACGAACGATGTTAACCCAGGAACCAAAACTCAACGAGGAAATGATCAGGGACCGACTAGATCTGATAGAAGAAAGCGCGAACAAGCCCTACTCCGTATACAGAACTACCAACAACAAGCAGCTCGGTACTACAAAAAAAAGTTAAGGGAATACACTTCGAGGATGGCGACCTGGTACTTTGAAAAGTCTTCGAAAACACCGCCGAACCCAACGCAGGAAAACTAGGAGCCAACTGGGAGGGACCATACCAGGTTTCAAACGTAGTCAAACCGGGAGTATACGAGCTAACAACCATGGAAGGAGAACCGATCATACGGTACTGGAATTCGATGAACCTCAAGAAATACTACTACTAGATCGCCAAAAAAAAAAAAAAGGGACACCCACCGAGCTATATCTATGTAATGTGAACTACGATCGGCTTGATCATTCTTCGAAAGGTACGTAGGCAACCAATTTCGGGGTGCAGCTGTTTACATAAATAAAATTTATTTTTCTAAGTACTATCTCGCTACTAACCACATCGACATCTTTACACATCGGCATCCTAGCTAGATGTTTGATTTACCAAACGCATTCCTCATGGATGCAGTGGTGAAATAACCCACATACTAAACCGGGCCCATTCCCGCATATATCTTAGGTCGGCCGAATATAAACGCCGAACACATCTTCGCATATTCCTACCCGATCTAAGAAGTTAACAGGTGGACCGAGCCAGACTCGCACGTACCAATATAGTAAGTCGAGCCCAGACTCGCACCTTACAGGATAAGCTGAACTTCTTGTCTCGCACCTGGAATCTAAATAAGCCGAGTCCGATCTCGCATTTGTCAACAATATAGAATCTAACAGACTTAGACGAAAAAAGCAATTTCATTCATATAAAAAAAGGGAGAAGTCTATTTTACAAAAAGGAGAGAAAATTACATCGGCAAAAGAAACAACAACAAAAACAAAAGAAGGAGAGACTAAAGAAAAAGATCATCGGCCGGCTAACTCCTTAGCCCGATCAGCTATGGTAATCGGATCGGCATGATCTTCACATTCCCCTGACTTGGGAAGCTGCGGAGTCGAAGGCAAGCTGCCTTGAGAACGTTGGTCCTCATCATGAGGAGGTTGGTCCTCCGGGTCTTTGGGATCTCCATCTTCACCAGCAGGCTCGACAACAGGCGCTGCCAAGGAACTCGAAGGAAGATCAGCCGGGAGAGGCAGCACATCTAGATCACCATCTAAGAGGTCGGTGATCTGTACCTTGCTGACCGTATCAAGCCATTCGGCCTTGTCTTCCTCCAGCCTGGTAACAAAAGACGAAGGGATGACCACACCATCGTCCGCCATTACCTGGAGATAGTCAAGAATCCCCGTAATCTGGTTAACGATAAGAATCGCATCTCGGGCCTTCTCTTTATCCTCAAGATGCCCCTTGAAGCGCTCGAAGCGAGGTGCGCGCGTATGCTTTGTTTGCCTCCTCCCAGACTCTCTCTCTCTTTTCGGACTTTCTCCTTTGTCGACCTCTCCAACCGAACTAATTCAGAAATCAATTCCATTTCCAGCCTCACCTTCTCCCTGGCAATCTCCTCTAGATCCGTTAGTAGATCGGAGTTCTTTTTTCTCAGATCGGAGATTGTTGACACAAGCTCGAGGTTCTTCTTATCGAGCATCTCCGACCTTGTCTTCTCTTCCGCACATTGCTGCTTGGCCAAATCAAGGTCTCTCATCAACCGACGTCCTGCAGACTTGAGCATCCTCACCTCATCCCCTTTCTCGGTCCTAGCCCTTTTGAGCTTACGGTCATACGATACCGTAAGCTTGTTCACGCAAGTCGCCGTTTGATATAAAAAAAAAACACAAGTCAGAAATCCCGAATTAAACAAAAAAGGAAAAAAATAACCGAGCTTACCCTCATAAACTGGCGAGCCAGTTCTTGATAGGCGTCCTCCTCCTCAAGCTACCTAAAGGTCGGGAGTTTGCTCAAACTACTTCCGATCTCATGGAGCAAATCAGAGCAGGCAGCTTTGTCATTGACTAATGGTTCATCTTTCCCGTACTTAAAGCCGAAGCTATGACAGCCAACCTTCTGCTTCTTCGAGGGCCTCCCTTCACCGACTTGTTGTTCCATAGAAGGAACATCCGGATTGACAGACCGGTCCTGATCCCCCTGGTCAACCGACCTCGAGGGATGGTTGGAGGATTTCTTCGAGGAATGCTTCCTCTTCTTCTTCCTCCCGTCCTCAACTCTCGCAGCCGGCTCTGCGACATTTAACTCCTCGGTCCCCCCTTTAATAGGCTCCGCCACCTGTTCGATCCCCAATGCGGATTGCTCCGACTCTTTATATTAATCGAAGCACCGACCTCCACGACTTCTTTATGAGATCGGTCGTCCCCAGCACTCGAGGGATCTGCGGGGTCCGATCGAACGACGAGATAGGTGCTCGCGTTGATCGGGAGAGGAGTGGGCGACCTAGCTCTAGCCCTGCTCGCGTAGCTCGGAAAAGCATTGACATCTCCACCACCCGGTTTGCTAGTTATATGTGAAGAATAAACAACCGCACCCCAACTAGCTGCCAAACAAAAGACAGTTAGGTCAGGCGCGGAGTACCAAGAAAAGAAGATGAGATGCGGAGGTCGGCTTACCATAATGAATACGAGCCAAACTCGATCGTATCCTTCTCAAAACCTTTAGGAGCCGCCTTAGAAATAGGATGCCGAAATGAAACAGCCAAAAGAAGAAGGTTAGACAAGGGAAGATAGCATGATAATAGCATAATAGAAACTAATGTCTACCAAAATCCCCGTTCCACCGAGTCCTATACTTCCTCTCGACCTCAACGACCGATGCCGAGTTAGTCTTGGCATAAAAATACTGATGTTCCCAGTTGTTGAATTTGCTAACGCTCTCGCCCAGAATCACTTTATGATTGCTCTTCGCGGCCACGTAGACCGTTCCGGGGGTCTTGCCATTCACACTAATACGGGACATCTCCTCGAAGAAACGGAGATCGACATTAACACCACATTCGGCCCCCAAAACCAAAGCGTTACCATATTGCGAATCCCAGCAGGGGTTATCTGGCTGATGGCGAGCTTCCTAGCCTCACAGTAGTCGATCCGCAGTTTCGGTAGAGGAAACCAGAGCTGACATTGACTGAAGTACGCCTCGTATAGACAAATCCACCCTTTAGGAGTAGTCCATGGCCGCTCATCGGGGGTAGGCAGCCTAGTTTCCAATCCGGAAACCGTATGCACCCCTTCATGCACCTTCCTCAGAGAAGCATGGTCGGACTTCGAAGTAATGTCGGCTAGACGGAGCCGACCACGAGGGACCAGTTGACCTTTAGATCTAGGAGCCGACTTACGAACCCTCCTGGGTTCAACCTCGGCAGCTTCCAACGCCAACCTCTCATCCATCGCGATCAACTGATATCATCATATTTTGCATCATTGATATATCATGGTTTTTACCCCTTTTAGGCCATGATATAAGTCCGTTTTATAAAGTCTTTCTGCTATTTCGTAGTATTTTAGAGTCTTTTACAGGTCTTAGCACGTTTGGAGCATAATTGGAGATATTGGAGCTTTCTGGAGCATTTTGGAGAAAAGCTGAAGTTCGTGTTGCTGAGTACCCGATTTCACGTCAAGCATCGATCGATACCCCCTGGTATCGATCGACACTCATCACAGCAGACACGACCCGCGACTTTAATGAAGAGTTGAAGAATTGCAACTTGGTCAAGAAGTCTTTAATATTTACAAGAAGCCCCAAAACGTGATTTAGGTTATTTATAGGGATTTTACAGCCACTTTGTTTTCTATGCTTTATTTTACTTTGGTTTGAGAGAGAGCTTTGTGAGGAAGACAAGTCTGAAACTCCCTTCGTCCGAGAGAAGATTTCGAACCCTCTTGTTACTCTTTCTGTTTTATTTGATGATTTATTCAAACATGTTGATTGTTTCATTCTCCATGTCTGAGTAGATCCACTTTAGGTTCAGGGTTCTCATAAGGGTTTTCTCTGAATGCTAGGTTGATTAATTTATTAGGATTCACTATCTGAATTAGTTCTTCACCTTAGGTTGTTCTCAAAGCTAATTCTAGGTTGACGAATCTGGAACTTAGATCTTAGGATAATTGATTAGGCACGACAGTGCGATTAATTACATGATAGAACCTTATGTGAGAAAATTGATTATTCGCAAAGAGATTTGGTTTAATTGATTTGTGAACATATCAAACCTGAAATTAAAGCTGATTTATTCTTAGGAATTCGCAAAGAGATTTGGGATTCTGAGGTTTAGATTTAGATAATTCTCGCAATGACAATTGGTTAATTATAGCTTAGTGATTTGAGTTCAAGAACCACGCTAAATCTGAATCCTGCTAATTAGTTTATCTGCATTCATTGATTTCCTGAGAAATACCCTGGGCCTATATTTTTCTCCATCGAATTACAACTCTTTTACTCTTTATTTCTTTTGTTTCATCTTATTTGCTTAGCTAGATTCGATACTATATAATCTATTGTGTGATTTCTGTGAGTCCCTGTGTTTGACCCCTACACTTACTACAACTACTGCTTTAGTACTTTTAGGGTATTAATTTGAGCATATAAATCATTCAAGCATCCGTTTCATTTAGGTTTCGAGTCATTTGCATATAGTTATGATATCTCTTTAGCATTTTAGTCATTTTAGGAGTATAATGTGTCCACATTTAGTCCTAGAGAGTCCTTGCATGTTTTGGATCATATTCCAGGTGCTAAAGAGGAGATTCGAGACCCGAGGAGAGGAGACGGAAACCGTACCGATGTCACTGGTCGGTACTGGTGCTCGGTGTCGAAGGCAGAAGGGTTGCACCGAGGTCACTGCTCGGTGTAACTGATCGGTATAGTCCGACGGAGGAAAACAGCCCCAATACCGACGTGCAACACCGAGGAGTGACGTCGGTATCGAAGCTTCAGGGGATTGTACCGACGTCACTGCTCGGTGCAACTGATCGGTGCTGTCAAAGGAAGGAACCCGGGGGAAAATCCCTTAATACCGAGCAACGATACCGAGGAGTGACCTCAGTATCCATTGAAGATCATCAAGCAACAACACCTCAATACCGACGCCACTACTCGGTGCTCCTCGTCGGTGCACAAACCCAGGCTCTATACCGAGGTGTTGCACCGAGCAGTGACCTCAGTTTTGGCCAAATCATAACTCTTTACCCATTTAAACCGGGTCGGTACCCGGTTTGTCCCGGGTCGACCCGGTTCTTCACTATTCACTATTTAAGCCCAAAAACCTAATTTTGATGGGTTAAGTCTTTTCTTTTGCAAAAACTCTCTCTAAGAGTGATTTGGAAGAGATTGATCCTTTTGTTTTAATGCAATTTGATTATTGTTTTCTTGATTGAATCCATCTACCTTCTACATTATAATCATCCAATCATCTTGATCATGAGTTTTAACTCTTCTTTTCTTGGATTTGTTGAACTCATGATGATTAGTGAGTATTCCTTAGGATCTTGAGATAAGGTAGATTAGGGTGGTCCAAAGGTTTGATTAGTGGTGTTTAGGGTTAGATAATCTTATATTCCTTCTTGTCTAGTGCCCTTAATGCTAGATTCAGCTTGAAAGAGTGGATCTGGATCATAAGGCATTTCATGAACACCAAGTGTTTGATGAAATGCCTTGATGAACTAGACAAGAGATTTATGTTCCTAACCTAAGACATTAGTTGTTTAGGGCATACTTTTGGTTGATCTTGTTATGATTCTTAATGCTTGCTAGTTGTTAATCCACAAATGATGATTTGCTAATGGACTTGATAATTAACATGTTGATTAGTTGCTTGATAGAGAACTATTCAAGATTAGAGATCTCACTAGTAGAAATTTCTCGCATAGCCACGAATTAGACACGAAATAATTCGTGGTTTTTTTAAAAGCCACGAAAATTCACATAATAGCCACGAAAAAGCCACGAAAAAGCCACGAAAAAATAAAAAAAGCCACGAAAAAGCCACGAATTAGACACGAAAACAATTCGTGGCTATATTATCGTCACCATTTTTCGTGGCTTTTTTCGTGACTTTTTGGTTTTTTCGTTGTTTTTCGTGGCTTTTCCGTGGCTTTTTCGTGGCTATTCTATGATTTTTCGTGGCTTTTTCGTGGCTTTTAAAAAAGCCACGAATTATTTCGTGTCTAATTCGTGGCTATGCGAGAAAATTCTACTAGTGTCTATTGCCTAGGAATTAGATTCTTTGAGTGAATGAACACCACTAGTTGACATTGGATCGCCTTACATCAATAACCTTATCTCTTGCTCCGCTTTTGCTTATTGATTTACTTCTTGTTTAGTTATTTAGTTGCTTTAATTAGGTTACTTAATCACAACGCACTCGTTTAGCTTAACTTGCAATTGTTCCTTGCATTCTTAGTGATTAGGATAAATCCCTTTATGGATTGATAACCTTCATACTATACGTATTGGAGTTATTGATACCTCCTAGAGACCAAAAAGTCTTGTATCATCAACTCAGCCTCGAATTTTATGTCGTCAATCGCCTCATCCATCAACTGAGGAACAACGATCTCCAATCGAGCCGAATTGGAAGTTGCTCCATCTGGTCGTGTTCGGATCGCCAACTCCTGGATCGGCGAGTTAGCTACTCTCACCGAACTGTCTGAGGTCGCCGTCTTACTCAAGGAGGAATCACTAGTGATCGAGACAGCATCCTCCCCGACCGATCTCGAAGACAAACTTGATTTAATACGCGCCATCTGCTTTTAAAGATCGAAAGGTAGGAAAGGCAAAGAACTGAGAAAGAACACAAAGAAGAATCTGGTGAAGAAACTCGAACCTCCGTCTGATAGGTAAAATCACGCCGCAGAATCGGCGAAAACGCGGCGGCGATACGACGGAAAACGTAGAAGAAGAGAGAAGAATAAAAATAAGACCGAGAGAGAAGTAAGAAGGGATCCATACCTTTTTGTGATGAAGAATGAGATGAGGAAAAACGGGAATTGGGATTATATATTGCCGAGGAGACATAATGATTACCCCCAGGCGACTCTTCGATTTCCACGCATCAGCATCTGGGTCCAAATTTCGCCAATGCATGCCCATTTAGAAGCCCACCGAGCATCCTCCGAAGAAACGCCGATCTGAATTCAAGTAGCGCCGACCATACGATTCGCCGAACTCAAGACTTCTGCATCCCTTCACCGAACTAGGGGGGCAATTGTTGGGGGTGGGTTTCGCAACCCCCTTTTTCTAAGGCCCATCCTCAAATCCAGATCGGCCCATCAGAACAATCGGCCTAATAAGTAGCCGTCCCGCTGAACGAACAAGGCCCACTCAGATCGGCCGTACAGCCACAGAGAAGATGAGGTGGACTGCCACAGAGACCGGTCAGTACACTCTATCCAACCAAGCGACATGTCTTTCCCCACCATTGATATGTCTTGCCCGACCATCAACCAGTACTGACCGACCGTATCGTTTAGGGTTTTGATGTCTCTAAACCACCGCTTTGAGCTCAATATAAATAGGAATGTACCCTCATTATGAAGGGATCCGATTTTGGAAGAAAAAAGCTCGGAGAACCACTTAAACCGACCTTGTACTCATCAAAGAAAAGGAACCGATCTATCATCCATTTAAAGTTGAAACCTCTTTAAGTTTTGATCTAAACCGATCTACTATCATCTATCGATCATACTGACCTCGTTTATTTTTACTATTTGCTGACCTAAGACTTTACATTAATCGGAATTCTCCGAGCCCTCTTCTATAAGTAAATATGAAAGTTAGTCGGTGACAATAACCGATACAACAGTGCCGATCACCACCAAACATGAAGCCGTGAACGCCAACACGTAACGTCATCACCACGGAGAGACGAGATCATGACGAGCTCACCACGGAGAGACGAGATCATGACGAGCTCACCACGGAGGGACGAGAACACCTTCACGAACTGCACCTATACGACCTCACTTGCATGGCAAGCAATGTGACATGCATGACGAAGCCAATCATACAACACACCAAGACGTTTACCACCGAACTCAACACATCGAGGATGTCAATCACGCCAAAAACAAACCGAGCTCATGATCACGTAGAAGAGATCACGAGCTCACCGAGACGAACCACGATCATGGCAAAGGACATGCCGAGCATGGAGACGTGCCGAACTGCCGAGCTTGGAGACGTGCTGAATATGAGATCACTCACCTAACTCGTAGAACACCCCGAGCTCGCCGAGGCGCGCTTTTCGAACCCGATGATCTCAAACTCAACGTGACGAACTCACCAAGAAATCTCACGAGCTCACTTGTTGAGGATGAAGACCACCATGACCAGAGAAGATGTAACTCGCATGCCAAGCAACATGCATGCCGACCACGAAGCACACGACGCCGACCTCACTCACTCTCACCCCGACCTGCGACAAAACCGAACTGGCGAAGAAAAGTCAGATTGTTTTTATTTGGGCTCAAATATGCTTATGGCCCATATGATATAATGCATAATATGCCCAGATTCTGGCCCACCATACATCACCCGAGCTCGACACAAATCATGTAAGAAAAGTCGAAATTTAAAAAAGGGAACGTTCACCGATATCATCACTTACCGGTCATAGCTCATCTACGAAGCTCCCTAAAATTAAGGTACCCTTTATCAAAAATTTTACTTTATTATTCGAATATATTTTCTCTTCAGATTCAATCATAGGGTACGTCTCTTTAAGCCGAGCTACAATTCGCAAAAAAAAGAAAAGAGAGAAAAAAGAAAAAAAAGAAAAGGGAGACGTCCACCTACCTCCTAATCGAACATATTGCCTACTTCGCAGTAAGGCAGTTCGTGGTCGCAGTTCGTCGGTCTAACAGTTAGGTAGCTCAGTCGCAGCAAACTCATCGCGCAGTCACAGTTCGCTGACCTCGCAGCTCCGCCTAACTCATAACCACAACTCACCGACCTCCTGCTCGCCAAACTCACGATCGCAGTTCTGTGACCGAGCAGCTCGTCGACCTCGCAGTATGGCAACTGGTAATCGTAACTCACCGATCTAACTATTGGACAACTCGCAATCACAGCTCGCCGACCTCGCAGTCTCGCACGAACTATCGAAACCGAACTTGAAAAAAGCCGAGGCCGACCTCACACCTAACTAACAAACGCCGATCTCAGTCTCGAGCTCAATCTCGTGTCTTGAGTCAGTTTTTGTTGGAACAAAGCCGAACAATATCTAGTATGCAAAGGTAGTTCGATCATCAAAGAACACAAGTTTGAACAATCAAGACTGGATGCTGATTTCAACTCTAATTGGGCTAAAGAATTCTCCATAAACTTCGCCGAACTCAAAGACTCATTCGCCGAACTGAGGGGGGGACTAATTGTTAGAGGGAGGTTTAGCGCTCTCCGGTTTAGCCCGGTCCGAATTAAAATCAGCCCAACTACCAACTTCAAAGCCTATCACGACCGACCTACGAAATAAAATGAAGATTTCCTTTTATTTGATAAAGGCAAATCCAAGAAGAAATGAAGTTAACATTTTCCCGATGAAACAAGGAAAAAGAGATTATCATTTTCCCAATGGGATTAGGAAAAGGAAATCATCCCGTTTTGGATCGACCTCAAGACTTATAAATAGGGGAGATCATTATTCAGAATAATCACCCATCAACTCAGAGAAGAGATCTCAGAATTATAGAACTTAGACATAAACACCCTTTGTAACAAGAACTATGTTTTGGCTTGATCCCTTTAAAGGGTACGTAGGCAGACTTCATGGGCACATCTATAAAAATAATTCTCCTAAACCCTAAACTGAATTCATCAATCTATGAGATGGTGAATTCTGGTTCCTTCAATCGACACAATGAAGCCTTCAAGGATGAGAATCGGACTTGCAGATGGTTCGACCACCACCACGGTTGGCATGATCAAAAACCTCCCCCTCAATTTTGTAAATTGCATCGTCCCGGTCGATTTTCAAGTAGCAAGGATACGTAGTATGAAGAACGAACCTTTACTTCTTAGAAGGCCATTTTTAGCGACAGCAGTAGACATTATAGATTGGCCAAATAGGAGAATGTGTCTGCAAATATTGACAAAGAAACCTTCTACCTAGCAGCACCTCCCGGTTTCACCTCTTAACACATTCGTTACACGATCGGAGGCGGATGAGGATGCAAAGTGAAGGACACCTCTGACAATTGTTTAGGCGAGGATGAAGATACGGAGAACCGCAGAAAGAAGTCATAGCGTGCTAAGGGAGATATGAGCCCCTTAGATCTATCATCCACCTAGAACACAAAATGAGTCGAGCTATAAGACTTAAAACAAACGCTTGGTGGGAGGCAACCCACCGGTAAGTTATATATATATTTGTTTTAGATATTTGAATAATCGAAGGAGTTATGAAGGATTGAAGATTTGGGGGTTTTGAAAAAAAAAATGCATCGATCGATTTGCAGAGTGAAAATCGGCGAAGAAGAAGAAGAAGATTAAGGGCAACCCAACGCAACCCTTGCATCGATCGATGGCCGACCCATGTAAGTTTTTGGTTTCCAAAACCGGTTTAATCCGGTTTATTTTACTCAAATTAAACCAAAATTCCCCTTTATCTTCTTCTTCTATTGCGGGATTGAGCTTACTCAAAGGTATGAACCCCGAAATCCTTATTTACACTCGCGATTTTGGAAGGGATAATCGCCCAAGGTTTGTTGCTTTGATTCGTGAATCCATGAGTCGATATCTTGTGTTCTTAGACCTTCATAGGCTGTTGGGGGAATGAATGCGACCACCTTCGTGTTTTGATTGATGAGATTTTGAGAAAATTTTGAATTTCTAGGGTTTATGTATTTGGGAAAATTTCCGGATTTACCCACGCTCATGTGAAATTTCGATATATCTATTGCGGGATTGAGCTTATCTTTAACCGTGTTTCTGCATGAATTCCCACTTCCCCTGATTTTGTAAATTTTTGGGCATATGTCGGTTAGTAATTTTCACACGCCTCGCGGAAGTGAATTATTGTTATGAACAATTGCGACTAATTAATTATGATACGTTAATATTTGCTATCGCAACACAACCTCGGCATATGATTGCATGCTGATTATTGAACTTGGAACTCACTTTGCAACTTTTGTTGTTCGTTTTCCAGGACAATGTCAAGGATTAACCAGCATAACAAAGACAAGGGCAAAGGAAAAGCACCTGAAGTTGAACATAAGACACCTTGGCCTCGACCTGCTGTATTAGCTTTTCCGTTTCCGATAATGTCCAAGAAGGAGATACAGACAGATCGTGTATACAAAAACCGAGCACTGTCAAACAAATGGGGAAAGTATGAGAGCATGTTCTACAATGGGTTGCTGGCAGTGGAGATGTGTCCCATGCATTTTGCGAGTTCCTGCGCATTGGTTCAGATGGGTATCCGACAGGACATTGAGACCTTGATTGCACGTGTTGGTTTGGGACGGTTAGCCACTCTCGACCAATTTTACGATGCCGATCTCACTCGCATGTTCTTGGCATCCGTTGAGCTACGATATGACAATCCGAGGGAACCTGTCGCTAGTGAAGGGACACTCTTGTTCTTTGATTATTGCATCCTCCGCCAGATCTCGATCCCAGATCTCTGCACTCTCTACGGTTTCGAGGCGAGCCACGAGGAGGCTTATTTTTGCTGAATTTCCCAACGCCAAGAGCTGTTGGAGGAAGATAGCCAGTGGAGAATACGATGGTGCTTATTCGAAGCAGTCGAGCATTCGCAACCCCGCACTCAGGGTGTTTGCGAAGATGCTTAGCCACATGCTCTTTGCTAGAGACGAAGCTGTAGCTATGCGTACTGATGAGCTCATCATGCTTTACTACGGGATTGCACCCGATATAGGTCATCAGCTCAGACATTCCTTCCCTAGATCTCACCGTGTCAACCTTGGAGCCATTCTTGCTCAAGTTTTGGTAGGGAAGAAAAACTGAGGCGTTTAGGGCAAGAAAGAGTACGTCAGAAACCTCCTTACACCCATTTTCGATCACTTCAAGATACAGCGAGAGTCTTCCGGAGATGGAATATCTTGCATGCATTAGAAGTACTTCCAGAACTATCATATACTCAAACCGACGATCATCTACCAGTTTCAGAACTCAGACGGAGAGATCTTGTATTTCCAACTGCCGGATCAAGACTTGACCACACTGGATGATGAAGCGAACATCGATTGGATGCCACCGGAGCATAAGTTAGTGCCAGGTACTTCTAGTTCTCAGTGCAGACGCAGAGGATCATCCCCTCGAGCTTCTCGCTCATCCCCCAGAGCATTTGCTTCTCACAGACAGGAGGACTTTCCTGAGGGCGTCCATGTGGACACAGCTGATCAGATCGAATACCTTCTTCCTCCCGATTGCAGTGAGTACCATCTCACGCCTTGCCCGTTCGAAACAGAAGATGAAGATAAGAGGAAGTTTGTCAGTGGGGGATTGCAGAAGAACAACGCCATGCGGCAGAGGATTTGGGGAGCACTTGCTTAGATACCGACTCCCAGGATACCTTCCTGCTTATGGGCAGCTGCCACTGCAGATGATCGTGATGATGAGCCAGCTTATGGCATGCAAGACTTTGGGCCCGAACCTGACGTTGCTGGACGCATGTCTGATGTTGGTGGATTCAATATTTCACACCCACCCGATGCGAGACTTCCTAGGAGGAGGCACACGCTAGGACATGATGCGAGCGGTAGTTCGGAGGACCACTGATTCACCAGTACCAATCTCTATCGTTAGTTTTATTTTCTTTCCTTTTGTTTCATTTTATTTTTCCTGAGTCTGTTTTGCCTTCTTCTTGATTTATTTTTCACACCGAGACGGTGTGAAGTAAGTATGGGGGAGGGTGTCTATAGTTACTAACGTTGTTTTCTTTCTTTTGTTTTCTCTTTTGAGTTATTTTGATGTTTTCTTTTGAATTATTATGTTTTATTGAGTTAGGACTTGTTGGAGATTATGATCACAACCTTTGATTTTTTATGAGATTTTGCATCTAAGTGACCATTGTTGCAGGGCTAGTTTTAGATCAGACTAATGAAAAATCTAAAGACTGACCAGTTAATCAGAGGCATCCATGTTTCCGGAAAAATTCAAAAAACGTGAGGTAGTTTCTGAGCTTTTCCTTTTACCTTATCAAATCGTAATTGGTGTCTTCAGAGCTTGACCCCTCATTCGTATCTGACAAGGCGACATGTGTGAAAGTATGGTACTCCTCTCCCTTATTTAAAATAAAAAGCAGAAAAGATGAAATGATTTTCTTTCGGGTAAAGGGTTAGGAAAATTTCCATCGATACCATTATTTTACTTCGAAAGAGATGATCACACTAAGGTTGAAAGCGAGGTTGAGGAAAATTTCCGGGGATATCACTATTCGCCTACATCTTAGAAATAAAGGGTGTCACTTAAATGAACCGGGGATTCGGTGGCAAAAACCATCAATACTCGAGTTCCATCCGCCATTAACCCTACGAAAGGAAAATGAGAAAAGAATAAGTCTGGGGGAGGGAAAAAGTACCAAATATTGTGTTGTTTTCTTGTCACGATATCGAAAGGGAAAGAGTCTAGAAGGTTTATGGCACTATGATCTTTGATGAAACCCCGCAATGATGGCTTTTGATTATTCTATGAAATAATGAGTTGAATCTAGGAGGCTGCGATGCTTGCAGAGAAGTACATGGTGGTTCGATCTAGAGCTAGCTTGGCAATACGTGGATTACTAAGGTAATGGTCATTGCATAGTTCTAAAGGAAATGTGAGTCTCCGTGTTTTCCAAACTTTTTCTTCTTGCTTAGTTTTATGTTTGCTTGAGGACAAGCAAAAGACTAAGTCTGGGGGAATTGATATGCTTGGTTTTTACCATTTTCTAACACATGTTTTGTTATTTCTTTTGAGTATTTTATCGAGTCAAAGTTCGTTTTTAGAGTCTTTTAGTCCTTTATTTAGTTATCTCAGGTAAAAAGCCGTTTAAGTAAGAAATTGGAGTTACGTAGGCAAAAACGCATGGAACAGTACATAAAAGAGCAGAATTGATCGATGCAAGGAGTGCATCGATCGATTCAACACCATCAGAAGAACCAAAATCAATCGATGCACAATTGGAGCCGATTGATGCATCACCGTCCGAAGAGCCAGAATCGATCGATGCACTCCTTGCATCGATCGATGGAGCATGCCCAGAAAGTCCAAAATCGATCGATGCAAGTCGGCAAGAAGGAAAAGAAAATTCATGATTTTTCTGTTTTGCCCTGGAAGCTGTCTATTTTGACATAATTCGCCCAGAACCTTATATATACCTTATTTCCAGCCATTTTTTGGCTATCTCTTTTTTTACTACTCTCTATTCTACTCAGATTTTTGGCCATTGATTTTGTAAGCTTGAAGAAGAATATTTGCATCTATTGTGAAAAATTATAAACCATTTCCTCTCTTTAATTATTATTATGAGTTTCTCTCTATCTCCTTGCTTGTTCTCCGTTGACATGTCCGAGTAGTTTCATAGTTAGGTTTAGGGTTTCAAGGAGATCCATGAATCATTGAATTATACACATATAGGGATTCATCTTTTGTGGTTTTCGCTTATTGTTGTGTTTATTGCTTAGGCTAAGTTGATCGCTTGCCTATGATCTAGGATTTAATATATATCACGGAAGTGTCGTAGGTTGCTATAAAGAACATAAGCGAGCGAATTGTCCTTAGCCAACAGAAGTTGATGTTAAGGCGATTCGTAAACATATTGAACCTATTCGTTAATGCTGGTCTAGAACTCTATGTTCAACGGAAGTTAGGATTTTAGGTTGTTAGATTTAATAATTAATGCCACGGAAGTGTATTGGTTACATATTTATGTTTGAGTTTGAAACTTGTTCTCAATCATTCCCTAAATAGTTGTTTGATTCATGATCTCTGGATTCCCACGAAGAATCCCTCGACCTAACGTTTTTCTTTTATTGAATTTACACCGCTTTTAGTTATTTTCATTACTTTGCAAATCAAACCTTATTATCGTCTTAGCTTAATTTCATCTTGTGAGAATCGTAGTGTAACCTTGGTCTCTGTGGATTCGAACCTAAAGTACTACATTGACATACTGTTATGATTGCAGTAGTGTGTACTTTAGTTATTAATTGACTACGTGGTAAAACACCTCAATCAGTCGACCGTAGATAAGACTTTATGAGCTTTAGTTTTGAAAAACTTCTTTCTGCGGAAGCAACTGAAACTGGAATCATCATCATTATGAAGTATGAAGTCCATGTAATTAGATAACAACTTTCCATATTTTTCAGATAATCTGGTATCTCGACTACCTTCTTAATTTCCTTTGGTAAAGCTCCTCTTAAAATCTTTAGCTCCAAAAATAAATCATTACTATCAATATCATAATGATTACCATGTTTCAGAAAAACCATTACTAGCAATTTCTTTTCAGAAGCAGTTTGATAGAGCAATGATGGACTATTAAATCAAAGCTCTCCGAATATAGTAGAAGAGCAAGTGAGCAACGATAGATTGATCAAACAAAGCAATTTTGATTATCATGGCAATAACCCAGACCCTAAATAACCATTGAATTATATTATTCTAATTTAATAAGACAAAAACTCAAAATTTAATTGATTGTATAAATCCAGAACTTCAATCAAACAAAATCAATCGTTCGGTCATATAAAAAACAAAATTTATGGAGAAAAATAAGAAGAGATTGAAAATCGACATACCATGAGGAATAAACAAAAGAAGACCAGAGACTGAGAGAAGATGAAGTCGATGGTGTCGTCGTCGACTCGTCATGAAACCGTGTCAGAGAAGACGATGATTAAGAATAGGATTTAAGAATTTAGGTTTTAATTAGGAATTATTTTCGTTATATTAATGGTTTAGTTGTATTGCCTTGTTTGATAATTATATTGGTTTATATAGGTTTATGTTGATTTATAATTATATTGGTTTTCGGTTTTAGTTGGTTTATTGAAAAAAAAAAAAAAACATTTCATGAGAATCAAACTCATGACATGTAGTGCTAAACACCTACGTACACTTTACCATTAGCCTAAGAAGATTTTTAAGAATTTGAAGGCAAATTTTTTTATATAAAAACGAGGACCGCAAGCCCATGTTTGGTTTGCTTGGACTCAGAGTCAGCCCTGTGTACAACCAAAACTATTTAATTTAAAACATAGTATTACTAATTACAAGTTATTATCCCAAAAGTACAACAAATTAATTTAAAATATGATATTACTAATTACAAGTTATTGCAGATTGACTTGCATTATTTGTTGACGGATTTTCTATAATGCAGTTTCACACAGTGCCGGCTCAATGGGGAGGGCAATAGGTGCGACCGCCCCAGGTCCAGGTAAGTTTTTTTTTTTACATTAATTTTTTTTTTTTGGGTCCAGACCAAAAAAAAAATTTCTAAAGAAGAGGGTCCAAAAAAAAAAATTTCTCCTAAATTTTTTTTTTTTGCCCATGGACCCCGGTATTTCTTGAGCCGGCCCTGGTTTCACATGTATGATCATTAGCGGTGGAGAATCATTTATGAAGACTAAAGTGATTGGATTTGGTACCGATGCACCAATCCCTCTAAAGGTATACGCTATACGGTACATGGCATGTGAACCATCAAATGTATCACTAAGCATTTAACCAAAAATTTAGCAAGTTTTAAAAGAAATCACCAACAATCAGTTACCATATTTTCACAGGCTTTACTATAAAACTCAGAACTCGATTAACAAAGTTGTCTAGATTATTCACCAGCTTTTCATTCAATTTTGCTTGCAAATCACTCCATTCAAACTTTATATCAGACACCTCGATGGCGAATCCGCATAATCAATCAGTGTTGATGACATCTACACACTTACGCATGCTTATGATGAATGAAGACAGATATTTCCAAACTAGAAGTCTTGGTCCTAGTGTTGACATGGAGGGCAATTGGGAATGTGATTAGGGTTTAGACTTTCGTCTCTTTCAAGGTAGCTCGCCGCCGCCGCTTTCTTCTTCCGATGGAGGAGAATGCCTCGCCGACGGTACTGGAGGTCATCTCTGCGAAGGCACGTCCAACTGTTTCAGGGGCTAAGGTTGTGCAACATAAGAATTCTCTCAAGACGAATGATGTTCAGATCTCGCTGAAGGATGTCCGCTTTTAGACTCCCGAAAGCGTGCATTGGAGAAATAGATAAGCTTTGCACATTGTTTATTTGGTCAGGTGATAACACTGTATTTTTACCCGTTTTGCTATCTATTTTAGAACACTTTAATAAGTGTTTCATTCTCTGTTACATGTTTTTATTACGGTTTTTGCATATTTATAGTTTCATGACTCTTTTCAAGATACCTAGGCAAAAACATTGCAAATTGGAGAAAAACAAGATTTTCGGCTCCGAGTCAAACCATGAGAAGTTCAACTACCAAAGAGGTTCTTATCACCGTATGATCCAGCCCAATTTTGGAGATATTCAAGAAGGACCAGCTACCTTTCCATTACAAGTGATTTGAGGACGATCCAACGGTTCAATCAGAAGATACACAAAGATCAAAACGTCCCAATTCACCTCGGACATAAGCCCTCCACCCACGGCCAAGAGAGTTCCACCCGCGGCCAAGGTGTGTTTCGCCGTGGCCAGACTCCATAGACCCGCGGCCAAGACACTACAAGAAAACAGCGTTTTAACGACTACGACTTGCGACTAAACAATTAGTCGCTAAACATTGCGACTAATTAGCCACTATTTGCCGACTATTTGGCGACAAATACAATTTGGTCGTAATTGAGTCGTTATTTTACGACCTAACAATTTAGTCGCTATAGTAGTCGCTATTTTACGACTATTATGCGACTACATTTCATACGGGAAATGATAGTCGCCTAATAGTCGCTACTTTAGCGACTACTTTGCGACTTTTTTGGCGGGTCGCTGATTTACGACTATGTTATGACTAATTTGCCGACGGCGAAGAGGAGTCGTATAATAGTCACCATTTGGCGATCAATATACGACTATTTTGGAGGGTCGCATAGCAGTCGGTAATCAGTCGTAAAGACTGGTGAAAAACACGTGTTATTCGTTTTGGGGTTGGTGTAACGATTTTATGCGACAACAAGTTGTAGTCGCATTGCAGACGCCATGTAATCGCTATTTAGTCGGCAACAATGTCTATATAAGCTCAATTCATCCCATTTCTTCTCCTCATTCGATCTTCAAAAAAAAATCAAACGTATTTCTTCTCCTCATTATATTTTTCAGTTATATAATATCGAAAAATTATAATTATAATAATTTCCGGGAGTGGATGTATAAGAGGTTTGATTAAGAGATGGGAAATTTCTCGGAAGAGTTCAGAACGGGGGTGGATGGATTCATGACATTTGCAAATAGCCAGCCTCTATCACAGAGTAATGGCGGTAAGTTTTTCTGCCCTTGTAGTGTTTGCAAGAACGAGAAATATATCCCGGGGACAAGAATTTGGAATCATCTTTATAGCAGATGATTTATGCCATATTATTATGTTTGGTATAAGCATGGAGAAGAAATCAATATGGATTTAGGATCGAGTTATGTTGATACGACATATATAAGTGGGAGTGAAAATGTGTGAAATGTAGTAGAAGATAGATATGTGGATATGGTGAATGATTCATTTTGTCATAACGTGAGTTTTTATAACTATCATCAGGATGGTAGTTATCAGAATGTAGAAGAACCGGTACGTAACCATTCAAAGAAATTTTACGCCTTGTTAGAAGGTGCAAAGAATCTATTATACGATGGTTGTCGTGAAGGTCACTCGCAGTTATCCTTAGCTGCTCGAGTCGTGCAAAATAAGGCAATATATAATATGAGTGAAAAGTTAGTGGATTTGGTATGCGAAATCTTGACAGACTATTTACCAGAAGGAAACAAGTCAACCGGATCACATTACGAGACAGAAAAATTAATGCGCAATTTAGGCCTCCCATATCATACAATTGATGTTTGTATTAACAATTGTATGATCTTCTGGAAAGATGACGAGAAGGAAGATAAATGTTTGTTTTGTGGTGCACAAAGATGGAAGCCTAAGAACGACCGACGTAGAACCAAAGTACCATACAGTCGTATGTGGTATCTACCTATTGCTGACAGATTGAAGAGAATGTATCAGAGCGAGAAGACTGCAGCGGCAATGAGATGGCATGCCGAGCACCAATCAAAGGAGGGAGAAATGTGTCATCCTTCTGATGCGGCATAGTGGAAATATTTTCAAGATCAAAATCTCCGGTTTGCCGAAGAACCACGTAACGTTTATCTTGGATTATGTACTGATTGGTTCAATCCATTTGGCATGTCTCGTAATCATTCGTTGTGGCCAGTGATATTGACTCCATATAATTTACCCCCTAGTATGTGCATGAATACAGAGTATTTATTTCTTACAATTGTGAATTTTGGGCCAAATCATCCGCGAGCTAGTCTCGATATCTTCATCCGACCACTTATTGAGGAGTTAAAAGAGTTGTGGTCTAATGGCGTCGATGCATACAATGTGTCTTTGAATCAAAATTTTAATCTAAAAGCAGTGCTTATGTGGACGATAAGCGACTTTCCGGCGTATAGCATGTTTTCCGGATGGACAACCCATGGTAAATTGTCTTGTCCAGTTTGCATGGAAAATACAAAGTCTTTTTATCTAACTAATTGAAGGAAGAAATGTTGGTTTGATTGTCACCGAATATTTCTTCCTCATGGTCATCCACTAAGGAGGAATAAGAAAGATTTCCTGAAGGGAAAGACGCTTCGAGAGTGTATCCACCTCAGTCTTTGACCGGTGAGCAAGTTTATTGCGAGCGGTTGGCTGGTGTAAATCCATCAAAAAAAAGGACGTCGGTGGAAAAGGTCACGAAAAGAAGAAGTCGGGCTATGGGAAGCAACATAACTTACACAAGGAAAGCATATTCTGGGAGCTACCGTACTGTAGGGACCTCAATCTCCGACATTGTCTTGATGTGATGCATATAGAGAAAGATTTTTTTTGACAACATCATGAATACTCTTATGAGTGTGAAGGGTAAATCGAAAGACAGCATCATGTCAAGATTGGATATTGAACAATTTTGTTCTCGGCCACACTTACATATTGATAGTGAGGGTAAAGCTCCTTTCCAAGCCTTCACATTGACAGAAGAAACCATGAAAAGTTTACTGGAATGTGTGAAACATGCAGTTAAATTTCCAGATGGTTATTCCTCAGACTTAGCGACTTGTGTTGATATGAACAACCAAAAGTTTTCAGGCATGAAGAGTCATGACTGCCATGTTTTTATGGAGCGGTTACTTCCATTTATCTTTGTAGACCTCCTAGACCGGAATGTCCACCTTGTGTTATCAGGTACTAATTAATTATGACTATTTCTTTAAATAAATATGATTACTTAAATTTATATAGTAACCGCTCCGTAATTTTCACGTATATTGTAGGGGTTGGAGCATTTTTTCGGGACTTATGTTCGCGAATTTTGCATAAAACTCACGTTCAAATTCTAAAACATAACATAGTTTTGATCCTATGCAATTTGGAAAAGATCTTTCCACCTTCATTTTTCGATGTGATGGAGCACCTGCCTATACATCTCCCCTATGAAGCTGAATTAGGAGGCCCTGTCCAATATAGGTGGATGTATCCTTTTGAAAGGTTTTTCAAAAAGTTGAAAGGGAAAGCAAAGAACAAAAGATATGCGGCAGGATCGATTATTGAATCATATATCAATGACGAGATTGCTTATTTCTCAGAGCACTACTTTACCGCGAATATACAAACGAAATCAAGGTAAATGCTAAATTCAATCACATCATGTCCACTATGCCATTTATATTGTATACACATGAAATGTATTTTAATGTGAATTAGTTTTCACTAATTCGGTCAGGTTAACAAGATTCGATGAAGGTGAAGTCCCCGTATATCATGTCCCTGGGGTACCTTCTATATTTACGCACGTAGGCCGTCCAAGTGGAGAAATGCATGAAATATGGCTATCGGAAAGAGACTATCAATGCGCACATGCATATGCTTTACGAAATTGTGACTATTTTCAGCCAATTGAGAGGTATATAAGTTGGCATCTCTCGCACCATGCGTTTAAATATATAATCCACTAATTTTTTTCATTTTTGTGTTGGTCTTGTATAGTATGTACGAGGAGTATATTTCTGCAAAATACACAGGATTATCCGAAAAAGAACTCTCCGCGAAAAGATTTGACGAATATCATATATGGGTGAAAGAATATGTATGTCTAAATAATATTCATAACTATGCATACATTTATACTTATAAATATTGATGCTATTGTTTATATATATGCATGTTGCTTACTGGAATGCCACGAATCCATTTCCTACTTGGGTTCAAGAGATATTACATGGACATTTGAATAAGGCCAAAACATGGCCAATGTATTTTACAAGAGGCTATTTGTTTCATACGCAAAATCAAGGCGCTGGACTAAAGACATGTAACTATGGGATATGTGTTAAAGGTGAAAATTACACTGATGCATATGATGAAGCGGATTTCTACGGGACCTTAACTGATATCATAGAACTCGAGTACGAGGGGATGGTCAATTTGAGAATTACACTTTTTAAGTGTAATTGGCATGACCCTGTTATCGGTAGAGGCACTCGGAGGAGCAATGGTGGCGTTGTAGACGTTCTTTCATCGAGAAAATATAATAAATACAAACCATTTATTCTAGGTACGTACTTATATATATATATATATATATATATAGCATTTTATTAATGTCGATATACATATATATACATATGTATAACTTATATTGAAAACAACCTCGCAAGTGGAGCAAGTTTGTTATATTCCGTACCCATACACAAAGAAACCGAAGCAGTTGTGGCTCAATGTTCTAAAAGTGAATCCGAGGGAAAACATTTCAGGGGAATATGAAAAAAAAGAACCGACTCTTCTGCAAACAGAAAATGATGATGTTGTATAGATGACTACAATTGAAGATCTCAAACTCGAAAATTTCGTACAAGGAGTAAACCCAATAAACCTTGATTACGATGTCGGAGATGCATAACCATAAGATGAATTTCGGTGTAATTTGTCGTCTTCTGATGAAGAACCAGATGACGAAGAACCCTACTAATTAACTATGTTACTTATGTCACAATGTTAATTATGTTATTTATGTCAAACTTGAAAACAAAAATTCTAAAAATTTGTGGTTTACAATATTGTAATCAAAATTAAACTTTTCACATTAATTTAATCTTTGTACCAATGAGCCTAACCAAACCAGTTCAGTCAATTACAACATCTCTAAAACATCCCAGGAACTCGGTACCGACGTAAACCTGCTGCAAAATTCGGCTCTTCCTTTTCCTGACTCTGTTCTTACCCTTCATCACAATTTTATTACAATATTAGGCTCATGATATATATTACAATTATATATTATATATATATATATATATATATATATATATATATATATATATTGATGCAGGTTTTCTGTCAGGATATGATGTTGGTATATATATATATTAACATAAACTTCTAATAAAATCTAAATGATAGATTTAAAACAGATTTCCTGCGGTGAATGATTGCCTTATTTGAAATATGGATGTGTACATGACAGTTGAGAATCTTACCGAAGCAATTGTTTCCTCCTTTTTTAGGCTTCCTCGGCTCTTTCGCTTCTCAACTCTTCGGCAACCCTAGTAATGTTACAATAAATATACTCAAAAGATTTCCTGCGGTGAATCATTGCCAATTTTGAAAAATGGGAAGTGTACATGACAGTTGAGAATCTTACCGATGCATCTGTATCGTCCTTTTTAGGCTTCCTCGACTCTTCCGCTTCTAAACTCTTTGGCAACCCTAGTAATGTTACAATATATATATTGTAACCAAAAGTTACTACTACTCACATATTATCCTGTCGAAAAAGAAAAAAATTCTCAGAACTCAAGATATATAACTAGAAATGGCAACCGAAGCTTCCCACTTACTATCACAAATCAACACATCTAAAACAGTTTGGAATCTGAAAGTCAAGATCCTGCGTGTTTGGACCAGAGAATGAGATTTGTATGGACCAAAGATGAATCTACTACTTTGTGATGAAGAGGTAATATCTATCTTCTATTCGTTTATAGTGCTTCTAAAGAACTAACTATTTTGTCTTCAGGGAACAAGAATAGAAGTAAACGTTTCAAGAGAGACATTGACATCGTTTTCTTGGGTGAAGCACTTTGAACGTTACTGGTTCTCACTTAAGGGTTTTTATGTGATGTTTAGCGACATTCTTGGCAAAAACAATTGCCACATCTATCAAATTTATTTCAAGGATGACACAAAATTCACCTTACTCAAAGATAATCCAAACCACAATCATTTCTTGGTTTTCACTCCCATCATCCGAGGCCCTGTTACAGAACGCTATCCCACCTTACTAACAACCACAAACTCTTTCAACTATAGGTAATACATGGCTAACAGCAGAAGAAGGCCTTTCAATATAGAGTTTGAAGATTATACTTCCCAAAACTCTACACATTTATGAACGAGTAAGATAAATGTATAACACAGTTGTAAAACGTTTCCTAAGTAATCTGTATTTTCGGATTACAGTTTGAAGATTATAGTTTCAGATTTGATGTTGAAGATTATAGTTTCAGATTATAGGACAGTAAACTGTACTGAGTTTGATGTTGATTTTAGTTTCAGATTATAGGACAGAAAAATGTACTCAAATTAGAGTTTGAAGATTATAGTTTCAGATTTGAGGTTGAAGATTCTAGTTTCAGATTATAGGATAGAAAATTGTACTGAGTTTGATGTTGATTATTGTTTCAGATTATAGGACAGAAAACTGTACTGAGATTATAGGCCTTTCCAATATAGAGTTTGAAGATTATAGTTTCAGATTTGATGTTGTTTACTAATTTTTTAAACCTTTAAATTTTTACAGGTACCCATATCCTCTACCAGCAAGTTACAACAATGAACACAAGATTGGATTTAGGCCATTCGAAGACATGATTGTCTTTGTGTTCAGAGTTTAAATCTTGCTTCATCTTATCTTGTTCATTGTCTCGGATATTTTGGTTGTGGTTGTTGTTGGTCGTGAACTCAAAACTCATTTCGGATATTGTTGTTATTTTAGTTTCATTAAGATCAAGATATTTTAGTTTCAAGTAATTATGTTTTCAAGCAAAAAAAATATATAATTCTGTTTTCAAGTCATTCATTTTTCAATATATCTTATCTAGATCTTAATGAAGTGTTCAGCAAAGTAGACATGAAAACATGAATGATTGCGGTCGGGATTTTACCTTAAGATCTTGTATTGAGCTCTAGATCTTAATGAAGTGCTAAGCAAAGTAGACATGAAAACATGAATGATTGCGGTTGGAATGACTACTCTAAGCATATGTTTGTTCTGGTTGTCGTAGCCGTGAATTTGTGCCTCTTCTCCGACAACAACAAACTGGCCTAACAACAAAAGAACAATAGAATTTCAGAAATAAAACAAAATCATATCAAATATTTGTCCAGATTGATGATTGATCTATGAAACCACCATTGCGGGCTAGATTTTACCTCTACAGATTGATTTATGAAACCACGATTGAAAGCCGATCTCACTTCCTATCTCTTATAATTTTTTTTTGTTATGTGTAGGTAAAAATTCTGGATGCGTGAGACAACAAATATCTCAGGTTTAGCCCCTAAGTTACGACTACTAAACACAAAAAACATAAAAATTTTGGTTGAGGCCCAAACCTTTTTCGCAAAAACAGAACTAATTTCCCACAAAACCCGTAAACCTAACTACGGAACCCTAAGTCATGCGTTTTATTCTTCCCCTTCGTCCTCGATTCCTCTTCCATTCCTCTCCTTCGATTCCCCTTTTGCTATAAACAGATTCGATTATGCTTCGATTCCACTTCTTCGACTCCTCTTCTTCGATTCCTCTTCTTCATATATCAGATTGATCATACGATGCCTACAGAGAAGGTCCGTAACAGACGGAAGAGAAAAATCGTTCCCAACCTTTCATAGAGAGCCGGAGGGTCAAATCGCTCCGCCTCTTCATCGCGAACACCCAACCATCTACCGCAGCAGTACAATTTCACGCCGGCACCACCTCAACTCCCCGTCCACGATAAAACGTCAACGTCAGCACCAAATGTCCGGAGCTTTCCACTGCCACAACAAATTTTCGAAGAACTCCATGCCTCAACACCGTGGAAAAGAACTCCCTGCGACTGCTTCGGCTCCACTGGAGGACGCTCCTGGGTCACCACTTCGTGACTCTCATGGTCATAGTCATCCTTCTTCTCAAGGACACAGCTGCCATGATGAAACTGCTCCAGTGTTGCCGGATCTCCTTGTGGACACGCTCCGGGCTCTGAATGCTCTGCTTATGGTTCCAGACCGGGATAAGTTCACCACCGTCCTCTCTCCCACACCAATGCCGAACTCGACTTGGTAATAGTATCGCATCTGGTAAATGCTATTGTATTGTTCTGTTAATCCGACTTGGTAATTGTATCACATCTTGTTCAGTAAATGCTATTGTATTGTTCACCACTGTCTCTTGTTAAGTGTTAGATTATTGTTCTAGCTGATTTGAAACATTATTGTTCTAGCTGTTTTGGAAGATTACTGTCTTTTGAAGTTGTCTCTTGCTAAGTGTTAGATCCTAGCTGTCTCTTATTTGTATTGTTCTAGCTGTTTCTTAACTGATATCTGGTAAGTTTATTGCATCTCAATGTTGGTTTCTTTGTTTGTTTCTGCTAAGTGTTAGATTATAAGTGTTAGATTCTAGCTAAGTGTTGGGTTCTGCTAAGTGTTAGATTCTGCTAAGTGTTTGATTCTCAATGTTGGTTTCGTGGTTTGTTTCTCCTAAGTGTTACATTATAAGTGTTAGATTCTATCTAAGTGTTGGATTGTAAGTGTTTGTTTCTTGGTTTGTTTTAATGGGGGAACAATGCTTCTCTTTCTGTTGCCTTTGCTTATTGGCTTAGCTTCCGGTCATTGTCTTTCTGTTGCGGTTGGTTAATCTTAGGGTCAGTTTGGTGTCTAAGTGTAGAAACATGCTTCTGGTTTCATGTTTCATGTTTGATTGTATTCTTTCCTTACTTGTCTTGTCAAATCTGTAATGTATAGTATTGATCACAAGGCATGTAAGATATATCTCTTACATGCTTCTGTCTTCATGTATCTGGTTTGCAGGTTAATTAGGTTTCATGTTTTCTGGTTTCATGTTTCTGGTTTGCAGGTTAATTATGTTTCATGTTTCTAGTTTCATGTTTTCTGGTTTCATGTTTCATGTTTGATTGGTTTCATGTTTCTGGATTACATGCTTCTAGTTTGTATTATGTCCTTTTTTATTTCATGTGTGTTTGAAGGTTTACTCGCGACAAGGGATCGAAACTGGTTCGGGCAATTACTAAAGTGTTTACAAACAAATTCGATGCTCCCTACTATAGCTGGATATGTGTGCCTCGGGACAGACAAGAAAGATACTTCCTCGAGTTCGCGGTACAGTTTTCTGTCCTATAGCCTTCACATATAGGTTTGCTTGTGATGTTTTCACTAACATCATTATATTCTCTTTGTATTGTAGAAAACCCACACATGGGATCCCTTGATAACAGGGACAGTTCAAGGGTATTTCGAGGAGATCTGTCAACGCCGGATGAAAGACATGGTTAGCACCGCGAGGACTAGTCGAGAGCGACCTAATTGGATCGGCGACACTCTCTGGAAAACGATGACCGACTACTGGGACACTGAAGAAGCAAAGCAAAAGAGTCTCACCTATTCCAATGCTCGTATGTCTGACCGTAAAGGTCTTGGTCCTCACATCCACTTATCAGGGCCAAAGTCGTATCAACAAATCCAACAAGAAATGGTTAGTTACTTTTTCTTACTCCTTAACAACTTTAAATTATGTTTCTGGTTTTATGTTTCATGTTTCATGTTTGATTGGTTTCATGTTTCTGGTTTACTTGCTATCCTTGCTTATTTTGTAACATTGCATGAAGAGGAATTCTGAAGACCGGTTAGTCTTGGTGATGTTTTCATTAAGACACATACAAGGCCAGATGGTACGTATGTTGATAGGAAGGCGGAGAAAATCGTTCAAACATATGAGCAGAAGGTGCAAGAGAAGTTGTATGAGCTTGTGACAGAGCCTTCAGAAGTTTCGGACGGTGCTTCGCAACCTCGTGTGCTAACAACAGATGAATATACAAGCATCTTTCTTCATGTAAAGTAACATTTTTAACAGTTCACATTTATAGAGTCTTGGATTTTGTCATTAAGGTTTTTCTCTTACTTTTCACAGTCCACTGAGTTGGATTCACGAGGAACTCCTTATGGAGTTGGAAGGCTTAAGGAGACTCTTCTCAATGGCAAGCGCAAGCAACCGGGAGACTCTTCATCGTTTGTTGCACTGCAAGAGCAACTGAAGGAAGCTCAACAGAAAATCGAAGAGCAGGCACCTTATAATGAACGGCGTGATGCTGAGATTGTTGTCCGTGAAGCATAGCACTCCCGAGCTGCGGCTGAGCAAAAGGACAAGCTAGAGCACTTCTCCTTGGTGGAAAAGTACATGCGACAAACTGATCCGGCGTTTCTAGACTTCTTGGCTTCTCAGTCAGCTCCAGCAACAACTGCTTTGCTTCCATCAACCAATCTTCGTCGACCAGATCCAAGTACAACCCCATATGGTTCTGCTTCTTAGGTTTTGTGCTTACTTTTTCTGAACCTTGTTACTTGTGAACTCATGAATTTGTTATTTTTGTTTATGTTTTGGAATTTGTTATGGAGGTTGAATACTTTTGTTAATATTTTTAATCAAATGTTAGTTTGAATCAAATTTCTTTAATTTTGTAACACACATTATTACCATTTGAGAAACAAAACGTACACCTATCTGACACACCATATTCTTAATTTTATTACAATTTTAGTCACTAAATAGTAGCCTATTAGTCGCCAAATAGTCTTAGAAGAATAGCTAATTTGTCGCAAAATATTTATATCTTCGAAACTTGATGTTCCAATTAGTCGCCAATTAGTCGCCAATTAGTCGTTAATTTAGTCATAGAATGGTCGCTAAATAGTAACTAACATTTACGACTACTTCTTGACTAAAACTATCCGACTGCATCTAGACCCATTCCATAGCGTCATGAAATAGAGACTGATTCCTAGGTGTTACAGAACCACCAAAAGTTCTGAATATAAATGTATGAATCGTTCATCTATAGGAGTGTGTCGCGTCGTAAGATACGAATGTATACTTACGGAGTGTCGTGAACTAAGAAGAACCAGCGCGAACAGTACGATTTTCTGCGCGGCCAGAGACGAAAGCTACTGGTCGAGTATATAGATTGTTGGTGCATAGGATGTACGAAAGTAGACTACGCCGTTTATTCAGTTCAGTTCGTGGAAAAATATCTAGAATCGTGTTACTAAGAGCTTAGGGGCCGTGATTGAATCGAGCATACCCTAAGAAATCCTTGTCGACCCAACACCGTTTTATTATTGTTTACAAATCGTTTTTCCTTTTAGTTTATGTCATCGATTTTCATACCAAGTTTTCAAGCAATTTTCCGTTTTTTTGTTCTTTACAATTTTCGTGACAAAAACCCTATAAAACTTAATCTCGTTCTAGACTTCCTTGCTAATTATCTGTCTAAGGTCTCATAGAACAAATTTCCCTCTCTGTGGATCGATACCTCAAGTACTACAACGCACGTCTGTGCACTTGCAGAACTCTTAGTTCAAGCAATTTTCCGTTTTTTTGTTCTTTACAATTTTCGTGACAAAAACCCTATAAAACTTAATCTCGTTCTAGACTTCCTTGCTAATTATCTGTCTAAGGTCTCATAGAACAAATTTCCCTCTCTGTGGATCGATACCTCAAGTACTACAACGCACGTCTGTGCACTTGCAGAACTCTTAGTTTATAAATTTAAAACCCGAGATTTTGGATTAACAATCCGCTTGCATCAAGTTTTTGGCGCCGTTTCCCAAGGAGGAAATTGCTATTGTTCGGTCACACCTTAGAGGTTAGTAAATCGACGCTAGAACAATATTTTGTTTTTAATTTTCGTTTTTTTTTGTTCGTTTCAGCTTTTGAAACATGAAAACGCCTCTGGAGCGAGATTGATACTATGAGCAGGGTTGCTACGACCCATCTTGTTCTCACTACTCTCACGACTCACACACCAACTGTAACTCGTTCTACATGGAACGGAAACCGGCACCAGCCACCTACTCTTGAGGACGCTACGAGCATCCTTATTCCCGAAACGAGCCTTTTGCATCTCCTTTTGCCAGCCCTCGACAAAACTCTTACCATCATAAACATCAAGTCTTGAACGAGCACAATGAGAGCTTGGAATTCAGTGCTCGTTTGAAGCGGCTCGAAGAAATCATCAATCAAACCATCGAATCCCAAGCTAAGTTCGGAGCAGCTTTAAATGAGAAGGTAGAACCGATGTCCGTCGAATTCAACAATAAGTTAGATGATCTTGCTGCCCACGTCAAAATCCTTGAAGAACAGACCCTTAAAGACGCTCCCACACTCAACGAGAGGATGGAACTCATTGAAGAAGAACAAGGAAGACAAAAGTTCGATATCCGAAAAGCTAATGATGGGGTACGTACTTTAAATTATAAGCTTGATGACTTGGATAACTCTATCAATGACGATAGTAATACCACCTACGACAACACCCTCGAGCTATGGGAATGAGTTGGAGAAGTTAAAGACAAGTCGAGAGAGCTCGATCTTACACTAGATCGACTCATTTATGCTATTGATGAAGTGGAAGAGAAAGTGGTCAAACATTCTAAAAACCATGAGAAGCATGCCACAAGACTTAATGTTCTTGCCCCTGACCTATAGGAGAAGCCCAATGACTCCCTAGAACCAGAAAACACTGAAGGAGATGAAGAAGACGACAAACCGAACAAGCCCCCATGAATCCCCTTCACTGCGGTCGTGAGCCCTCCAGCCGCGGCCAGCTGCCCTTTCGCCGCGGGAGCGTCCTCCCGACCTGCAGCCAACCTGACTTCTACCGTGGCTCCGCCTCCTCGACCCACAGCCACCTCCTGCTCGCCTCTCCTTGCACCTCTCGAGTCCCGATCACCTTTCTTCGAGCAAGCCGCCTTCTCCATCGATGCACAAACTTCATATGAGCCTTCAAGCAACCGGGAACTAGAGTCATATGCACCTTGCAAGGTGATTGAAGCTCATGACGAAGCCGCATCCTTTTCTTCAACAACACTTCAAAGGAGCCCGTCAAGGAGGATCTACATGCCTCATTGCTTTGACACCACGAAGTCTTACTGTGACTCCTACTCGGCTTTGAACCAACACCTCTTGCAAGTCCAATACCCGAGGCGCCAAGAACATAAAACATGTCCCGATAAAGATTAATCGACCGAATTTAACAACTTCGTGAAATCGATCCCGATGTACGAGCCTTTCTCAGACGTGTGGGAAGAAGGTTGTGTTGTCTACAAGCATTCTTCCGCTACAACAAGGAGGCTAGAGAAGACATTCACATCTACTTTACGAGAGCAAGGCATTCGACAACACCATATGGTATGTCTTATGCTATTTGTATATTTCATCCCGAGAAACACAAAAGTTACCCAAACAAGATTAGTTGGGAAAAATTAGCGGAATTCAATAGAGTCATTCGTGATCTACCTCGAGGAACTACATTTGCTAGAGCTTGCATGGACAACAAGATTGATCACTTCTTTTGTGAAAGCAAAGAATCCATCTCGGAGATAGAAAATCTTTTCACGAATGCTATGAACGGAAAACCCGTTAGATGTCTCCATAAGATTCAAGAAAAATATTATTTTCTCATCACTTGTAGCATCTGAGGAGTCGAGTTTAAAGACATTCTTTGTGACTCCGGAGCATGCCTTAGCATCATGTCAAAATCAACAGCCAAACGCGCCGGTATCAAGCACATGCATCGTACCCGAACAAAAATCAGCATGGCTGATGAATCTTGTGATACACCTAAGGGGATCGCCTATGACATGCCCGTAAGGATCAGATATTGCATTGCCCCGTCGACTTTTATATTGTCAAAGCGACGAAAGTTGATTCTACACCGGTAATCCCAGGGTGGTCTTTCTTGTCAACTGTCGGAGCCATCATGTATTGGCCAAATCGATGTGTTTCCTTTGCTAACATCGACAAAGACGTGTTCTACGATGATGTCACGCTCAAGCTCAAGAAAGTATGACATCTCAAATCGAAGGACCCTGATCCCGACACACTAAGGAACGATGAGTCACATGACGAGGAAACCGAAATGAGATCCAAGAAGACTTGTCGAAAGACACTGTCCTTCTACGACTAAGTCCGTCTAGCTATGAACGTTGAACTAAACGACTTTAAATAAAAGCGCTCAATGGGAGGCAACCCATTTTAGGTACGTTTTTATTTTTAGTTTTTCTTTCTTTTTCTATTAACGTTTTGTTTTTCTTAGTTTCAGCTTTCTAAAAAACCAAAAAACCCCAAAAAAAAATCAAAAACCCAAAACACAAAAAAGGGAGGCACGGTTTTAAGCTGCTTGATCCAGCCGAAACCGCAAGGAAGGACTTGACCGCAAAAGAGAATCCACCGCGGGCGCGTCCCATCAACATGTGGCGAACCAGCCATCGACCGCGGGTGCGTCCCACCGACCCGCGGCGAAGCCCCCTTTGGCTGCGGTCAGAACCCTTCGACCCGCGGCCAACTCCCTGTCGTTTCCGATCGATTTTCTTCGATCCCCGATCGACTCCCATCCATTCCCAATTACCCCCACACCCATTCCCCACCACCACAACACCATTTTCCATCCCCCACCACCACCATTTTATTCCCACATCAATTCCCCAACACTTCCATGTAAGTTTTCTTTTTCCCGAAAAGTTTTCTCTATTTCTCGTCGTTGCTCGATTTATTTCACACTGGGGACAGAGTGATTTAAGTCTAGGGGAGGATTTCATCTTTTACTAATCACCTATTCTTTCATGAGTCTTTGCATTTTGCATTTTTCTTTAAAACTTTTCAAGTTTTTTTTCAATAAAAGTAGGAATACGTTTTGAGGGAATGATGAAACAAATCTATGACGATAATCGACTAGTGTTCTTCTACGCTATTTCCTAGGAACATGCTCTTTCGTAATTTGGTTGTAGACTAGGCGGTAGCTAGAGTTTCTGTTAAGGAGATATCCCTAGAGGAATTTAGACCATAAATATTCTTTAGGATGGAATATACTAGCTCTATTATACTTGGAGTTTAACTTGACTTAATTTTTTCATCATAGGTTTAGGCAAAGATAACGAATCATACATTCATGACGTTCTTTTACCAATTAACCACTCTTGTCATACCTGAATGGCCATACCTCATGCATTCTCTTTTTGTGTCTTATGTGCAGATATATGCAAAAAACGCATGAGAGGGAGGAACGACACAGTTTCCAGTCACTAAAGACGGAGACTATACGTGATCGGTGGAGGTGAATTCAACAAAGATGATAGCTTGGTTCTGCCTTGGAAAACTCAAAACAAGGTAAATTTTCGTGCCCCTAAGATTCTATCTCAATAAAAGGTATTTCCCCCTTTTAAAAAAAAATAAAAAAATAATAATCGAAAGAGAAAGGAAACTAGAGCCTAAAAAGAGTCTAGGTTGGCCGAAATACTTATGAGACATCCATGGTTCGTTTATGAGAAGTCTGTCATTTCGAGCCCACATAAAAATCTAAGTCTGGGGGAATGACAGAAAACTTCTGTTTTTGGAGAAATGAGGAAGTGCAACATTTTTACTCAAGAAGATGTGACTAGAAGTTGTGGTTCTCAATAGGTCCATCCTCTCTTGCTGTTTTGCATAATATCTTGCACTCTCCGGTGAAATTACGGTAACCCGAAACACTTTTAACCTCACCTCTAAATTCCTTTAATATCTAGCCTCGATTGTCTTGGTTTGATCCTTTTGATGAGAAGTTCACGTTTGAACTTAATAAATTTAGAGAGCTAGTTGACTTGAATTTTGGATTTTGAAAGTTTATATTTCGTATGACAGATACCATGGAGTAGTGTTACGAGAAACTTCAAGTGAGAATTTTCTAGGCTAGATTGCGTTTGATGTGGTTCGATGGTTATGGTTTACAAGGACGGTCTCTGAGATTTCTAGTTCCCTATGATTTTTGTTTGATATTTCTGAGCTTTGGTTTTGTTTTGTTTGAGAACAAACAAAGTCTAAGTCTGGGGGAGTTGATAACACCATATTTTTACTCGTTTTGATATCTATTTTAGAACACTTTAATAAGTGTTTCATTCGCTTTTACATGTTTTTATTACGGTTTTCTCATATTTGTAGTTTATAGACTCTTTTCAGGATACTTAGGCAAAAGCATTGAAAATTGGAATTAGAGAAAAACCAGATTTTCGGCTCAGAGTCAAACTGTCAGAAGTTCAACTGCTAAAGAGGTTCTTCTCACCGTCTGATCCAGCCCAATTTTGAAGATATTCAAGAAGGACCAACTACATTTCCATTCCAAGTGATTTGAGGACAATCCAACGGTTCAATAAGAAGATACATCAATATCAAGATGTCCCAGTTCACCTCGGGCAGAAGCCCTCCACCCACGACCAAGATGCAGTTTATCGCGGCCAGGAGAGCTCCACTCGCGGCCAAGGTGTGTTTCCCCACGGCCAGACTCCATGGACCCGCGGTCAAGCCAGTTTCGTCCTGTAAGCCCAATTTCAAGGCTCGTTTAATTTCCATCAAGAAGAAACCCTAAATACCTATAAAAGCAGAGCTCAAGACATATAAATATGTGTTTTAGAGACCAAAAACCCTGTGCTTGCTTTTATACCATTTTAGTTTATTTTTTGCATTACTTTTTGCTCTTTACTTTCCCCTCTTTACTTTTTGTTCAATAACTCTCCGAGATTAGTGAAGAGGTTTTCTCTGGACTTACTTATTAAAATCGAGAACCCTCATTCACCAATCTCTTGTTTTATTTAATTATGTCTTTTACTTATATTATGTGCGAGTAGTTTAATCGTTGCTTTTAAATGGATTATTAAGGGGAATTCTATGTTCGATAAGGATTTCACAAGGTAAAACCCTAGCCGAATTCTAGAGCTCTTTCTTATAGATCGTTGTTAATGTGTGAATCTAGCGTCATGAACTAGAGACTGATTCCTAGGTGTTAAAGAACCACCAAAAGTACTGAATCTAAGTGCATGAATCATTCATCTATAAGAGCGTGTCGCGTCGTAAGATAAGCAAGTATACTTACGGAGAGCCGTGAACTAAGAAGAACCAACACAAACAACACAATTTTCTGTGCGGCCAGAGACGAGAGCTACTGGTCGAGTATATAGATTGTTGGTGCGTAGGATGTACGAAAATAGAATACACCGTTTATTCTGTTCAGTTCGTGGAGTTAAAAATTAAGAATCGTGTTACTAAGAGCTTAGGAGCCGTGATTGAATCGAACATACCCTAATTAAGAAATCCATGTCGACCCAACACCGCTTTATTATTGTTTACAAATTGTTTTTCCCTTTAGTTTCTCGATTTTCATACCTAGTTTTACAATCAATTTTCTGTTTTTCGTTCTTTACAATTTTGGTGACAAAAATCCTATAAAACTTATTATCGTTCTAGACTTCCTTGCTAATTCTCTGTCTAAGGTCTCATAGAACAGTTTTCCCTCTCTATGGATCGATACCTCAGGTACAACAACGCACGTCTGTGCAGTTACAAAACTTTTAGGTTATAAATTTAAAACCAGAGAGTTTGGATTAACAATCCGCTCGCATCATTAGGACCAGAACTAAATCCACTGAAGGCTAAAATTTCTCGGTGTGATGTTTGTAAACCCAATGAAAAAGTAGGGTTGGGTTTACGATCGCTCAAAGATGTAAACAAGGTAAGTTGTCTTAAGCTACTCTGGAGAATCCTATCTTGTGCTTCATCTGGACTCATCGGTTGGAAAAGTCCTTATTACTCATCGGAGACGTTGACATAGAGTGGAGATTCTAAATATGATCGAGGATACAATTCAAGCTCAAAGACAACAAGGCAATTTGCAAATTGCTGATGTAGTTTTATGGCGACAAAAAGATGATAAATTCAAAGCCTACATTCAGCTCAAATTAACGTGGAATCAAATTCGCAACCTGTTTTTGAATTGTATAAGGGTGTATGGTTTCGTCATGCAACGCCCAAATACTCATTCATACCATGGCTTGCTATGCACTATCGGCTTTCCACCAGAGATAGAGTTCTAAATTAGAATACTGGAGCAATTGGTTCATGTGTTTTCTGTTAAGATTTGGAAAACAGAGATCACTTGTTTTTCATGTGCAAGTTATCGGAGGAGCTATGGGCAGGACTAACTCGAAAATTACTTGGCAAGAAATACACGGAAACCTGGCAAGATCTCATTGCTATTCTCATCGACAACGAGCAGGACACGATCAGACTATTCCTCGTTAGATACACATTTCAAGCAACAATACATTCCATTTGGAGAGAGAGAAATGGAAGACGGTGTAACCTCCTAATCCGCGGAAATGGGCCTGAAAAGTTTTGGTTAGAAGCCCAAGGGTTTCCTCTCTTACACCTGCTTTTGGTCAAACCCATAAGTATATGTCTAAGCATCTCCCTCTTCCTTTTTTACCTAATCGACGCCCAGAGAGAGAGAGAGAGAGAGAGAGAGAGTCACCTATTCTTCCTTGCGTCTTCTCTTCGTCTTCTTCGTGTCGTCTCCGTACGTGAAGGGGAGGTGTGATTCGAGCCACGACCACCGCCTCCGTTCTTCGTCGCCGATCCACCGCCGTGCATCAGGGATGACGCCGCCGCCGCACCGTCGAGTGAGTTATCGTGATCAAATGTGGTTGCTTGCGTCACAAGTTACTGCTGCATCTCCTCCGTTCGATTTCGCCATTGACACCAGCCACTTCGATCTGCTCCGCCAGCCTCGCCTCAGCATCACTGTTGCTCGCCGTTACCGCAAATCACCGGTAAGATTCGAAATCCCTAGAACCCGTGAAACCCGCCTCTGTTTCATTTCATTGCGAGCTAGTCCTAACTATTTGTTAATGCCATGTGGAACAACCGCCGAGACCCGACCGGAAAGCTTCCTCGTCGCTGTCTCTGTTTGAGGTGGGCCTAGCACCCCCAATTAGTTAGGCCCATCTTAGGAAAAACGCCTCTTCAGTTCGGTCGCCGACCTGAAAGCGCCGAGCTCCCGAGGACACACCTCGGGTCCGCGCCGGCACTTCGCCAAAGCAGAAATGTCAGAAGAGCAGAAGGCACGTGGGAGCTGGTAGAACAGTGCCCTACCCTTGTAGAGATACGGCCTCGACTGGACGCCCCACCAACCCTGCGAAGCTGACGAAGGAGAAAAGGACACGTGGAGGAGAGTTGGCAAAACAGTGCGCTGCTCTGCAAAGGTATGGCGCCGAGCTCATCATGACCTCTCGCCTCGAAAGCCGGAACACGTCTCCTAGGCCACCGTACCCGCAAAACAGGCTGAAGACGCCACGTGGCCCCGGAATCCCGGGGAGCAGGAAGTCAATCCCGAGTATATATATCCCTCGATGTCATTAATGAAAGGGACTCCTGGAAATTTTGGGCACCTCACCTACCACAAATAGACCCGACCTCTCTCTCTCTCTCTCTCTCTCGTTTGTAACAAAGCAGCAATTTAGATCCCCGAACTGGACTCCCATCGGAACCAGTTCGTAACTCTAAATCGATCACGTCCTTCGATCATATATAAAAGAATACGTTCCACGATCCGTTCACCGATATGCCCGACCTATCTTAAACCGTGGTTAACTCGCTCTAATTAACGAAAATCTCACATCTCTCTCTCTTTAATCAATCTCTTAAACATAATTAGTGATCCCCGGGATCAACAATTGGAGCTAGAAGGAGGGAGGAGAGATTCTTCTATACGCAAGGAGCAGTTCAACCACAACCGCAACCGCAGCAACGATGGCAATTCCGCCCCCAAGAGTGTTGTCAGACCAGGAGACCCCGGCTCAAACAACGGCCCAGGCCCAGACAACGGCCCCGCCGACGACTCAAACAACAGCGACCGCCCCACCGTCAGCCCAGGCGGCTACCAACCGGCCGATTCCCCGAGAGCAGTTCTTCAGGGCTCCGCCCCCGGCTCCGACGCCCACCCCTTCCGACGGCTCCGCCGCCCACAACGCGCCCCGAGCGTCGGAAGACCAGCCCACGCTGTCCGCCGTAATGCAGACCCTGCTCGCCAGAATAGACGAGCTGACGCGAGCTACCGATCAACGGTTCGCCACGCTAGGAGCCTCCCGTGACCGGACGAACAACACCGGATCCCCCGACGTCCATCTTAGAGAGCCGGCCTCTCGGGAAGAAACCCCGCGCATCCGGATAAGCCGGCCCGGCGACTCACCGTCAGGATCCGAAGGCCCGGGCGGACGTTTCGCCCCGGCCGTAGGAAGCCACCCGGGCGACGAAGCCCACCATCTCCGATCCAGCTCGGAGCGCTCCAGGGACGCCGAGTTCGAAGCTATGAAGGAGACAATCCGCGCGATGTCCTCCAAAATCCATCAGGCCACCAGCGCGGCCCCGGAAATAGATCGCGTCCTCAGAGAGACGCAAAACACGCCGTTCACCCGCCGGATCGCCTCCGTCCCGCTCCAGCACCTCGGAAAGCTCAAACTCCAGCCCTACGCGGGCACCACCGACCCGGCCCAGTATCTTACGGCGTTCACCATCGCCATGGGCCGCACCCACTTCTCCCCAGACGAGCGCGAAGCCGCCCACTGCCAGCTCTTCGTCGAGAACCTCACCGGCCCGGCCCTCACATGGTTCTCCCGGCTGAAGACGCACTCCATAGACAGCTTCAGAGATCTGTCGACTACCTTCCTCGAGCACTACTCCATCTACATCAGGCAGTCCGCATCCAGCGCGGATCTCTGGGCGTTGAACCAAGGAGCGAAGGAGTCGCTCAGGTCCTTCATAGAACGCTTCAAAGCCACGGCCTCACAAAGCAACGTGACGGATGAGTCAGCGCTCCCCGCTCTAAGAAAGGGCCTCCGGGCTGATTCGGCCTTCAAGGACGACATGAAGCTCAACAAGCCGCGCTCGTTGGAATATGCCCTACACCGCGCTGGACTCTTCGTCGATCTCGAGGAGGAAAAGGCGGCTGAGTCAAGAAACAGCGCCTCGCACAGGGCCCCGGTCCCGAAGGAGCGGCCCCAAGAAAGATGTCAGGAGCCTCGTCAACACTACGATGACGAGTATCAGCGCAGCAAAGGAAAGCAGGCCGCCGCATTCCTCGTCAACGGACCGCCCGCCGGCCTCCGTCTGCGCGACCCCGTTTTTCCCCCCAACCCCGCGCCAAAGCTGCCCTGGAACAAGTACGTGCGAGATCCCAACCAGCAGGATCGGCGCCCCGGCGAACCAAACGACAGGGACCCCCGACCAGACGAGCAGTACGACAGGTCGGCCTTCTGCGACTTCAACCAGAGAAAGGGGCATCCGACCTCACAATGTCGCGCACTCCAAGAAGTCCTGCTGAACCAATTCCAGAGGGGGGGAAATCCGCGTTCCAGAACGACTGCGCCCGCGAGCCTGGGACAGCGATCGACCACAGCCCCGCGATAACCGAGGTCGCGAGGACAGCCGTGCTAGGCCTTACAACCGCGCCCAAAACGACGATCGTCGGCGACGGTCCCCCTCGCGAGACCGGGAAACGGTCAGATAGCCTCCCCCGGCCCGGACTCTGATAGGAATGATCATGGGAGGTCTCCTCTCGTGCAGCGATTCAGTGCGGTCCATCAAGCGTCACGAGAGGAGGACCGACGCGTCCCTGAAATGGCACTCCGGCCCGGAGATCGATGCGCAGGACACGAGCAAAAGGGGGATATGTTTCTCCGAGGCCGACGCGATCGGGGTCCACCAGCCCCACAACGACCCCCTCGTCGTACAAGTCCGCGTAGCCGACTGCGACGTCAACCGAGTCCTCGTCAATACGGGCAGCTCGGTCGATCTCATCTTCAAGGATACCCTGGCCAGGATGAATCTAAACGGGGTCGCAATCAAGCCGCACTCAATCCCGCTAACCGGCTTCGCCGGAGACACCGTCAACGGAATCGGCACCATCGAATTGCCGGTCTACGTAGGTCGGGTCACGAAAATCGTCAAGTTCGTGGTCTTCGATACCACCCCGATCTACAACATCATCCTCGGAACCCCTTAGCTGCATTCGATGAGGGCAGTCACCTCGACGTACCATCAATGCCTCAAATTCCCCAACCAGGCCGGGACGTATACCCTTAGGAGCAACCAGAGGGTCTCGCGCGCCTGCTTCGCCATTGAGCATAAGCTGCGCCGCGCCGCGCCGGCCTGCTTAACCGTCAGCGCATATCAGCCCGGTGAGACAATCGCTCGGGATCTCCCGGGAGAAGACCTCATCACCCAGGTGATGTGATCATGGATAGCATTGGACCAACAGATGAAGAACTTGTAGCTGAGAAGCTCGAATCAGCACAAGAAGAACTTGGAGACGAGGAGCTTGTAGCCGAGGAGCCTAAGGTCATTGCAACTGGTCCTATGACACGAGCCAGGACTAAGGAGCTCAAGGAAGCTGTTGCTGGCATTCTTAACAACATTCAGAAGCAACCCAACTACTTAAACCAAGAAAGCAAAGAAACAGATGATGTGATCATGGATAGCATTGGACCAACAGATGAAGAACTTGTAGCTGAGAAGCTCGAATCAGCACAAGAAGAACTTGGAGACGAGGAGCTTGTAGCCGAGGAGCCTAAGGTCATTGCAACTGGTCCTATGACACGAGCCAGGACTAAGGAGCTCAAGGAAGCTGTTGCTGGCATTCTTAACAACATTCAGAAGCAACCCAACTACTTAAACCAAGAAAGCAAAGAAACAACTCCAACACTCGTCCTAATCCAAGTACAAGTTGGCTAGTGAGCTTGCGGTCTATCTTTGCACTCTTTTTCCCTGTCTTTGTTTTTGTCCCACTTGGGTTTTGCAAAGATAGGTTTTTAATGAGGCAAAGATAAACCGCCACACCTAGTTCACTAGTCACTGCGAGGCACAAGATGCACACTCTCGATCAGCATAGCTGCATCTATTCTCTATCTTTCCTTTTTTACTCTTATTGCGCAAAAAGGCCTCTGTTTTGTGCCTTTCCTTTATTTTCTCTTCTCTTGGGTTATTTTTGCAATTCTTTAAACTTAAGGGCACGTTTTTCCCTTTATAAAATGATGTAAGGTCGCTGGAAACATTACCCTACCTTTTAATCAAAATTCGGCGCAGCCACTCTTCTTGTTTCTTAGAGACGAGTCCTTCTTGTTCTTCATCTCTTTGATTCTGCTTAGTGTGTAATTTCTAAGCTTGGTGATCTAGTTAGGTGTGTAATATCCTAAGTAGTCCCACGGTATATCAGAGGCTACCCATCACCTCTGTGCGACACCAATCAATCCCCACGCCTTGGAGCAGCAGCTTGCAAGGATTATCCTTCGAGTTACCAACTTTGGAGTTCCGATCTAGGGAGAGCTACGTCACCAGGTCAACATCGATCCGGGCGACCCCGCCCGTTGCGTCGAGATCGGAACCGCCCTCGACGAGGACATTAAGAAAGAGCTGGTCGATTTCCTGGGGCAAAACGTCTCCACCTTCGCCTGGTCAACCGGCGATATGCCCGGCATCGACCCAGCGACGTGCAGCCACGAGCTCAACGTGGACCCGACCTCCAGACCAATCAAGTAGAAGCGGCGAAAGCTAGGCCCTGAGAGAGCGCAGGCCGTCAATGACGAGGTGGAAAGGCTCACCGCAGCCGGCTCAATCACCGAGGTCAAATACCCGGACTGGCTGGCCAACCCGGTGGTAGTCAAGAAGAAGAGCGGGAAATGGAGGGTTTGCGTGGATTTCACCGACCTCAACAAGGCATGCCCAAAAGACAGCTTTCCCCTCCCCCGAATCGACCAAGTCGTCGAAGCCACGGCCGGGAACGAGCTGCTCTCTTTCATGGACGCCTTCTCGGGGTACAACCAGATCCCCATGCACCCCGACGACCAGGAGAAGACCGCGTTCATCACGGACCGAGGCATTTACTGCTACAAGATAATGCCCTTCGGACTCAAAAACGCCGGAGCCACCTACCAACGGCTCGTCAACCGGATGTTCGCCGATCAAATTGGCCGCACTATGGAAGTATATTTAGATGACATGCTGGTGAAATCCCTGGTGGCAACCGACCACGTTACTCATCTCCGATCCTGCTTCCGGACGTTGAACGAATACAACATGAAGCTGAACCCAGCCAAGTGTTCTTTCGGCGTCACGTCTGGCGAATTCCTCGGGTATATCATCACCCAGCGCGGGATCGAGGCCAACCCCAAGCAGATCCGAGCAATCACCGAGCTCAAATCCCCGGAGAGCACACGTCAAGTACAGCGACTTACCGGGAGAATCGCCGCGCTGAACCGGTTCATCTCCCGCTCCACCGACAGGTGCCTCCCGTTCTACCAACTTCTCCGAGCTAACAAGCGGTTCGAGTGGGACGACAAGTGCGAGGAAGCCCTCCAACAGCTGAAGGAGTACATATCCACTCCTCCCGTCCTGTCCAAACCGGAAGAAGGCGAAACCCTCTACCTCTATATCGCCATCTCTGCATCTGCGGTAAGCGGGGTATTAGTGCGGGAAGACCGGGGCGACCAGAGGCCCATCTCTTACATCAGTAAATCCCTTGACGACGCGGAGAGCAGGTACCCAACTTTGGAGAAGCTCGCCTTGGCGGTAGTCGTCGCAGCCAGAAAGCTCCGGCCTTATTTTCAATCCCACACGATGGCCGTCCTAAGCACCTACCCCCTCAGAACCATCCTCCACAGCCAGAGCCGATCTGGCCGGATAATGAAGTGGGCTGTTGAGCTGAGCGAGTATGAAATCGAGTACCGAGGTCGGACCGCGATCAAATCTCAAGTTCTGGTCGATTTCCTGATTGAGTTGGTACCCGAGTTATCAGTCGACGAAGTCCCCAAAGTGTGGAGCCTGCATGTCGACGGATCGGCCTCCAAACACGGGTCCGGCGTCGGCATACGCCTCGAGTCCCCGACCAAGGAGATCCTCGAGCAGTCTTTCCGTCTAGCCTTCCCGGTGTCAAATAACGAAGCCGAGTACGAAGCTCTGATTGCCGGCCTGCGCCTGGCCAAGGAGGTCGGCGCGAAGAAAATTCGAGCTTACTGCGACTCCCAGCTCGTCGCCAATCAATTTAGCGGGGAGTATGAGGCCAAGAATGATCGTATGGATGCTTACCTCAAGGTGACCCAAGGCTTGGCCGCAGACTTCTCCGAGTTCACCCTGACAAAGATCCCCCGAGGCGATAATACTTCCGCAGACGCCCTCGCCGCGCTGGCCTCCACCTCGGCCCCAGCCCAACGACGGGTGATCCCGGTCGAGAGTATCGACTTCCCTAGCATCGAACTGCCAAAAGGGGCCTACTTGATCAACCCCCAGGCCGCGGACCCTGACGAAGACGTCCCACCTCCCGAAGTTCTACCGCCACCCCCGTCCGAGCCCGAACTACCAGACTGGCGAGTCGATCTACTTCTGTACATCGCAGACGGCGTTCACCCCCCATACCGGTGGGCCGCTCGCCGGCTAAGGAAGAAGTGTGCCCGATACACAATGCTGGACGGCAATCTGTTCCGGTGGAGCGCCTCGGGAACCCTGCTCGGCTGCCTCCACGGGCAAGAAACCATTGACGTGATGAAAGAAATGCACGAAGGCGCCGACGGAAACCACTCCAGCGGCCGGGCTCTCGCCCTGAGAATACGGAACCAAGGACACTACTGGCCAACGATGCTTCAAGACTGCAAAAAATTCGCAGCCCGGTGCGAGAAGTGCCAGCGTCACGGTCCCCTCATTCACTGTCCTACCGAGCTCCTTACCACTGCGGTAGCACCCTACCCCTTCATGCGATGGGCCATGGACATAGTCGGGCCCCTTCCCCGATCTCGCCAAAAGCGCTTCATCCTGGTCATGACCGACTTCTTCACCAAGTGGGTCGAAGCCGAAGCTTACGCCAAGATCACGGCAGAGGACGTCCGAAAGTTCATCTGGAAGTTCATCATCTGCCGGCACGGGCTGCCTTACGAGATCGTCACCGACAACGGTGCCCAGTTCACATCGATCCTCTTCGAAGACTTCTGCGCAAAGTGGAAAATCAGGCTGAGTAAGTCCACCCCGAGATATCCACAAGGAAATGGACAGGCCGAGGCCACCAACAAGACCATCCTCGACGGCCTTAAAAAGCGACTAGATGACAAGAAAGTGTCCTGGGCCGACGAGCTAGATGGAGTCCTCTGGTCCCATCGCACAACGCCGAAGACATCGACAGATCGCACACCGTTCAGCTTCTCTCACGGTATGGAAGCAATGGCCCCATCCGAGGTCGGGCTCCCCACTCCTCGCCGCACTATGCTAACTCAGCAACCCGCACTAAACGACTCCGTCCTACTCAGCGAGCTGGATTTCTTTGAGGAACAACGGGACCATTCCCTCCTCCGAATCCAGAACTACCAGCAGCTCGCCTCCAAATACTACAACAAGAAGGTTCGAGGCCGGTTCTTCACCGAAGGCGACCTGGTCCTCCGCAAGGTCTTCGAAAACACCGCCGAGCTAAACGCAGGCAAGCTCAGTGCACATTGGGAGGGCCCTTACCTCATCTCCAAGATCGTGAATCCCGGCGTCTACGAGCTAGTCACGATGAACGGCGACGCAATCCCGCGCTCATGGAACTCGATCAACCTCAAACGCTTCTACTATTGATCACCCGGGCTCCACTCCACTATCTACCTCTGTAACCAAACGAACTACGATTGGCTTGATCCCTTCTACTAAAGGGTACGTAGGCAACCCCTAACCAGGGCTCAGCTATTATTCTAATAAAACCTTTAAAAAAAAAAATACAAAAGCCGAGCTCCAACGCTCGCACCTCTACCATGCAAAAAAAAGGGGGAGAAGCCGAGCTCCAACGCTCGCACCCAAGCAAAAAACAAAAAAACAAAAAAAACAAAAAAAAAAAAAATTGCCGAGGCCCAATGCTCGCACTACAAAAAAAAAAAAGGGAAGCCGAGCTCCAATGCTCGCACTCCAAAAAAAAAAAGGGGACCGAGCTCCAGCGCTCGCTCTCCCCAGCACACAAGTTATAAGTGCTAAAGCCGAGCTCCAATGCTCGCACTCACCTAGTACACAAGCTATAAGTACTAAAGCCGAGCCCAAGGCTCGCACCTCTACTAGACACACAAGCATTAAGTGTCTCAAAGCCGAGCTCGCTACTCGCACCAAAAAAAAGGTACACAAGCTTTAAGTACCTTAAGCCGAGATCACCTCGCACCCACTAAAAATATTAAAGATACACAAGCATTAAGTATCTCAAGCCGAGCCATACCTCGCACCCAATACAAGGGCACGGTCCACGACCTGCATACATGACAGGGTACGGTCTACGACCTACTCTACCGTTCGCAAAAGCCTCGAAACGGCACTTACATAACCGGCCAACGGCCCGATCTCTACAAAAAAAAAAAAAAAAAAAAGAGAGAAAGCGAAGAGCTCGGAAATATGATTCTTATTCAAAAAGCCTCGAAACGGCACTTACATAAACGGCACACGGCCCGGTCTTTACAAAGAGAGAGAGAAGGAAACAAAGAGGAAAAACTACAAAAACAAGTTTTTACAAGGCCACATCGGCCGCTAAATTCTCACCCCCGTCAGCACGGGTACCATTCACATCTTCGGGGCCCCCCATCCCCACCTCCGTACCATGCTCAACAAGGACGGGCGGCTCGGTCCGCTCTTCCCCAACAGCGGCCTCAACAAGCGGCGCAGCAAGCCCGGCTTCTTCAGCACCCGGGGCCGGGTCTTCCACAGGCACATCCGCTTGAACGGCCTCAGCAGCTGGCGGAGCGTCCAAGGTCAAATCCACCACGGGAGTGTCGGATGGAGCCACGGGCATAAGCCGCTCGAGCTGGACGCCATGAGCGCGGTCCAGAGGGATGTCCAGATCTTCCGGGGTCAAGTCCGGAAAATCCATCTCGTCCAGCTGGGCACCGAATGCCGCCTCGTCCTCGTCCAACTTCTGATATCGGTACCAGGGCACCGACAGACCGTCCTCGGCCTCCATCCTCTTGAGGCATGCCTTCACGCCGATCACCTGGTTGTACAGCAGGTGAGGCTCTAAGGCCCGGGTGCGACCGTCGAGGTGGGCGCGGATCTTGTCCATCTTCGCGGTCCACTTCCGGTTCCGCGCCTCCCACATGGCCGTTACCCGGTCGCTCTCCGCAGCCACAGCCACCTTCGCCCGGCCTATGGCGGCCTCCAGCCCCTTAACCCTGGAGCGGAGCGTTTCCCTCTCCCCCTTCAGGAGCCCGACCTCCTCCTCCAAAGCAGCCGACCGCGCCCTCTCAGCGGCAGATCGGGCCCTCTCAGCCTCCAGCTCGCCTTAACATTGTCCGCCTCTACGGCTCGTACCCGCGCCGCCTCATCCTCCATCGCCGCAGTCCGGGCCCTCTCCTCCCTCAAGTCCTTCTCAAGCCCGCGAATGAGAGCGGACTGGATCTGCGCGCCGGCCTCCTGGCGCCCCTTCTGGAAGTTGAGTGACGCGTCCTTCTCGGCGAGTCGCTTCTCGTAGGCCTCCCCAAGAAAGGCAGTAAGGGCCATCGTCTGCACCAAACCAAAGGTTAGCAACAAAGTACAACCTAATAAACCAGGCTACTCAAGGCAAAAAGCTTACCCGAGCTGCGGACCGCGCCACTTGGCGAAAGGCGTCGGACTCCACCATTTTCGCCGGATGGAAGTGCGGATGATTCTGCCCGAACATCATGGCCTGCGCCAGCTCGGCGCACTCGTCCTGGTCCACGATGATCTGGCTGTTACCATCCTCATGGCAGAAGTAGAAGCTGTAGTCCCGAGGCTCGGCATCGGAACCCTCCGAAGCACCGCCCCCGTCAGCGCCTCGAGCCTCGGTACCCTCCGAAGCACCCTCCACATCGGCGGGATCCCGCCCTTCCTCCACGACGACGACCGCATCGCCGCCCTCCGTCGCCCGACCAGCGACCTCTTCGAACGCCAGGGTCCGGGACTCCTCGACCCCACCGTCGGCCGGCGCCTCGGCAGAAGGTACCTCTGGCTCGCACCCGGGCAGGTCGGGTCAGACTTCTTCCCGACCTGAAGTCGAGGACCCTCCCACCTCGGTCCTCTTTTTCTTGCCAGCCCTAGTGCCGGCAGCTCCGGCCGCCCTCTTCTTCGAGGGAGCCGCCTCGGAGGACTCCCCTCCAGCCCGTGGTGCCGGGTCTCGCCGGACCGGCACCTCGACTATTGGCGGCGGCGGCGCCACAAACGATTCCGCGTACAGCGGACTGGCAAACCTAGATCGACCTGCAATAGCAACACCCGTCAGCTCAGTAAAAAAAAAAAAAAAAAAAAAAATACCGACCTCCGGCCATCGCAGCTTCAATTCTCCCCGAGGTGAATGACTTCCACTCTCTTTCGCGCACCGTCCTGAACACAGCAAGGATACCTGCGTAGTCCGGCAACTTAAACCTAGAAGAGTGAGGACCTGAAAACAAAACAAGCAGCGATTAGTCAAATCGAAACCGACGAAAAGAAGGGCAGCCCGACCTACAAATCCCTACCCGGGGAAAAATTCCAATCCCGGGTGTATCTCGCCGACGGGTCGAGTCCAACCACATCGGTAGCCCGGACGTAGAAGTAGCTGCGAGACCAGTCCTCGACCTTCGACAGCTTGCTAGCCTTAGACCCTGAGCTGGGTGCCTCCAGGATATTCGCCGCGGGCTTAAAGGCAGCATAGTAGGTTCCCGGGATGCCAAGATTTGCCTTCTGCTGGGTGAGAGCCTCGAACATGGGCACCGTCACCTCCACGTCGCACTCATGCCCCAGGGTCAGCAGCACGATCATCCCTTGGATCGTGGACGGGCAGACCTGCGAGAAGGCCAAACCCCGCGCCCGGCAGTACTGGACGAGCAGCTCGGGGAGAGGAAGGCGCAGCCCGCACTTCTGGAAGAACCCTTCGTACAGGCAGACGAAGCCCGCCGGAGGGGTCCACGGGCGCTCGTCCGGCCTGGGTACCCTGAGCTCGACCCCAGCAGGGAAGTCCCATAACTCCCTCAGCAGAGTTACCGATTCCCTCGTACTCCAGGTCGATGACCCGCCCTGCTCATAAGGAACCAAGGGGGACCTCCTCGCCTTGGTCACTCGTACTCCGCCACCGCGACCGCCCTGACGATCACCTCGGTCACCCAGACGCCCGGTTCCTCTCCCAACCTGGTCGGCCCCGCGGCCACCAGAGGAGGACCTTATCACCGCCTTTTTCGGAGATGGGTCCCAGGGAGCAGCGGGGCGGCCCTCGAAGTCGAAGGAACAGACTGTTCCCCACTGTCTGCGCCTCGACACGGAGGGGAGGCGTGCCCGGAACCGTCGGAAGAAGAGCTCGGAGAATCACTACAATTGTCACGAGATGCCGACTCATCGCTCGATTCAACCCGGATTCCGTCTAACATCGGCGCCATTATACAAAGAGGAAGAAGAATCGAAAAACGCAGAAAGGAAGGGAAGGGAGGAATCGAAGAGGTCAGGGAGAAGGAGTTACCTTGAGAGTATGCGCGTAAAGCTTTAACTGAAGAAGGAAGAAGGGTTTAAATAGAGGAAGGGGACAACGAAGCGATGTCTGGACACGTGTCGAAGGGAGCACGGCCCCCCAAAACCTAATGATGACGTCCCCTCGTTATCCCCACGCCAAAAAGCAGGGGACGCCTCGATAGATGCGAAGCGTCTTTTGCACGCCGCGCGTGGGAAGTACACGCGAAAAAAGGAGGCGCCTTTTCGTTCTCCCACGTGACGGGTACGCGCCAACCATCTACGGATTTTCGGAAAAGTCGACACGTATGAGCACGGGGGACCGTCCTAAGATGTGCCGAACTAACATCAGATCAACTTCGGTATGCTCGCTTCGCCTCGCGATACCGAACTGGGGGGGGGGGGGCCTATTGTTGGAGGTGGGCCTAGCACCCCCAATTAGTTAGGCCCATCTTAGGAAAAACGCCTCTTTAGTTCGGTCGCCGACCTGAAAGAGCCGAGCTCCCGAGGACACACCTCGGGTCCGCGCCGGCACTTCGCCAAAGCAGAAATGTCAGAAGAGCAGAAGGCACGTGGGAGCTGGTAGAACAGTGCCCTACCCGCGTAGAGATACGGCCTCGACTGGACGCCCCACCAACCCTGCGAAGCTGACGAATGAGAAAAGGACACGTGGAGGAGAGTTGGCAAAACAGTGCGCTGCTCTGCAAAGGTATGGCGCCGAGCTCATCATGACCTCTCGCCTCGAAAGCCGGAACACGTCTCCTATGCCACCTTACCCGCAAAACAGGCTGAAGACGCCACGTGGCCCCGGAATCCCGGGGAGCAGGAAGTCAATCCCGAGTATATATATCCCTCGATGTCATTAATGAAAGGGACTCCTGGAAATTTTGGGCACCTCACCACCACAAATAGACCCGACCTCTCTCTCTCTCTCGTTTGTAACAAAGCAGCAATTTAGATCCCCGAACTGGACTCCCATCGGAACCAGTTCGTAACTCTAAATCGCTCACGTCCTTCGATCATATATAAAAGAATACGGTCCACGACCCGTTCACCGATATGCCTGACCTATCTTAAACCGTGGTTAACTCGCTCTAATTAACGAAAATCTCACCTCTCTCTCCTTAATCAATCTCTTAAACATAATTAGTTATCCCCGGGATCAACAGTCTCCGTTTCCGATTTGCCGCCGCCGAGCTCCACCGAGAGGAATCGGTGAGAACCCTTTTTCCGAGATGTGACGTTCTCGTTTTGCATAAGCTTATGGATTTGCAATTTGGGGATTGGTTCATCCGGTTTAACTTGGTTAAGTTAATCAGATTTTTGCAATTGGATTTGAAATTAGAATTGAAATCGGAGTTGGTTTAATCTGGTTCAATTGTAATTGAACGTGTATTGCTGCAAGTGGAATTGAAGTTGATTTGTTTATTTTATATGGGGGTTTGGCTACTGGCCTACTGTGCGATTGAATCTGAAAGTGAGATAATCGGTTTGGTTTAATTGCAACTGGAAATCAGTTTGGTTTAATTGCAATTGGAAATCGGTTTATATGGAATTGCACCTGGTTTAGTTAAGTTCGATGCATGAGGCTACTGCTACGTGGGTTGGAAAAATTAATATATTATTTTGGAGTTGGTTTTGATTTAAGATTGGTTTAATTTGGTAGTTAATTAATTGGGTATTAATTAATTGTGTTTCAAATTAGTTAAATAAAGACATGTGTTTCTAAATCAATTCAAATTCTTAAACCGGTGTTGTTGTGTAACCGTTACAATTCAGAATGGAACCTGACCAGAACCGTATTTAGCGTCCTATTTCATCTTCTTCAAAGGCAAAGGTGAGAGCGAGTCCAACCTTTACTCCCCACGTTTAGATCATGAATGATGTTTAGCCGAGTTTAAACCGATCATTGATTGTTGTTTGCTTCCTCTGCAAGTAGGTAGAATTCCGGAATATAAATCAAAATCAATTATTGGTTCAAGTGTGTTATCGTTAATTAAAGTTAAAATTGTAAATTGACTATGTGAATGTTGATTTCCTCGTGATTGTTGGTTGAGAACCTAGAATGTATGGTAAAATATAAGAAATATAAATCGGAACTTGTTTGCTGAGTGAATTGGTATTGGTATGTTATAAGTGCAGCTTTGTGCCGAAGGTACTTATAGCAATTATGTGCGGTTTAGAGCCGAAAGCGCTAGCAGCTATTAGCCACAGTAGTTCATGCCTATGAGTGGTCGTCCATGGTTAAGACCGTGTTGCCGGCTTAAAATGGAGCGGGTAGCCTTTGAATATGTGTGGTGGTCCATTGGGGGGGGGGTCATGACTAGCCTATGGGTCAAGATGGCTGATGAGTCAGGAAGGCGATGAAGTACTGAAAGCACGAAGGATCGGTTCGATGAAGTGCTAACCGTTTTGGGCGGGAATTTTAGTTACTTACCGTTTTGGGCCAAGCCGGAAAGTCAACACGATGACTTAGCATGTGTGGTGGGTCGTGTGTTACATACGGCATGACGAGTTTCACACCCTCCATAACCTAGAATGGAGGGTGTCGTGACAAGCCTAGAATACCAATACCAATTCACTCAGCTAACAAGTTCCGATTTATATTTTTTATACTTTACCATGCATTCTAGGTTCTCAACCAACAATCACGAGGAAAGTGTGAAACTATTAGCCACAGTAATTCATGCCTATGAGTGGTCGTCCATGGTTAAGACCGTGTTGCCGGCTTAAAATGGAGTGGGTAACCTTTGCATATGTGTGGTGGTCCATGGGGGGGGGGGTCGTGACTAGCCTATGGGTCAAGATGGCTGATGAGTCAGGAAGGCGATGAAGTACTGAAAGCACGAAGGATCGGTTCGATGAAGTGCTAACCGTTTTGGGCGGGAATTTTAGTTACTTACCGTTTTGGGCCAGACCGGAAAGTCAACACGATGACTTAGCCTGTGTGGTGGGTCGTGTGTTATAGACGGCATGACGAGTTTCACACCCTCCATAACCTAGAATAGAGGGTGTCGTGACTAGCCTAGAATACCAATACCAATTCACTCAGCTAACAAGTTCCAATTTATATTTCTTATACTTTACCATGCATTCTAGGTTCTCAACCAAAAATCACGAGGAAATCGTGTGAAACTATTAGCCACAGTAGTTCATGCCTATCAGTGGTCGTCCATGGTTAAGACCGTGTTGCCGGCTTAAAATGGAGTGGGTAGCCTTTGCATATGTGTGGTGGTCCATGGGGGGGGGGGGGGGGGGGGGGGGGGGGGGGGGGGGGGGGTTCGTGACTAGCATATGGGTCAAGATGGCTGATGAGTCAGGAAGGCGATGAAGTACTGAAAGCACGAAGGATCGGTTCGATGAAGTGCTAACCGTTTTGGGCGGGAATTTTAGTTACTTACCGTTTTGGGCCAGGCCGGAAAGTCAACACGATGACTTAACATGTGTGGTGGGTCGTGTGTTACAGACGGCATGACGAGTTTCACACCCTCCATAAACGCCTAATCAAATACATCGACAAACAAGTTCGCAACAGACTATCTTCGATACGAAGATTAGGAGATGCAAGATACGAAAAATGAATGCAAGTTTGGTTTGGCACCCGATGAGAAGATTCATGATTTTGCACAAATTTATATTGTCTAATTTAATAACTTGAAATTTGTTTCAAACCTCAAAACGAGATGCATTCATTGTAAGTATGGTTTTTTTGGTTGAATAAATTTTATATTCAAGTAAAAAAAAAAATATGTTTCAATTTATGTAGCATCAATGAATTATCTCTTAAACCCCGACAAAACCAATCAATTTATATTTTGAATAAGAGAAAATCATGAAGCAAAACAAAGTATTCTCGGATATTTTTTGATTTTTGTAGATTCAGAGTCAAAATGACGTTATTTTGTAGGTTGTTACTCTTTTAACAGCTTTTGACAACATGGTTTAATTTGCAGTAAATTGAAATGTTGAGTATTATTTAACATGACAGTTTTGGTAGGTTTTTTTTTATGTGAAACAAATATCTTTGGGTATTATTTTGCATTTTTCCCTATTAAATTATATATAAAAAAAATTGAAAACGCACGAACCTAGAGATTTAGAAGGTTGAACATACCTGACACAAAGGATTCTTGAAAAACAATTTTATTAGAAGATTTTATAGGTAACTTATAACTTCATCATAATAAGATTTATGCTTGAATGAAGATGTATTTGTTGAAGTGTTGTTGTATCAGTAACGAAATAATACATGAAGTGATACATGACGTGGAGATGTGGTATTGCTGTAATATGAACAAAACTTGATGATAAGATTTGAAACAAGAGTTGCTTGCTGAGATGGATGAGGATATTGAAGACGTTATTGTAGGTTTGGGTTTTCATATTCTTAGGAGAAGATATATGATAATAGAATATTTCCTAAAGGATTTGGAGATATCTTAAAATAAAGGAAATATGCTATATGTATATTTGGATAAACTTGAAATGCAAATTTAGTCTAATATATATAGAGGGTGTGGCCTTATGGGAGACATAGAAGAGATAGAGATGAAGAAAAAGAAAAGAAAGCTTTTGTCGTGTGAGATCGGGTGTTGATCATTGAAAATCGAAGTCTAGGCTTGGGGGACTTTAACTCAGGGTTAGGTTATCCTGAAGAGTTCATGTTATTGAATAAAGCGGTATTTCAAGAGGGTTGTACTTGATCTACGCCACTACAAGAAAACATGGCACTTTCCGACGGGATTTGGACGAAAGTAACATCCGTCGGAAAATAGTGCATGTCAGTAACCAGTCGGAAATTTCCGACGACTTTCCGACGATATGCGTCCGTCGGTATATTTCCGATGGATTTCCGACGTGTTTTAGACGGATGTTGTAGCCGTTTGAAATAATATAGTCGTTACATAGCCGTTTGAATATTGACGGACTTCCGTCGGAAATCCAGAGTTCGCTCGATTACGTCGGAAGTCCATCGGAAATCACTCACAATTTCCCTATAAAATGTATCCACCCCCTCTCATTTACAATCACAAAAAAAACCTCCATCTACAACCTTAGAAAAAAGTCTTCTTCATATCCTTATAATTATTTTCGATCATGGATGGACAAGCCTCATCAAATTCCGGAGACATGCCTAATTACGTAAGAATACAAAGAAGGTCTTTAGCAATTCATGGCATTTGCGAGTACGCAGAAGAAAGCCAAAAAAATCGATAAAATCTACTGCCCTTGTACCAATTGTCGGAATCGTAGATTAATCATGACAGATGAAGTATGGTCACACTTGTATAGTAATGGGGTTTGTGCCGGGTTACAAGATTTGTTATTATCATGGAGAAAATGATAGAATAGCGGATTATGCTAGTACTAGTGAACAATATATTGGGGATATCACTAGCTTAGAAGAACCTGCAATGGAAGTAGAAACTGTATGTCATATTCAAATGGTGAACGATGCATTTCGTGAAAGTATACCATGGGTTGTTGAGTATGGAGATAGAGGAGAAGAACCTAACTTAAAAGCTCATAGATTCTTTGATATGTTAGACGTTGTTAAGAATTTGTTATATGATGGGTGTAGAGGTGGATGTTGCCCTTTATCAACTGCAACTAGGATGATGGGTATAAAGACAGATTTCAATTTGAGTGAGGAGTGTGTGGATGCAATCACTTATTTTGTGAAAGATATTTTGCAAGAAGATAATCTTGCACCGATATCATACTATGAGATACATAAACTTGTTGTTGGGCTAGGATTGCCTAATCAAATGATAGATGTATGCATCGACAACTGTATGATCTACTGGAGAGAGGACGCAGACCATTCGACGTGCCATTTTTGTCGCAAACCTCGGTATAAAGAAACATGTGGAAGAGTGTCAGTTCCATATAAACGGATGTGGTATTTACCGTTAACAGAGAGATTGAAGAGTTTATATCAATCAGAGCGCACATCGGGATCAATGAGATGGCATGCAGAACATACACCCGATGGAGAAATCGCTCATCCCTCATATGCAGGAACATGAAAACATTTTCAATCAATGTATCATAGTTTTGCGTATGAGGCGAGGAACGTATACCTTGAATTATGTACCGATGGTTTCAACCCTTTTGGGACACGACATACAATATTCTTTGTGGCCAGTAATTGTAACACCTTACAATTTGCCGCCATCTTTGTGCATGACACGGGAGTTCTTGTTCCTTTGCATTCTCGTTCCAGGACTAGAGCATCCGACGAGAGCACTTGATGTGTTTTTGCAGCCATTGATTTATGAGCTGCAAATGTTATGGGAGCATGGAGTTGAGGCGTTTGATGTTTCTTGTCAGCAGAATTTCGTCATGCAGTCGGTACATATGGAATGTTATACGGATGGACAATGCACATAAGGCTATCATGCCCGTACTGTCAAGATAACACAGATTCGTTCCAATTGAAGCACAGACGAAAAACGTCTTGGTTTGATTGTTATATGCAATTTCTACCAAGCGATCATCCTTATCGTTTGAGCACCACATTGTTTAAGAAAGACCGTCGAGTATTTTATGGTCCACCTCCTGAGCTAGATGGAAAATATTTGTTGACTCAGTTCATAGATTTTGGTGCAGAGAGGATCGTTGATTGTGGTGGTAACGGGCATCATCCTGTTGATGGTTGTGGCGACGTACATAATTGGCACAAGAGGAGTATTTTTTGGGATTTGCCTTATTGGAATGACCATATTTTGAGACATAATCTAGATGTCATGCACATTGAGAAGATTTTTATTCGAGAACATTATGAACACCATTCTCAATGTCCAAGGGAAGACGAAGGACAATTTGAAGTCTAGATTGGACTTGCCAGACATTTATTCTCGTAGAGCACTACATGTGACAGGGAACGGGAAGCCTCCGGTCTCGACTTTTCGGTTGAATGAACCTTCAAAGGCCGAGTTTTTTAACTTGATTTTCGATAGTGTTATATTCCCGGACGGATACGCATCTAACCTTCGGAACTGCGTTGATCATGGAGAAGGGAATTTTTATGGGATGAAGAGTCATGATTGTCATGTTGTGATGCAGCACCTCATTCCATTTGCCTTTGCCAGTCTTCTACCACGTAATGTCCACGAAGCAATTGCAGGTACAATCATTATATTAATTATTTAATACTTTATACAATAATTATTTATTACTTATTTATTTATTTTATGCAGGGATTGGTGCTTTTTCGAGATATATGCTCATGCTCTCTTACATCAGACGGTATACGTAACCTTGCGAATAATATACCCATAATCCCTTGCAATTTGGAGAAGATATTTTCGCCTTCCTTCTTTGATGTTATGGAACATCTACCAATTCAATTCTCTCGAGAAGCAGAACTTGGGGGCCTGGTTCAGTACCGTTGGATATATCATTTCGAACGGTATATCTTTCATCTAAAGAAGAAGGTAAAAAATTTGAACAAACTGTAGGGTTATATTATCGCACAAAGCATCAATGAAGAAACATCATATTTTGCCGAGTTCTACTTTCCATCACAAGTCAAAACGAAGAGTCGTAGACCATCTCAACATGATGACGGAGGCGTAATACCTTTTTATCCGGTCGAAGTTCCTCATATATTCTTATAGATTGGACTATTTAGTGGAAAAGGGAAGAAGTGTAGACTTTCAGCACATGAGCGGGATCATTTGCATATGTATATTCTCAAAAATTACGACGGAGTTGAAGAATATGAGAGGTATTAATTCTATTAAACCAAATTGTTAATTACTTATTGGATCCTTGATTATATATATATTTTCCAGATTGATTTCCAGTTATATATTTTGATGTACTTAAGTGTCACTCTTCCGGAAACTCAAAAAAAAATGCTAAGTATAAATTCGTCGGAAATTTCCGACGGATTAACGTACATCTGGTATTCAACATGTTTACATCGTGTAACTCATGTTGTGCATATAAGTTTAAGAACATTCGTCTGAAATCTGTCGGACATTTCTGACGGATTTCTGACGGATGTTATTCTTAAATGTTGTTTAGGGTATAGGGTTTATGATTTTTTGTATAAATTGTATACAAACATTTGTTTGATGTATATACAATAGATTTAGCTTGTTAAATTTCAAAATAAATGTGTTATCTAGAATTTATAAAGTTTGATGGAAGTATTAGTATAAGTTATAGTGTAAGGTATAGTTAATGTTATGTGAAATATTTAAGCTTTATGTTGTCAAAGTAATAAACCCATACAAAGTCTTTACCATTGATGAACTTACAATTTTTTTGAATGAAACAAGTACATTAAGGATTGTTAAACCATATCTCCATACCCTAACCCCTAAACCCTAAATATACCCTAAATCCAACGGATATTCGTCGGAAATTTCAGACGGATCTGGGTCATTCAACACGTGTCTGTTGACTGCCCAATAGAAATACATGCATGGAATATACCGTATATTCCCATATTTCCGACGGATTTAGGTTTTGTCGAGACCGCAGGAATATTGACCGCCTAAACAATTTTTTTTAGGGATCCGACGGATTATCCGTCGGAAATCGATATATATATTCAGAAACTCAAATGGTTTCTTTTCATTTATTTTCTCTCTCTCTCTTCTTCCGATTTTCTTTCGTTTCTCTCTCCTGTTCTTGCGATTCTTCTCCTCTCAATGTCCAATATCTCTTCTCAAGCCTATATCCTTCAATCCTCATGGATCCCAATATGTAAGTCCTTCAATCCTTCAATTTTCACAAATTTTCATTGTTAGATTAGTATTTAGAATTTGTTAGATTAGTGGAATGAAATTTAGGGTTTATGAGATTATAATTGTTAGGGTTTTTGAAATTAGAATTGCTAGATTAGTATTTAGAATTTGTTAGATTAGTATTTAGAATTTGTTAGGGTTGTTAGAATTTTTAAGTTATTCGAAATTCGAATATAAATTTTTCATAATTTTATACTAATTAAAAACGTATTTATAAATTTTTGATTTTTATAAAAACGTTTTTATAAATTTTTTACAATAAAAAACATATTATAAACGTTTTTGTTGATTTTGTGATTTTTTTAGAATATTTTTGAAAGTTATGATTTTTTTTGAAAATTATGAAAATTTGGAATTTTTTTGAAATTTGAGAATTTTTGAAATTTTTTGATTTTTTTTTTAAAAAAAATGAATTTTTTGAATTCTCATAAATGTTTTGAAATTTTCGGAAGTTTTTGAAATTTTCTAATATTATTTGAAATTTGTGGAATTTTGCAATTAAATGTACTAACGTTTTTATGTTGTTTCCGCAGGAACAACGAGGACTCTCTCCGTTTGGACTCACAGGGACGCGTCCGTTCTTGGGGTACGACTCGTACCGGCGGTTCTTTCTCGGGAACTGAAGTCTCGGAATCTGAGCAATTCGCAGCTCGCACCTGGATTAGGATCGCAGATGTGGTCCATCAGCCGAACCGGGGTCATTGCATTCGACTCAACCCCAAGTTCGAAGAAAGGACTTGCACTACAAGAAAACACAGTTTTTGTGACTACCAAAATAGTCCCAAAATAGTCGCAAATGACTCATTTACGACTATTTTGAGACTAAAAAAATTAGTCGCTAATATTTGGTCGCTAAATTGAATGGTCGCAAAACAGTTGCTCTTTTGCGACTAATATGTGACTAACATATCAGTCATAATTTAAAAACTGATTTTGCGACTAATTATAAAAAAAAAATTAAAAAAAAAACAAAAAACAAAATACAAAAACAAAATATTTTTATTAATTTAATTAATTTTTACAAAAAAAAAAAATATTTTCATTAATTAAATAATTACAAAAAAGAAAAGAAAAAAGAAAACGATGGAAACCCTTCGGTCTCCTCCTGCCGCCGGTGAGCCCTCACCGATGAGCCCCGTCGGTCTCCTCCTCGCCGCCGGTGAGCCATCGCCGCAAGTGAGTTCTCGCTGGTGAGCCCTCGCCGATGACCTCGCCGATGAGCAGATCTCTTTCTCTTTGTTGTCGACTCCAAGCTCTAGCCCTCGCCGATGAGCCCTCGCCGATGAGCCCTCGCCGCCGGTCATCCTTCCTGTCTTTCTCTTTGTCGTCGATTCCATTCCTATTGATGAACCTGGATCTGGAAAAAAAAAATCGCAGAGAAGGATGAAGGAAAACAAAACAAAATTGCAGAGAAATCGATGAGAAACTAACATGGATCTGGAAAAAAAAAAGAGTGAGAAAGGAGAGAAAGATTTGTCGAAGAGAAGGATGAAGGAAGAATTGAAAGAAGGAAGAAGAAGAATCGCAGAAGGAGAGAGAGAGAGATTAACTGATTTAAAAAAAAAAAAAAAATTTGGTCCTTTGGATTAAACCAATCAACGGTGCATATCTCAATCCTCGTCTCAATGAAATAGCCAATGAGAAACTTTTATTATTTTGATATTTTGTCGCAAATTAGTCGCAAATTAGAGACTATTTTGTGACTATTATTAAAAAAAATGACTAAAGTTGCAAATTAGTCTCAAGTTTGGGACTATTGTGTGACTACTTATACATGTTATGAGTATAATCAAAAATCTTTACCCTAAACCCTAAGCTTTAAGATCCTATAAAGTTTGAATATCACTTTACAATAATTATGTGTATATAAATGTTCAAAAATATGTTAAAACTTAAAAATAAAAAATTTTGAGAAAAATTCTATTTTTCAAAATCATTCTTCATAAAACACATGTAACAGTTAGTTCATGTTATGATTATATTGAAATTTTCGTATATTATTTGATGTTTATATGTAATATATATTTTACAATTTAAGATTTAGAGTTTATGATTAAGGATTAGAGGTTTAGGGTTTATAATTTAGGATTTATAAAATGATTATTTTTTAAAAAATTGGGATCAATTTCTATTATACTCATCCAAGTGAAACTCATTTCTAAAATACTTCTCCCATTTCTAAATTACTCATCTGTGGACCCCACATCAAATTTTAAAACAAAAACTCAAACACTATCCATTCTTCTCTCCCACGCGCCCGACTTCTTCTTCTATAATAGAAATTGATCCTTAAATGAAACACAACAAATGGGACCCACACCCCAACCAACTCCCCAACCAACCATTAAACAATCGAAATCTCTTCTTCTTCATTAAACGATCTCGTACGGACAAAACCAAAAACAAGAGATTTCGAGCTTCTCTCGTCCGCTCTCATCCTCTGTCTGTTGTCCGCCATTGGAGCTAGCAGAAGGAGCTCAGTTTTCGCCATTGAAGCTGCATTTTGAAGGTGGTTGCTACGTTTGAAGAGGGAGAGAACGATTTGAGGTCGGGTTGGATTCGGATCTTGATTGAAGCTCGTTTCAGGTAATGTGCATTATCAATATGGGTATATTGTAATGGGTTAGTGACGGGATTGGTGAATCGTTGCTCGGTATTGTGTATTACTCAGAAAAGAGGTACTACGGATACAACTGATATTACTAAGATATTGTGTACAACTGATACAACTAGTATTACTATGAAAATAGGTACTACTGATACAACTGATATTACTAAGACATTATGTACAACTGAGTAACGCTGAATTTTATTCCTTTCAGGGTATAATGAATAAAAAGCAGCGGACTCTCATACACTTTGATTATGGGGGACATTATCTAAGGAAGGGAACTGAAGTTGTATGGATTTCAAGAGAAGATGTTCATCACGCTCTTATGATGAAAAAATTGAGTGAGGAGGTCACTTATATGCTATTGGTTGAAGGTATATGCAAAAAGATGGATGTCGATGAAGCTAGGTCTGTGATGAAAATTAGTTACATTCCACTTTTAGTGGATCCTAAGAAACCAATCTATATCTTCGATGATGATGATCTTTTGTGTTATTTGGAGTTGTATGAAGATCATATGAAAAGTGTGTTGCATGTGGAGGTTGTGAATAATCAGAGTTATGAGCAAATTCAGGGATGTGATAAACGTCTAAGAGATGATGTAGTAAGTCAATTTGGTGCAAGTAATGAAGACATGATTAGTGCCAGAGAAAATTATCGAGTTGATTATGGCAACATGAATCAAGCTGCAAGTGAACCGTCCGAACATTATGCATTGGCTGTACACGATGAAGAACGAGGAGACTTGGATAATATTGGATGTGAAGTACGAGGAGAATTGGATAATATTGGATCTGAAGAACGAGGAGACTTCGATAACGTGTTTATGAATGAAGATATCGAGGTGAGATGTAGTGAAGTCGCACCTTCTGTAGAAGGAGATCAGCCTGCGAATCTGGAATGGGAAGATGGTATGAATGTGAATTTAGGCCAAGAATTTGCAAGCAAGGCAGACGTGCAAGATTTAGTAGAAAGAGCCGCACATATGAACTGTTTTCAGTATGTTATTGTGAATTCTGATAAATTGCGGTACGTGGTAAAATGTTGTGGAGAAAAAAAAGGTTGCAAGTGGTATTTACGAGCTACGAGGCATAAGGATTCGAGTTGCTTCTCGATTAGAACGTACATAAAGATTCATACGTGTTCTCGTACATCTTCAAGTACAACTACAAGGAAAAGATGTGGCACAACACGGTTAGTTGCATCTGTTTTGCATGATGATTTTCCAGGTACACTTGAAACCCCATGTTCAAAGAATATCATTGATTTGGTACAAGGAAGAATTGGCGTTAAAGTATCACACACTACCGCGTGGAGAGGGAAAAACAAAGCTTGTGCACATGTACGCGGTACTCCAGAGGATAGCTATAAGACTTTGTTTTCTTATATGTACATGTTAGAGAAGATGAATCCGGGTACAGTTACGTATGTGGAATTAGATGAAGATCAGAAGTTTAAGTACCTATTCTTCGCGTTGGGAGCAAGCATTGAAGGCTTTGCAGCCATTAGAAAAGTGATCGTTGTGGATGGAACTCACCTTAAGCATGTGATTGGTGGAGTGCTAATAGTTGCGACGGCGCAAGATCCTGATCATCACCACTATCCGATTGCTTTTGGTGTTGTTGATGGTGAAAAACACTCGAGTCTTATTTGGTTTTTCAGTAAGTTGAAATCAGTAGTACCGGATAGTGGTGATCTAGTATTCGTGACGGATAGAGGTGTAAATCTTATCAACTCAATAGCCGAGGTGTACTCGCTAGCTCTGCATGGGTATTGTACCTATCACATATCTCAGAATGTGAAGAATAACTGTCCCCATGTCCACAAAGCAACACTTGCGAAAACATTCAGGGCAATAGCGGAAGTGTACACGGAGTATGAGTTCATAAAATGCTACGGTGATTTTAGGAAAAGGTATCCTGCGGCAGGGGCATATCTTGATAAAAATTGTAAAGAAACTTGGAAATGGGCAAGATGTTATTTCCCGGGAGAGAGGTACAACATCTACACCAGTAATGCATGTGAATCTATTAACAACGTTTTCAGAGAAGCAAGGAAATACTCTCTTTTACCGATGATCGATGTGATTGTTGCGAAGCTAGCAGAGTGGTTTAACACGCGTCGGCAGGATTCTACTAATGGGGAGATTTTGGTGCCTTTTATTGAGAAATTGTTGGACCCTTTGTGCCCCGATGCGCAGCGTTTGAAGGTGATAGTGTTAAACAATTTCTTCCTTGTTTTCAACGTGCTGGGACGCGATGGAAATATTTATTTGGTTGATCTGAAAATGAAAATTTGCTCATGCAAGCGCTTTGATATTGACAAGTATCCGTATATCCATGCAATAGCGGCCCTTATGGAAGCAAGGAAATGCGGATACACAGAAATGCAAATACATGATTTGTGTTCCAAGTATTATTGGATCTCGCATTGGGCCATGGCCTATTACAGGACGATATATCCTGTTCCTCATATGTCTCAGTGGATAATTCCTGACCATGTACGCAATATGGTTGCCTTTCCTCCTTCTTATGTCAGCAAAAGAGGAAGACCCCAAGTAACAAGGTTTCCATCAGCTGGAGAACATGGGCGAAGGAGAAGCAAGTCTTCCACGGGAGGTTTGTATTCGTGGTTTGAGTGTAGTAGTAGTAGCCAAAGAGAGTGAAATTTTATGTGTATGTTAAATCTGTTTGTCTTTCGTTTTGAAAACTCTGTATTATGGATTATCTGTCTAAGGTATTACTGCTATAACTAGATATTACTAGTACAACTATGTATTAGTATACAACTAGATATTACTAGTACAACTATGTGTTAGTATACAACTAGGTATTACTAGTACAACTATGTATTGGGTATATTGCACTCATATGGTTATTTTTAAAGGTATATTACACTCATACTGATATATTGGGTTACTGAAACCACTATTGTCAATGTAATTATCATATCTAATTTATTACAAAAAAATTAGAAAATGTTTTGTTGTGATCTTAAAATATCTTAAAATATCTTAGACATGTATGGGTATTTCCTAGATACTTAGACCATTATGATGTGAGTCATAGAACATTATAATTTGACAAAAAATTTTCTATGAAAGTTTACTAAAATTAATTTATTTACGTATTGTAATTTATACAACTAGAAAAAGTACATAAAGATATTGATACTACTAGTTAAACCTTAAAACAACAATTGTACAACTATGTATAAGTTGAATACTACTGTATAACTAAATACAACTAGGTGTGAACGCATATATTTAATAAAAAATTTTGTAGTGTGAACAAGTGTGAACGCATATATTTAATAATATTTTAATTTTTTTTTAATTCAGTTTATCCTAATAATCCAACTACATAGTAATACGTAGTTGTACCTAGTAATACTTAACAGGAATAATATGCAAATACATCCTAAACAGAAAGAGTTCCCAAAGTTCAAAAACCCAACAACTGAAAGATGAAAATGTTCTGAAAATAGCCACATAAAACAGAAAGATATGGAAAATCTAAAAAAACCTTTTTCAAACATATGGGTACTTCTTGAACTTTGAAGGTTGTCCTCTCCTCTTCGGTTTAGCTGGAGGAGATGGATGGTTCTGTACGTCTCCTTCTTTCTCTTTCGCTTCTCCTTGTTCAGCTGGATGCATTTCTTCATCCTTGTCTTCATCCTCAGCATCCTCATCTTCATCCTCATCATCTTCTTCTTCCTCAGCTGGATGCATTTCTTCATCCTTGTCTTCATCCTCAGCATCGTCATCTTCATCCTCATCATCTTCTTCTTCCTCAGCTGGATGCATTTCTTCATCCTTGTCTTCATCCTCAGCATCCTCATCTTCATCCTCATCATCTTCTTCTTCCTCAGCCTTCTTTAAGGCAGCAGCCTTCTCCCTCGCCCCAGCTGAATACTTTCCAGCAGCCTCTTCTTCTGATGAGAATGTTTCTTCTGAGGAGGACTTTTCTTCAGTACCCTCTACCAACTTAGCAGTATTCTCCTTCGCAGCATCAACAACTTCTACACCATACATAGTATACAAATCTTCCATACCTTCATCATCTCTACGCTGACCAAATGCACTACAACCGCCAATAATAGCTTCCTCTTCTTCTGAGGAGGCTTCTACTGCCACAGCCTTCCCCTTCTTCTTCGCATCAACCTTCGCAGCAACAGCAACCTCCACATTAGCTTCTCCATCTCCACTATTACCAAAAGCAGATTTATTATTCGCAGCAGGATCACCATATTCAAGAGCTGTAACCCTTCTCTTTAAGTCATCAATCTCTTCTTGCATCGCCTTCACAAGAACCTCTAGTTCATTGTTAGGAACCCCCGCCGGGATATTTCCAGATTTTTTTTTCTGTCTTGCCATATCCAATGCCCGACCAGCTTTATCTAATTCGAAGAACTCCTCCCATAAGATCTTCTTGTTCTCATCAACTAAACACTTGTTCCAGTTCATAGATATTAGGTCATCTCCTTCATCATCTAAACCATCTTCCAAGATACGTGACAGGAGATCAAGCTCATGCATCTCGGGTTCCATGACGCTTATTATATTCTGCGCATATATCATAACATCCAATAGTCAGTTTTACAGAACTACTACAACTATGTATAACTGCTACAACTATGTACAACTGCTACAACTATGTATAACTGCTACAACTATGTATAATCTCGTACCTTCGTTTTTCCAAGTGCTTCGTTTATTTCTTCCAACGGAAATCCTTTCATATAACTTTTTTGCCATTTTTGCTTGCACATTCGCGGACATCCACGGTCAGCGGTTGGGACATCTTCCCGAAACTTTTTCCTCAAAACCGGGATACTTTCACATGCCAAAATCTGCAAATAACTTACATTAGGCCAAAGGATGAAGGAACCCGGAAATACTATTAGGTAAATGAGATTTACCTCTAACGGAATAATGAAACCCGTAAAGCACCATGTAGGTTTAGCACATCCTTTGAAATTATCCATCATATGGAAAATTTCATGCATACAATCTTCAAACGTGTATCTCCCCCACGGAAATGTTTTACACGCCTCAATATTGTCGACAATTCGGAGAAGGAAAGGCTCAATGTATCCATACCTTCTCGATCCTTTGATGACAGTGCTTAAAAACAAGAGCACCGCCATTTTCAGCCGCTCTACATCTCCTATCATCTTCTTAAGCATCCCTCTCACCTCACCAACTGAAATATCTTCAGCTCGACCAAAATGTCTTTTAACAAATCGAAGGCTCCCCAATTTTTGATAGTTGGGTGGATATATTTGGCAATTTAATCCGCTAAGGAGGGCATGTTCTTTCAATGAATACCTCACGGGCACGCCATTCACCACAAACCAACAGGTCTTACCCTTTTCCATAGAGACCGTGCGTAATAGGAGCATCCACATACCCATTACTTTGTGGTTTTTGTGTCTCTGCATGTGCCACAGGTGCTGGAACTGAGGGTGGTTCCTAAACCAATCCTTTTCTTCTCCTCCCTTAAGAGCTTTTATATGCTCTATCGTATTGAAATCTTCACACTTTGATGCTATCTTGCAGCTCTTACCATACTCGGTGTGTTTGAAGAATAACTCCGCAGGTGGAAGTGCCTCCGTGCCCTCCCAAACATCCTGCAATCCAAACATATATGTAAGTAATAGTTGTAGCAATCAAACCCAGTTGAACAAGAACGGAATAGTTGTATCTATAGATATCTAGTTGTACTGATACTACTTGTCTAGTGATACCCAGTTGTACATAACCGCATACATTTACAATTCAAATGGGATAACAAAAGCGGATGAAAATTACTTGTGGATCAGATGAGGATCCGGCCTCTGTTCTTCGTGGAGGAGGGATCTGTTCTTGAGGTGAAGGAGGATGGCTCTGTTCTCGGGCCGAAGGAGGAGACGGGATCGCCGCTGCAACTTGAGTCTTCTTCTGTCTTTTCTGCTGGCGGATTCTAACATGTGTTTGTGTTATTGGTGGCGGAAGAGGAGGGGGCGTTGCTTCTGCCGCCGGAGGAGGATTTTCTTCTCTCGCCGGAGGAGGTGTCGCTTCTCTCGCCGGAGGAGGAGTTGCTTCTGCCGCCGGAGGAGGATTTGCTTCTCTCACCGGAGGAGGCGTCGGTTCTCTCGCCGGAGGAGGCGTTGCTTCTCTCGCCGTGCTCCTCGTCCTACGGCCAGTCTTCTTCGAGCTTGCTTCTGCCGCCGGAGGAGGATTTGCTTCTCTCACCGGAGGAGGCGTCGGTTCTCTCGCCGGAGGAGGCGTTGCTTCTCTCGCCGTGCTCCTCGTCCTACGGCCAGTCTTCTTCGAGCTTCCGCCGCCGCGAGTTATAGGCATTGCTTAGGGTCTAGGGTTTCAGTTTGGGGATTTCCGAAATTGGGAGAAATATGAGATTTAAGAAAGAGAGAGAGAGATTTCGATTTTAAGGTTTAGTGACGGGAGAAATTTCGGATTGCTTTCAGTTTCAAAGCGTGGAGAAACAAATCGAAAGCTGGAGGAAGAAGAAGGAGAGGTGGGGCCCTTACCCGATGGGTAACCCGGATTTGTTTTTTTACAGCATGGATCCTTGGTATGGATCGTAATAAAATTAAAAGGGTATGGATAGTGATGTCTTTTAAGTATTTTCGAGTTAAAAAAAAATTCAAAAGAAATTGAAAAATAGGGGAAGAGTATAATAGAAATACTTTTCACTTGGATGAGTATAATAGAAATTGATCCAAAAAATTGTAAGTGTTGGTTTTTTGTATATTATTTGATGTTTATTTGTAAGATCTAGTTTACAATTTAAGATTTAAATCAAGTTTATGACTAAGGGTTAGAGGTTTAGGGTTTAGGGTTAAGGGTTTGTGGTTTGGGTTTAGAATTTATTGTTTTCTAAATAAAAATCGAGTGGAGTTGCAAATTAGTCCCAAATTTGGGACTATTTTGTGACTACTATTGAAATTTAGTCGCAAATTAGTCCCAAATTAGTCACAAAAATTGGGTTTTAGATTTAGAGTTTATGATTAAGGGTTAGAGGTTTATGATTTAAGATTTAGAGTTTATGATTAAGGGTTAGAGGTTTATGATTAAAGGTTAGAGGTTTATGATTAAGGGTTAGAGGTTTATGATTTAAGATTTATATTTTAAAATTTAATATTTAGAGTTTATGATTAAGGGTTAGAGGTTTAGGGTTTAGAATTTAGGATTTATAAAATGATTATATTTAAAAAAATGTAAGTGTTGAATTTTTTTTGTATATTATTTGATGTTTATTTGTAAGATCTAGTTTACAATTTAAGATTTAGATCAAGTTTATGATTAAGGTTTAGAGTTTTAGGGTTTAGGGTTAAGGGTTTGTGGTTTGAGTTTAGAATTTATTGATTTCTAAAAAAAAATCAAGTGGAGTTGCAAATTAGTCCCAAATTTGGGACTATTTTGTGACTACTATTAAAAATTAGTCGCAAATTAATATCAAATTAGTCACAAAAACTGGGTTTTAGATTTAAAGTTTATAATTAAGGGTTAAAAGTTTATGATTTAAGATTTAGAGTTTATGATTAATGGTTAGAGGTTTATGATTAAGGGTTATAGGTTTATGATTTAAGTTTTATATTTTACAATTTAAGATTTAGAGTTTATGTTTAAGGGTTAGAGGTTTAGGGTTTATAATTTAGGTTTATAAAATTATAATATTTAAAAAAATTGTAAGCATTGAATTTTTGTTTTTGTATATTATTTGATGTTTATTTATTTGATGTTTTTGTATATTATTTGATGGTTTAGGGTTTAGAATTTTTTGTATATTATTTGATGTTTATTTTAAAAAAATCGAGTGGAGTTGCTAAACCGAGGCAAACCAGTCACAAATTTGGGACTACTTTTGCATGTCCTTAAACAGTCGCAAATAAGCGACTCTTTTTTGACTAATTTTTTTAGTCAGTAATTTGGGACTATTGTGCATCTGCTTTATCGGTAGTCGCTTATTAGTCGCAAATCAGTCACAATATTGTCACTTTTTTGTGACTAAAAAAGTAGTTGCAAATGGTAGTCACAAAAACTGTTTTTTCTTGTAGTGTTGGTAAGTAAAATTTCGTTGATTATTTCAATTTTTTAACATTATGAATCTTATCGTATTGATTTATTTTGTTTTAATGTTTTCATGTATAAGTTGTCGACTGAGATCACCAAGGCGATATTGCAGATGCTCCATAATTTGTTGGACAAATCGTATGAGAAGTGTTCGGATATGCCGAAGGACGAGAAAGACTTGTGGCACCAAACTTTTGGGGTAATTAATTTTACAAATTTTCCTCTTTTTTAACTAATTTTGACATTTTTAATTTTGTAAACTAACATTATGTATTTTTTTTTAATGTAGCAAGATTTCACTTGGGACCACACGATGACCGACAAAGTGATTAACACTTTCGATAAGTATTCCGCGGTTCAGTATTCGAAGCACATGTACGAGTGGAAGCAGAAGTGGGTGCAGCAGAAAGACAAGCCGAAGGACCTCGAGGACGACGTGTGGAAGGGCTTCTACGAGTACTGGAGTAAGCCTGCGACGAAGAAGCTCTCAAAAAAAACTCAAAGAACCGGAAGAGCGAGCGAGGAGGGAAGGGGATCTACATTCACAACAGGGGCGCAAAGACCGTCGAACCCTAAGTTTTTTTTTGTTTTCATTAATTTTTTTTTCTTCGTAATTTCATTAATTTTTTTTTAATATTTCGTTGGAAACTCGACAAGTCAAAGATCGATTCGCTGGGTTAGGCAGACTTCCGACCCATGAATCTTCTTCCTCGGTTCCTCAATATGCTTCGGAGTCCAAAGAAGAAATCCATAGGCTCATCCAAACAGTGATAGACCATGACACCAAGGTCGTTGAGTTGTAGTCCGCACACGAGGAGTTGGAGTCTGCACACAACTCAACCCGTAAGGAGCTCTCCGATTTGTAGGCGACCATGAAGGCGGCCTTCCCCATCTCTTTCCGAACTAAATTTTCTTTTTCTTTTTTTATATAGATACAATGTTTTTATGAATTTTTATGGTTTAATGAAAATTTTTAATTAATAAAATTTAATATTTATAAATTATTTAAATAATTAGATTATTTATTTTTAATTAATTAATTAATTATTATAAAAATATAAAAAAAACAAATTAAAATGGCCGTCGGAAATCCGTCGGAAATAGTTAGTTAGAAATACGTCGAAATGCATTTCGTCGGAAAGTTGTCGGAAATATTTCCGACGGTTATTCGACGGATTACATACAGAATATTCTAACAAATATCCGTCTGAATACTGTCGGAAATATTTTTGACGGCTTTCCGACAATGTTCCAACGCGTATTTCCAAGCAAACATCCGTCGAAAATCCATCGAAAATATTGTTGTCGGTTATCCATCGTAATATTTCCGACCAGTTTCCGACGGATAATGTACTTTGGAACATTCCGACGGATAATGTCTGTCGGAACATTCCGACGGATTTCCAACCAAGAGCAATTTCCGACGAGCTGTAACCGACAGATATTATTCCGTCGGAAATCCATCGGAAAAGGCCATTTCCGAAAGAGTTCTGACGAAATATGCCGTCGGAAATGGCCTGGTTTTTATTGTAGTGCACGTTTGCAATTTGGTTGTAATTAATTTCTAATTCTAGTGAATTCCAATACTGTACGTGGTCCCAGGGAGTAGAAAACAAACCTCATGAACAAACTCTGTGTGTCATTATTTTATGCACTTTATTATTGTCTCACCTACGCTTACAAACTAAACTCTCACACTTCTCCAAGATCAACACGATCTCGACGCACTAAAATCCCTAAGCATTCTGTTTTTGCTATTTTGATACATGAAAGCCAAAAACCTTTGCTAAGATTTTTTTTGTTTTTAAATAAATAACTTATAAAATTGGTATATCTCTAACTGCCACTACCCATACGGCAGCTCTAAATGCTCTTTTCCGGTCGCCTTCGTCTTAAAAGAAACATTGGTGATCCGGTGGTGATATACTATGTGGCGTGCCTACCATCACTGCTGAAGAAATTGATGTTAGTCATATAAAAGGAAAAAAATATGGTGCACATCAGATGATAAATATTGATGTGTCTTACAAAGTTTACGGGTTTGGTATGGCTGACTGAAGTTGCTTAAGATGACACTACCAATTAACAAATAGAGAACCACAAACAAAGCAACCAACCACACATTTCTCTTCATTTTCTTCTATCTTTGTGTTGTAGTTGTTGGTGAAAAAGTTCTACGTATGTGTATGTGTATTTATACCAATTAAATTCTAAAACGTGAGGTCTAAAATGAGGGAGCGTGTGAAAACCATATAGTCTGATCTGAAGAAGAGTCTTCGACGTAGAAAAATATGTTTTTTTTTTTTTTTTTGATGATTCAGGGGTAAATATTAAGTCTATGGAGAGGCACAGACTAATCTCCTGGGAGTGTATCATCAACGGGCTAAGCGTACACCCGGGTTTGCAAATGGGACCTAGACATTAGCTCCATATCCCATTTGGCCAAACTAGCAGGAACTTAATTCCCAGCGGAAATCAAACTCGGAAAAAACCATTGTTCAGGGATTCCCAAATCAACCCCTACCACCAGGCCAAAATATGTTCATCTTAACACCTTGTGAACATTTTGGTGTCGTTCACTTAAGATGGACTTCATTATACTCAATTAATTCGCATGACTTCGTAAATCTTCTCAAAAGCGAGAATTTTTCAAAGTCACGAATTTGAATATTAGTGGCGAATTAGAAAAAAGCTTCTTTGAAAAAAAAAAAGCACTTCTTTGTTGATCATTCGTAGAGATATTTTTTAATACATACACACGTTTTTCTTGGATAAAACCATTTTTATAACCGGTTTGGCCATCCCGTATTTTTTGTGGGTTAAAGCTAGAAAAAAAATTGTGGCCCTTATATTTGAAGTAAAAAGCATTAATATTAAACATTATTATATTTAATAGTAAAATTACTCTATCATTATTATATTTTTTTGTTCAAAAATTGATTTCAGATTTTAAAAAAATGTTCTTAAATGTCATGATTTTTGTGGGTTGTCAAACAAATAGAATGATGAAATACATTAACATAGTTTATTTAACAAGTGTTATCACGATTCACGAAATATATAAGAACCACACAAAGATAATTTTAGTAATATTTTAAGTAAAATACATGCATTTGTAACACAAGGGACTAGAATGCGAACAATGGTTTTAGATTGGAGAAAAAAAATACAAAAAGTATTGAATATAAATAAAATAACTAAGATAAATATTTATGTTGCAAAAAAAAATCAACTAAGATGAATATATAAGAAAAGGTTAGCTGAAAATATTAATAATAATAATCAATTTTAATAATAACAAGAATAGTCAATGTAATTAAATTAAATTCAAAATATTAAATGTCAATAATATTAAGGTGGAGACGTAAGTTCGATCTATTACTTTTTTGAAGAGAGAGATACGCATGTAATACAGAAAACAAGATTAGAATTGTGGCCCTCCAATTATGATATTTTAGTGTGGCCTAAATCCAATGCTTTATCAGCTTTAAGGAAAAACCGGGCATGTGATAGCTGCCACGACCCGGCCTTAACCATAAATCATTAACTAATCAGATGGAGATTTCGAATGACTTCATCCAGCTTTTACTTTTAAATCGTTGATGATACACAGTCTTTCCCAGATATAGTTTCTTATAGTTCATATATTATCTTGTAGATTAAGTTATGAAGAATGTTGATTAAAAGAAGTTATGAAGAATGTTGATTAAAAGAAGTTATGAAGAGTAAAATATATTTTTCTTATTATAATGAGTTTCAATTAGCGCGTGAATTGACTTTGAAAAAAACATAAAAGATAGAGATAAAACTATAGAAGACTAGGTCTTGTTGACATTAAAAAAAGGACACTACAAAAAAAATATGGATAGCATCAATTAAAATGTATGAGAAAATAATTATTGAAAAACATTTTTAAAATCCCTTTATATATTTATTGAAAACATTTTTAACAATAAATTTGTCTTTACATGTGATTTACAATAAAACCATACTGACATATCTTCGTAAGAAAGCTTCTATAACAAATATATAAATAGGTTTAAATAATTAATTAGATTATTTACAACATCTCCCTTTCAAAATAATTTGGTTGAAAATAGTTTATATTAATTATTTAATACTCAGCTTTTAGCTTATAAAAATTAGTGTTAGGACTTCTGAACTCTAAAAGCATTAACTTTCCGAATGAAAAGACCCAACAAATCGAGATTTCTGGCAGTTTAATGAAGTTGCAGAGCTGAACAATTAAAAAACATAAAGAAAACAGAGTATCAAAAGGAGAAGAAGAATTTGTGAGAGAGATTAGACAAGAGCACACATAGAACTTTATTGAGTTCAGACCTATTAATGAGGGTTGCTACGTTTCGCCGAAACTCTCTTTGAAATCCATTAGAATCATATAGTGATTACAACAAGAAGCTACAAGTGACATGTCTCATACCCTTCGCTAGTACCTAGATTCACTATGTACCATTTTGTTGAGAATTAGGGCAAATCGCAACTAGAAAAAGTTAAAAAAAACAAGAGAGAAAACAAATTAAGGCAAATATCTATTTATGGTTTATTTATTATTGTGTGAATGAATGAATTACAAAACCTTAGATCTATATTTATAAGCCCCAAAACACGATTCCTAATCATGATTAATAAAGAAATCTTTTCCTAATCTCAGTAGGAAACCGTACCGTAGACCCCCCGCCCCCCAAACGAATCAGATTTTAAGTCATTTTTAGAAACAACAATCTCCACCTTGACGAAAAATCTCCTTAGACATCACCTTCATACTATTGATCGTTTCATGGGGGCTTCTTCTTCTTTCTCTAGCATCGGAAGACATGGAGCAAATCCAAGCAGTGTTTGAACATCTCCACAGTAACGGGCTTGGTCAACATATCAGCTGCATTTTCTGACGTATATGCACCTTATCAACCAAGACTTCCCCAGAAGCAGATAACTCTTTGATCTTATGAAACCTAACATGAATATGCTTCGTCCCTTTATGACACTACAAGAAAACAGAGTTTTTGCGACTACCAAAATAGTCACAAAATAGTCGCAAATGAATCATTTGCGACTAAAAAAATTAGTCGCAAATAATTGGTCGCTAAATACAGTGGTCGCAAAACAGTCGCTTTTTGCGACTAATATGTGACCCTAATATCAGTCCTAATTTAGATACTAAATTTGCGACTACTTGTAAATATTTTTTTGTTTTTAAAACTAAAACAAAATTCCAAAAAAAATATTTTTATTTAATAAATTAATTAATTACAAAAAAAGAAAAACAAAAAACCAAAAAAAAAGAAAAAAAAAGAAAAAAAAACGATGCATATGCTCCTTTATCACCGGCAGCTGCTCCTCCGCGGTTCTGCTCCTCCGTGGTTCTGCTCCTATGCACTCCGGCGCATCTGCTCCTTCATCGCCAACGGCTGGATCTGGAAAGAGGGGAAGCCTCGCCGGCTGGAGAAGAAGAAGCCTCGCCGGCTGGAAAAGAAGAAGCCTCGCCCGCTGGAGAAGAAGAAGCCTCGCAGGCTGGAGAAGAAGAAGCTCGCCGGCTGGAAAAGAAGAAGCCGCCGCAGAAACATGGTTCTGCTCCTCCGGCCAGTCTGCTCCTCCGGTGACAAATTCCGACTGCGCCTGGATCTGCAAAAAAAAAAAGAGTTAGATCAACAAAGGAAGAAGAAGAAAGAGAAGGAAGAAGAAGAAGAATCGTGGGAAGGAGAGAGAAAGAGAAGAAGGAGTATAAACAATAATAAAAAATAAAAAAGTATTTTAAATCTTCCACCGTTTGATTAAACCAATTAATAGTGGAGGATCTTGATCCTCGTCTTAATGAACTAGCCAATGAGAAACTTTCCTTATTTTTATCATTTGGTCGCAAATTAGTCGTAAATTTGGGACTATTTTGTGATTACTATTAAAAAAAATCGACTGGGGTTGCTAAACAGTCCCAAATTTGGGACTATTTTGTGACAATAAAAAATATTTACCCTAAACCCTAAACTTTAAGAACCTAGAAGGTTTGAATATGATTTTACAATGATTTTGTGTATCTAGCAATTCAAAAATATGTTAAAACTTAAAAATAAGTAAATTTTGAGAGAATTTTATCTTTCAAAATCATTCCTTATAAAACACATGTAACACTTAGTAGATGTTATGATTAGATTGAAATTTTTGTAAGTGTTATATTTTTTTGTTTATTATTTGATGTTTATGTGTAAGATCTAGTTTATAATTTAAGATTTATAGTTTATGATTAAGGATTAGAGGTTTATGGTTTAGAATTTAGGATTTATAAAGGGGATTATAAATGATCATATTTAAAAAAAATTGTAAGTTTTGAATTTTTTGTATATTATTTGATGTTTATGTGTAAGATTTAGTTTAAAATTTAAGATTTAAATCAAGTTTATAATTAAGGGTTAGAGGTTTAGGGTTTAGGGTTTAGGGTTTGTGGTTTGTGGTTTGAGTTTAGAATTTATTGATTTCTATAAAAAAAATCAAGTGGAGTTGCAAATTAGTTCCAAATTTGGGATTATTTTGTGACTACTATTAAAAATTGGTCGCAAATTAGTCCCAAATTGGTCACAAAAACTGGGTTTACAAATTAGTTTACATGTTACCCTAAACTTTAAGAACATATAAGGTTTGAATATTACTTTACAATGATTTTGGGTATATAGCTGTTCAAAAATATATTTTACAATTTAAGATCTAGAGTTTATGATTAAGGGTTAGAGGTTTAGGGTTTAAAATTTAGGATTTATAAAATGATTATATTTTAAAATTGTAAGTGTTGAATTTTTTTGTATATTATTTGATGTTTATTTAAAAAAAATCGAGTGAAGTTGCTAAATCGAGTGAAGTTGCTAAACCGAAGCAAATCAGTCACAAATTTGGGACTACTTTTGCAAGTCCTTAAACAGTCGCAAATAAGCGACTATTGTCTGACTACTTTTTTAGTCGGTAATTTGTGACTATTTTGCCTCTGCATTATGAGTAGTCGCAAATCAGTCGCAATATCATCCTTCTTTTTGTGACTAAAAAAGTAGTCGCAAAAAATAGTCACAAAACTGTGTTTTCTTGTAGTGTGAAATACATGATTCTTAGCCATAAACAACGTACTCTGACTATCACTGTATAGCTGAACTCCACCTTGTCAACACCATTCCGCGACAAGTCCTTTAACCTATAATGCTTTTTTGGCTGCTTCTCCCATTGCCATGTACTCAGCTTCTGCGGTAGACATCACAACACATATCTCCAACAAATAGGACCATTTTCTTACAGGATTAGACATGTACTTGCTGACTTGACTAATTGCTTGTGATAAATATGGTCTAGTGCACACCATATCATACATCAACATCCAACTGCATTTGCATAAGGAACTTGTGACATATCTCTGATCTCTTCATCAAACTGAGGACATTACAACGCTGAAAGTGAGATGTGCAACGCCAAAGATATATATACACTGCTTTTGCATTTGACATGGCAAACATGTCTACAATCTTCTGAATATAGTTCTTATGAGAAAGCCATAACCTCTTAGAGTTTCTTTCCCTGCAAATTTCCATCCCAAGAATCTTAAGTGCAGCCCCAAGATCCTTCATTTAAAACTCTTTCTTCAATAACCCTTTCAGGTCATCACCATCATCCATGTTTCTTGTAGAAATGAGCATATCATCAACATAAAGCAGTAGGAGTATGAGAGAATGGCCATCCAAATACCTTACATAGACGCAACAATCACACTCACAACTTTTGTAGCCAATCTTCAACATAAAAGATTCAAAACGTTTGTACTATTACCTAGGAGCTTGCTTCAACCCGTACAAAGACTTCTTTAATCACACAAGATTCTCTTCACCTGGTTTCACAAACCCTTCTGGTTGCTCCATATAGATTTCTAGGTCCATATATCCATGAAGAAATATTATCTTTATGTCCATCTGTTTAAGGTGAAAGTCCCAGCTTGTTACCAATCCCAACACAACTCGTATGGAAGTGTGCCTAACAACAGGAGAGAAAATCTCGTCATAATCAATCATTTTCTTCTGTGAGTAACCTTTTGATACTAATTTTGCCTTGAACTTTATTGGTTCCTTCTTAGACAGTCCTTATTTCACCTTTAAACCCCCACTTGCATGCTATCACATTCTTGCCTTTTGGTAAAGGCGTAAGACTTCTGAAGAATTTCATTTTCTGTTGTCATAGCACCAATCCACTCATATTTCTCAAAGCTAGCTATAGCCTCTCGAAAGTTAGATAGATCATCTGTACCAACCACAAGAGCATAATTAACCATGTCTTCAAACCCGAATCTTTCTCGTGATTTTGTGGTGTGTATATTAAGTGTCAAACTCTCCTCTGCCTGTTTATGTTGACCTTTCTGCTCCACCTCAGCAGACTGCTCATCACTTACCGCTGCTAGTCTAGTCTCACTAGACTCCTCTTATGTTGTACCAGAATATGTACCAGTCTTAATGGTCATAGACACTCGTTCTGAACTCCCCTATTGCACCATATATTGCTCATCAAATACCAAACCTCGAGTGAACACCCTTTTCTTAGCCTCAAGATCATATAACTTGAAGCTTTTCACGATTTTTTCATAGCCTAGAAATATGCACTTCTTAGCCTTTGAAACCAATTTGATATTTCGTCACTTGGAACTAACATGTAAGCCAAACATCCAAATATCTTAAAGTTAGATAGATACATGTCTATCCCAGTCCATACTTCTTCAGCCACTTTTTCCTCTAGAGAACTCCTTTTCAAATGTTTTTTGGTGTTGTAAACAACGCAGCAACTCCTCATTTCCACAACCATGCGCCTGGCGAGGTTAGTTTCATCCGTTTATAATCGAAATGGTTAGTTTCTTTATTTCAAAAATTAGTTGCTATAAGCTTTATTTTTGACCTTTATATGAATTTATTGGGCTAATTGACCCAAAAATTAATGATTTGTTTCCATATTTGGGAAAATACAATCTATATTATAAAGAGTGAAGGGTCTATCTCCAGGGTTGACACTTGCTCCCCCTCACCCCCCTTATTGGTCAAATTTTTTTTTTTTTTTTTTTTTCTCAATAAATTCAAGATTAAAAAAACATTAAAAACCTTCCAATTTCTATTGTACCACCTTCTATCTAATTTAAAAATATATAAAAACCTTTTCAACTTACTTACAATATTTATTTGCCAAATTCATTGTCACACCTTCTAACTTACTTACGCATTTAACACAATCCTTGCCAAATTCATTGTATTTTAAAGTAAAATCAAATCACTAAAACAAGTCTAAATTCATGCTATTCATATATCTAAAATGTATCTACGAAAAACGAAAAGATAAAATTAACTTAAAACATTTAATACATAAAAATAAAACAAATATAAATACCCACTCAATGAATTTTACGATAGAAAATTGTATTCTGGTAATGCGCAGAGAAGTGCAGTGCCATCTGAGACTCCTAATCCTCCGACGGACCAGCAACAACAACAACAATAAAAAAGAAGTGACGCTAAAGTATTGTCGGAGATTGAAGACTGGCTCATGGACAATTCTATCCTAACTTATCCGGTTTTCCCCTTGTCTGCTCAAGTTAATTCTACGACATTCCAATTTCGAAACTCTCTTTGAACGAATCCAACGAAAGGGAGAGGGACAGAACGTCGACAAGGAGAGAGAAAGAGAGAGTGTTCCGGAGAAAGTGAAAGGGACAGAGAGCCGGCGTTAGGGAGAGGGAAAGAGGTCTGACGAGAGGGAGAGGGAGAGAGCCGGCGCGAGGAAGAGAGAAAAAGAGAGAGCCGGCGCGAGGGAGAGAGAGTTCAGGCGAGGAGGAGAGAGAGAGAGGCGACGAGAGGGGGAGACAGAGATCGGCCACGAGAGAGAGAGAGAGAGAGAGAGAGAGAGAGAGAGAGAGAGAGAGAGAGAGAGAGAGAGAAATAAAGAAAGAGATTGGAGAGTGGTAAATTGTGACTGGACATGGCGACGATGGGAGCACAAGTAGTGGAGGCGTCACCGAATGCAACGTCGGAGAAAACTTGGGAAATAAAACGAGAACACATCATCGATCGACTATCGATGGACTGAGAAAGAGAGCGACTTCGAAGCTCGAGGAGGCGGTGCTTAATTGCATAGACGAATCAATCCGATTAGCGGCGACTCGTAGACAATCGTGCCGTTTTTAGAATCTATCCATGAATAAAAATGGCATGCAAGCCAAGACGATTCAACATCATATGAATACATTTTTCTTTCATCTCTCTACATCGCGAAAGAGATAGCCTTCAACACTCATTACACGAATCTTTGTAAGACCTATTTAGATGCTCAAATTGATAGAATAACATTATATATATACTAGGAGAGCGGAAATTTTACCGGATCGTGACTGGACATGGCGACGATGGGAGCACAAGTAGTGGAGGCATCACCGAATTCAACGTCGGATAAAACTTGGGAAATAAAACGAGAACGACTGATATTCCGTGCTCTTAGATGTTCAAAAACTCTTAATGCGACCGAGACTTTCATATTCATCATTATGACATGAGACTGATAACCTAACGTATGTTTACCAGCGGAAATTTTACCGGATCGCGAATGGACATGGGGACGATGGGAGCACAAGTAGTGGAGGCATCACCGAATGCAATGTCGGAGAAAACTTGAGAAATAAAATGAGAACGACTGATATTTCGTGCTCTTAGATGTTCAAAAACTCTAAACACGACTGAGTCTTTCATATTCTTCATTACGACATGAGACTGATAACCCAATGTATGCTTACCACATAATTAAATATTATACATCAGTTCCCCAACAACTAAACAAATTTAGGGAGAAAAAAATAATATGTGATAAACTAAATAAGCTAAAAATACATCTTTAAAAAAAGAAGCACCAAAAAACTTGTAAATAAAAATACCCGCACGTTAACACAGGGACTCACCTAGTAGAAGATAATTAGGGAGAGAGAATCTGCAGAGAAGATGAGAAGATGATATGAGAGAATAATATGTATAGTTGGGGGTAAATTTATATAGTTGAGAGTAAAATAGACTATAGTCTAAGAAAATGTTTGTAAGGAGTAAAAACCGTTTTGAACTCAAGTAAAAAGGTATGTCTTTGTCTAATGGTTATTTTCGTTTAATGTTTTTATTTCATTGTTCCTTTTATAACTTGTTAAGTCTTGTGGATTATTTCTCGGGCGAATTTATGGGATATCCCTCAAACTAAAAAAAACAAAATCTTTTACCCATTTTATTCTCTCTTATCCCTTTCCTTTTAATAAAATATGATATGACCCTTCTACCCTTCCTTGTAATTTGTTAACTAAAACATAAAAAGAAAACCAATGATAATTAAACAAATTTTAGCCAATCAGAAACATCTCCCCATTGATTTTTTTTCTCATCTCTAGTGACATCTTCCGAATCCTCATCCGCCATTGAAGCTTCAAAATCCTGGTTAATTCTTCTGCAATTATTGTGTTTGATCTCAAATCCTTCGATTCTATTAGTAGATTTTTCCCTAAAAACTATTGGATTAGGGAATTTCAATTGGATTTACAATTTGGGGATTTCAATTGGATTTGCAATTTTGGAGATTTCAATTTGATTTGAAACATTCTTCATTTGGTGTTGTTAATTAATAGTTATTGGGTTGGTAACCATATTTTCTGGATCGATTAGGATATTGCATTGGTAATTAATAGATTGTAGTTGTTGAATAGTAGGTAGATTAGTGTTTTGGCCCGAATTCACCCAATTTATAAATATAGGACAATTGGGAACAAAATCGTATTACTAAGACATGAGAACAAATCTACTATATAATAAGAGAGTTTTCTCTCAAACTAACCTATCCACATCATCACTACAATTATCTATTAATGAACCCCACATATCTAGAATAGAGTAAAAGAAATTAAAATTATAAGATTACTCTTGTAAACTAATTTAACTGGTAAGAAAAAGGAAAAGCAATCATTAACTAAATATATGGGGTTCAATTAACAATTAATGGTGCTATTAATATGACCTTCGACATTCTATAAAAAAAACAAAACCAAGTCAAAACAAAGAAAAAAACGTAACAAAACCACAATTCATTCTTCACAACCAAAAAAAATCCAAAACAAATAAGAAATAGCCTTTGAAACTACAAAATCATGAATAGAGAAAAAATCATCAGATAGAAAACGACAAATAGCCTCTAAAAACAAGAAATAACCTTTTACAGGAGGAGTACCACCAGATAATAGGATTTTGGCTCCGTTTGATGAACTAATTTTGGGATAAGTATTCGCCAAAAATATGGAAATGGGATTGGTTGGATTTTTAGAAGCGAGAGAGGATAGGTTCTTCGGGGATGGGGAACAATCACAGATCTTTTATCAGCGGTATTTCACGAAAAAACAATACTTGGGCCAAAATATATATTAGCATAAATGCCAAAACATTAAAAAAGATTCTCTATTTGATGGCGTAACTCTAAATAACCTAAAATTATACGTACATAAGGATATAATTTTAAATATTCAAATATGTATATGTACTTAAATCATTTATAATTAAATGTAAGTGGTTTGTTTAGTTAATGTGTAGACGGCTTGATGAGGTTATAATTGGCTTTAGTATGAACTATAAATTCCAGAACAACAATGTAATATTATAAGTTCAACTAAATATGTAATTTATGAGAGATTTGAATACGCTTTAAATAAAAATAAATATAAAACTGTAATTAGAATCACACAGTGACTTGTCATATACAAACATTAATAATGAGAAAAAAACAAAACACACGCACATACACAATGCAACTATAAACATAAACGACCATTCAACTAAAATTCGAACTTAAAAAATAAATTATTTCTTTAAAAATAGCATATAAATAAATTTATAAAACATGAATGTAAAATAAGCTCGCGCGGAGCGCGGAGTCAATCCCTAGTGCTAATGTAAATTATTGAGTATTACTGAGATAATTCAATATGTGCTAATGTAGTTTCCTTTTTCATGAGACAATGAGCACAAACATACATTTTGATTATGGAGGATATTATTCAAATACCGGAGAAGAGGAGGACTGAATTTCAAGAGAAAGTCGTGTGTAAGGTATATCGTTTAAGATATCATCTATGGAAGAGATAACTTATTCGGTATTAGTAGATAGGATATGCATGGAGATTGCGATAAATGAATCCAAGAGACAATCATTGTGTTTGTATTTGTATTGAATTGTGTTTGTATTTGTATTTCTTTGATAATCTTTCTTTTGTACAACTACGTAAATTAGTTTTTATAATGATACAACTAAGTTCATTTCTATTTTAAAAGATAACGAAATTGTTTTTTTTTTATAAAAAAACGTCATCTTTGATTTTCATACACAAGTAATAAATCGAAATAAACTTTCTTAGTTACACAAAAGTTTTTTCTTGGATAATGGTCTTCATCATATTATAGTTTTCACATCAATCACCTTATACTTTTATGATGACTTTTTATGATGACTTTGTTAATCTTAACCACTTTATGATGATTTTTTATGATGACTTTGTTAATTTTAACCACCTTATTAGGCAAAAGATACATAAAATGTGTTTTAAAACATATTATTGCATGAAATATTGGACATGTACTTTGATTACTTTAATTCAAGTGCACAGCCAAAAATATTTAATTTATAACAAGATATTACTAATTACAAGTTAAAATGTCAAAAGTATAACTTTTTTACATGCTAGTACAACTGTATTTTTTGGGACAACCATGTGAAAAATCCATGAATTATTTATTAATATAATTGTCATGTGTCTAGAACTGCGCCGGCATGTGTTAAATGACGACGCCACGTCCATTTTGACTGCATCACATGTTAAATGAGGAAGTTTTTATGATTATTTTTTAATTGATTTCAAATTCATTTCAAATAATAACCCAATTGTACCACATAATATCAGTTTTACCGAAATCTAATTATACAAAGTAATACTGGTTGTACCGAATTAAGTTATACCTAAAAGTTTTAGATGTACAAAAAACCTTTTTCACTATAAAAGTCACACAACACAAGCAACAAACCAAAAAAAAAAAATACATCATAGTTTTTTGGATAGCGGTCTTTATCATATTCTTGTTTCACTACAAGAAAACAACTTCATTGCAACCGAATTTTAAGACATAATAAAATCGATGTAAAGTACTGTCGAATTTACATCAACTTTACAACGAAAAATGTGTTCGATGTAAATTCGTCGTAATTTTTTATCGTCTTAAAATCATCGTAATATAAGGACTATTTTACATCGATAGTACGACGATGAAAAAAGTTCATCGTAATTTTGATGTAAATTTACATCGAAATTACGTCGAATATCATTTTTTAGTATTTCGTTGTAAATTCGATGGTAATTTACATCGAATTTACAACGATCAATAATCGATGTAAATTAACGACGATATCACGTCGAATGTAAAAGTTGGGTATAGCACATTTTTTATTGGTTCACCTAGTAATTTACATCGAATATGGTCGTCATAAAGTCGTTGTAATTTTGTTGTAAATTCGTTGTAAAGTTATTTCGATGGTAAAACGTTGTAAAGTTTTGTTGCAAAGTTGTTGGTAACTTTGGAAATTTTTCTATAAATACATCCTAACTTCAAACGAAATTCTACAAAAAAAAAACACCATAAAAAAACACTCTACAATCTTTTTTTAAAATGTCTATTTACAATCTACGAAGATGGATATATATGCAAAAGGATTCATAGGGAGGGTTTACGAAAGAATTCAAAGAGGAGGCTTGAAATATTCATGTATCAGGCCGGAAATATGCAAACAACCTTGGAAAGCGGTAAGATGTTATGTCTTTGTCGTAAATGCAAGAATACAAGAAATATTTTTATTGAGACGGTGTGGAAGAATTTACTAAATAGAGGGTTTACGCCGCAATATTTTGTTTGGTATCAACATGGATAGTGTTTTGAAAGGAAACAAGCTACTAGTATTAATTATCAAGGTCATGTAGATTTTTATGAATCAAATAATTAGGATATTTATCATGATCAACATCAATTTGATCATAGTCAAGATCATGATAGGATGCATGTCATGGTTACTGATGCATTTCATGAAAAAAATGCTGATAAGTATTGAGAAACCCAACGTAGATGCGAAACGATTTTATGATATGCTAGACGCTGCAAATCAGCCACTCTACGATGGATGTAGAGAATGACAGTCTAAATTGTCTTTAGCAGTTAGAATGATGACAACTAAAACTGATTGTTAATGGTGAGTTTAGCACTCCCCGGTTTAACCCGGGTTGGATTAAAATCAGCCCAATTAAGAGTCTCAAGCCCATTAAAGTCCGACCAGATAAAAGGAAGATCTTTGAAAATAAAGACAAATCCCGAGAAAAGAGGAAGTTATCCATATTAACTCCGGGTAATAAGGAAATCATCAATATCAAGTCAAAAGAGAAAAGGAAAATCGGCCGACTTCAAGACTTATAAATAGAAGAGCTCCTCATTCAGAATAATCATCCACTATTTTCTATGTAACTTGGACTATGACCGGCTTGATCCCTATTTTTAGGGTACATAGGCAGCCTTCCCATGCACAGCTGTAAAATCAATAAAATAATCTTCTAAACCCCAAACTGATTTCATCTATGTGTGAAATATGGTTCTCACACTGATCATAACTTAGCTGAGGTTTGCCTGGATGATTGGGATGATCTTATTAAAGAGTATTTGCCAGAGGATAGTTTGGCTGTCGAAACATACTATGAGACACAAAAGTTGGTTTTTAGTCTTGGGTTGCCTTATGAGATGATAGATGTTGGGGTCGAATTCCACCCAATCGAGATTAACAATTTGAGACAACAAGTTATACCGACTGGAAAAGATAAGAAATGCTCGAGCCGAAGCATGACATCCCTTTTTGGATGTCTCGCCTCGCCTAGAAGAGTAGGGCCGAGTCGAGGCCGAGATAATAACATTTCTTGACTAAACCGAGGCCAAACCAAGACAAGCCGTTTTGCCCATAAAGAATGCCCGAACCCATCCAAATGCAAGTGGGCCGAGAGGAACGTTTATGGGCCGAGACACAAATCATTCACAAACTCATTTGGGCCGAGTTAGAAGCCCATATCGCCAATTACCCTAGCTAGAGCTCGAGTCGGTGGCCGCATGAAGCAAAAAGGAAATATTCCTCTTATTTCTGAGATGCTCGCTAGTATAGATTTGTATAAATAGTAGTCATAATCGTATGTAACAAAACATCAAAAAACCCTAGCATAAGCTCTTATCAACATTACTCTTGTACTCAAACGCTTACAAACAACAGTAAAAACCATCTTTGGATCTCTGCTTGTGTTTTTCCTTAGAGGTTTATGTTCTCCTAAAATTCCTTTACAAAAATTGATTGTGTGAATTTCGACTCACACAGTTTGGCGCTGTCTGTGGGGAACTAGAAGCTTTCTAACTCACGAAAAACAGCAGGAACGAGATATGAAGAAATGGCCGGCAATGAGCAGAGAACCGAAGATGACGTGAGAAATAACGGCGGTGGCAGCGGCTCCATTGATGGTAGGGTCGAACCCAGTGGCACTCCCCCTGCAACCATGGAGACGACCTCGGCACCTTTAGCCGAATAAATTGGATGAGCAAGACAAGACAAGCAAAACCCTATCAGAAAGGGTCGAGACGCCGGCATCGGAAGGTCGAACTAGAGACTTGCAATCGGGATATCTCAGTTCGGGAATACTTCTCTAAAGGATGCTCACAAGGAGGCTCGGTCTCAACTCGACAGCACTCGACTTCTCGATACCCTAGACGAACTCGGCGAGCGGAAGACTTCCACCATTGAATCCATCTGACGAGGTGACACCCACAACAACGAGGCTAATTTTGCTCGACCTACTTCGGTCAGATCAAAGAACGGAGCAACAAACCGCCGAACCCACAAGATTTCACCTCAGAACAACTGGAACTTCCAACGATAGAGCGATCCGAAGCGGAGGAATCAACACCTTGGGCCGTATCACAAGTTATGAGCTCGCCTCGACACTGGAAGGGGCAAGACCAGCGGGGGATACCCTTAGCTCGAGTCAGCTCGGACATGACCTGACGGAAGAAGAAGATAACCTCCTTTGGGTAGAACAAGCGCAAAGCGTGGATGAGCTGAGAAGGGCGAGACAAATTCAACATGAGCCAACATGACCGAGCCGAATCCAAATAACAGAAATGGACGAGATCAAAGCCTCGTTAGCTCGAAACAACGTCGAGATGTGAACTATCCGTTCGAAAGTACATCATGCAAACAGTGCGGCACGTGAAATAGATCGGTTGCTAGAAGAAACACAAAGAACTCCCTTCACGGCTCGAATCACCGACGCAATCGTATCCGACCCTAGTAAAATCAGGATTCCGTTTTATGATAGAACAACCGACCCAAATGCTTACATAACAGCTTTCCGAATCGCGATGGGTTGGTCCAAACTCAAAGACAGCGAGAAAGATGCCGGATTATATCTCTTGTTCGTGGAACAGCTGAAGGGATCTGCCCTCGATTGGTTCTCAAGGCTGGAGAGAAATTCGATTAACAACTTCCAACAACTCTCCGCCAAGTTTATGAAAACAGTACTCCATATTCATGGAACGAGAAACTTTTGACGCCGACCTATGGACTATGGTGCAAGCACCAACTGAGTCATTACAAAATTTTGTGGGACGATTCAAGATGGTGGTATCAAAGGTGGTAGGTGTAAGCAATTGAGCCGCACTCATCGCATTGAAGAAATCATTGTGGTATAAGTCTGATTTTCGAAAAGAGATTGCAGTCAACACACCACAAACGATTCATGACGCACTGCACCGAGCCTCAGACTTCATAATTGACGAAGAAGAGATGAAAATTCTCGAGGAAAGCTTCGAGCCCACAAAACCGACGAACCGAAACATCGCCTCGGCCCCAAATCCGTCAAATCCTTGGAGAAATACACAGAGTGGAGGATTCGAACATCATGAGGGACCAAAATTCCAAGGTGCCCATAACTATCAAGTGGGAGCCGGACGAGGCAAGGCACCATGGAATACATTGACAAGGAACTTCAGCAACTTCGACGAGAAGGCATATTGCGAACATCACCAGTGCTACGGGCACCTAACAACAAACTATTAAAGCCTGGGGGTGAAGTTGGCAGCGAAGTTCATGGCAGGAGAGCTCGGCAACACGGTGACCCTCAAAGATTTCGAACGAGAAGACGAAAAACAAGAACAAGCCAAACCGAGGTACCCTGGCGGAACAAAATCAAGGAGACATCCCGAAACGAGGCAGAAGAAACGAGGAAGAAGCGCCACCGGGACCTCGAAGAAGGATAAACATGATAATGGAAGGATCGCGGTATTGCGCTGACACGGTGTCATCAATCAAAGCATTTCAGCGCCGAGCCAAAACCATCGTCAATTGGCCCGAACGTCGTCATCTCTTTCGCCGAAGAAGAAACCATCAGCATCGATAAACCGCATAACGATCCTCTCGTCATTGAGCTGAGTATTCGAGACCATGACGTAACAAGAATACTGATTGACACTAGAAGCCCGGTCGATGTTATTTTTTGAGACACTCTCAGACAAATGAACATCAAGTTGACATAAATAATAACCGACACGAGATCCCTAACCGGATTCAATGGTGATACAACGATGACCCTGAGAACGATCAGGCTCCCGGTCCATGCGAAAGGCGTGACAAAGGTCGTGGAATTCTCTGTAGCATACCATCCAGCAATATACAACGTTATCATGGGTACACCGTGGATAAACTCCATGCGATCCATTCCCTCCACTTACCATCTTTGCATCAAGTTCCCGACCCCTGATGGAATCAAAACTATATGGGGCAACCAGAAGGAATCTCGGGTATGTTTCCTCACCAAGCACAAACTTCGTAACCCGGTAACGAATGCCAAAGATAATCCAAAGAAGCCAAAGACAAACCAAGATTCATAAAAGGATATGTCCAAACTCTTATAGCAATTACAGATCACAAAAACTCGGTGTGCATCGACGACTATCACTCAGAACGATGCATTGAAATTGGAGACACACTAAACCTGTCAATCTGCAACGAATTGATCTCATTCTTGAAGGAGAACGTACATACATTCGCCTGGACCGCATAATATATGACAAAGATTAGCATCGATGTCGCTTGCCACAAGCTCAACGTATATCCCATCTTCAAACCCGTCAAGCAGAAGAGAAGGAAGCTGGGGCCAGAACGAGCAACAGCCGTGAATGACGAAGTAGAAAAGCTGCTGAAAGTCGGCTCAATCGCCGAAGCTAGGTATCCTGATTGGCTCGCCAACCCCGTCGTAGTGAAGAAAAAGAACGGCAAGTGAAGGGTATGCGTAGACTTTACCGATCTAAACAAGGCATTCCCTAAAGATAGCTTCCCATTGCCACAAATCGACAGACTTGTAGAAGTAACCGACGACAACAAACTCTGACCGAGAAATCTATTGCTACATCTTGGATGCTTTCTCTGGATACAATCAGATTTTGATGCACCTTAACGACAGAGGAAAAATTGCATTTTCATTACTGACCGAGGAATCTATTGCTACAAAGTGATTCCGTTCGGACTTAAGAACATAGGCGCAACGTATCAACAGCTGCTCAACAAAATGTTTGCAGAGCAGCTCGGGAATACAATGGAGGTCTACATGGATGATATGCTGGTCAAATCACTCGACAAGAAGAACCACGTTGAACATTTACGAGATTGCTTCCGACAACTAAATCTGCAAAACATGAAGTTAAATCCAACAAAATGCAGATTCGTCGTGACATCCGGTGAATTCCTCGTCACTCTACGAGGTATAGAAGTAAACCTGAAGCAGATACGAGCGTTGTTCAAAATGGCATCACCGAAGACAAAGCGCGAGGTCCAACGTCTGACCAGACGCGTTGCAACATTAAACCGCTTCATCTCGCGATCCACCGACAAGTGCATGCCGTTCTACGACACCATACGAGGAAACAAAAAAATCGAATGGACCGACCGATGCGAAGACGGTTTCCAGGAACTGAAGCGGTATTTGGCAAGTCCTCCCATCCTCGCCAAACCTGTCGAAGGCGAGCCGTTATTCTTTTGCATCGTCGTGTCAACAACACCAGTCAGCAGAGTACTCGTTAGAGAGGAACGAGGCGAGCAGAGGCCAATATTCTATGTCAGCCAGACTTTAACCGACGCGGAGACCAGGTACCCGCAAATGGAGAAACTGGCACTCACGGTAGTTTATCAGCCAGAAAGTTGAGACCCTATTTTCAGTCACATTCCATCATGGTGTTGGCCATTTTCCCCCTACGGACTATCTTACATAGTCCGAGCCAATCAGAAAGACTAGGAAAATGGGCTGTCGAACTCAGTGAGTACGACATCGAGTACCGGAACCGAACATGCGCGAAATCCCAGGTACTGGTGGACTTCTTAGTCGAGCTTCCAGCCGAAGGAATTGAAGAACCAACACCTAACTCCACTTGGACACTTCACGTCGTTGGCTCGTCCTCGAAACAGGGGTCCGAAGTAGGAGTCCGTTTCACATCGCCAAACGACGAGATCTTAGAGCAATCATTCCGGCTGACATTCCCAGCTTCGAACATGGAAGTAGAATACGAAGCCTTGATCGTCGGTTTAAAGGTCGCTCACGGAATAAAAATTCCAAACTTAAGCGCATTCTGCGACTCCCAACTAGTAGCGAACCAGTTCAATGGAGAATACGAAGCTAGAGATTAGAGGATGGAAGCTACCTGAAGACTGCCCAGGAGTTGGCCAAACGATTCAACGAGTTCACACTTACCCGAATCCCTCGCAGTTAGAACACCCGAGCAGATGCACTAGCCGCTCTAGCATCAACTTCAGACTCCGGTCTAAAGAGAGTAATCCCCGTCGAGTTTATTGAGAATCCAAGCATCAACGAACTGAAGTCGTTAACGCAATCAATATGCCGGACGAACCACGCGTCGATAACGAGGAGGTCGATATCGACGAAGACGTGCAACACAAAGGAGAATATGGTTGCGACAAGGAATGGATGGGACCAATTCGCACTTACATCATGGACGGAAATGTGCCATCAAACAAGTGGGCTGCCCGAAAACTCAAGGCTCAGCGGAGACATCTTCAAATAGAGATTCTCATGGCCACTAATGACCTGCGTCGAAGGTTCGCAGGCAATGAAGGTAATGGAGGAAGTCCACAGCGGTTCATGCGGCAACCGCTCCGGTGGAAGAGCCCTCGCAATCAATATAACACGACATGGCTGCTACTAGCCAACTATGGAGAAAGATTGCAAAACATTATCTATGAAGTGCGAGAAATGTCAATGGCACGCCCCAACGATCCATCAACCGACCGAGTTGCTGTCATCAAGCAGCGGCCAAATACTACAACTCAAACGTTCGGAGTAGAAGGTTCAACGAGGGAGACCTGGTCCTTCGCAAAATATTTTAGAACACAGCAGAACGCAACACTGGTAAGCTCGGTGCCAATTGGGAAGGACCTTACAAAGTCACTAAGGTGGTTCGCCCAGGGGTATACGAACTCGCCAACATGTCCGACACCCCCATCCCAAGATCGTGGAACACAATACACCTCAAGAAATACCATCACAAAAATCACCACGACCTCAACATGAACTACGAGACGACTTGATATATGGTACGTAGGCAACCAATCTTAGGAAAGGTTCAGATGTCCCCCCCCCCCCCCCCCCCCCCCCTATCTAAAAAGGGAGGGGGGGGGGAGTGGGTACGTATACACATACTCTCATCTTTTATAAACACGACCTTTCGCACTTTTTATGTTTTTACCCATTTAGACTTCCCACACTTGTTATTCTCGTCTGTTTCTGGCCACAACAACGGGCTCATATGTCCTTTACGGATCTCTAGCCACTCTCCTATACGGATTTTGGCTCTCCTACAATCCACCACATATTAAAGCACGCTATATAAGTTTAAGGCGGCTATATTCGGACCAGAGGAAGGAAAAAATATACCTCGACCAAAACACTTAATTTTAGTATCGAAACGGGAACGTAAGCCGAACACAAGTCGCAAACCCTAAAACCGAAGTAAAATCTGAACCCAGTAACCAATCGCTTCACAGCACACTGGTCTTCGACTTGTCAAAAAAGTACTAAACGGATCGTCTCGAAACACGTCGTTTAGTATGAGGCTCATGCATGCTTCGGCATGTCCAAATCAAACAAAATCAACACGAAAAAGCAAAAGTGCATTATATTTCCTAAGGAAAACAACATCGGAACAATCAAGAAAACAACAACTCATTACAAACATGATAAAACCCTCGATACAAAGGAATATAAATCTAAACAAGACACTTTAAAACAAAAAGAGGGGGGTTACTACATAAGCCGATTCACTTCGCCATCTTTAATCGTAAGGTCGGCAATCCCAGACAGGCGTTTATTAGACCCGCATGATCAGCAACACCGATGTTAGCCGCGGTAAGCTCGACTGGATCATTCCCAAGGAGAGTAGCCACATAGTCCTCCGAAACAGGAGAACCCACCAACCCTTCCTTCAAACAGGAAGCAACCTTACCAAACTCCGCATCTGCTTCTACCAAGTTAGCTTTCCAGCCGACCGGCTTCTCTGCCTCGGCTTCGAGGGTTGGAGGATTATCCTTTCGAAGGATGTCCAAGAGCTCTAGATTGATGTTAACCTCGGCCAGATCAAGCCCTTTACTCTTAACATCCTCTAGCTATTCCACACTCGCACTAATTCTGCCAATCCGCTCTTGGATTTTCCGAGCTGACTCTCGCCTCGCCTCTTTTCGAGCGTTCTTGACATCGGAATCATGACGAGCGTCCTTTGTCATAAGCTGCCTCCTCAACGAAGCTACATCGGCCTTCAATCGCATCCTCTCTTCGTTTAAACCAAGCGCATAACCCGCAGACTTGGCCAACTTATCCTTCAATGTCATCTTCTCCCTTTCAAGATATGTAATCTTAACCTATGCAAGAGCAAGTCTCTTCTCCACCTCGTCATGTTTACCCTTCAATGTCAAAGCGCTTTTCCTCACATCCTCGACAAGCTGCATGTATTTGCGAGCCCCCGATTCATAAGTGGCAACCAGCTCGTTGATAGAAACAACAAACTGCAAAACACGAATGATAAGAAAAAGGGGGAAGGACATCGTTTAAATATCATTAAAAACTAGCCCGTATCCGGATACCACGCAACAACATGTCAGTATACGCCTTATCCTTGATAGCCATATCCGAGGGAGGGAGACGAACCTCGACCCCATTAATCTGTACAAGGATGGCGGCGGACGCATCATCATCATCGACAATCATCTCAGAGGATAAGAAATCAGCAGGAGTAGGAGTACCAATTTTCTTTTTCTTCGTTTCGATCGCCGTTGGGCGCAGGACGTTTACGGCATCGCGTATCAGCATACTTCTCTAAAGCCAAAGTAGAAGGTCTGGACACTGGGGGAGAAGCTGGAACAAGATCTCTTCCCTCATCATTCGCAGGAATCTCGGGGGAGATTACAAGGTTCGCCTTGGCACCCTCACTCATAGTCCCCTCGGCGACAATAGTTCCAGGACAAGGAACGACTACCTCGGGGGCCATCAGTGCGTATCCACCAGTAGCTCGTCTCGTCGCTTCCCTTTTTTCTCTCTCTCTATCTCTATTATCTCGGGCGGACATTTTCTTCACCATTGTTACCCTCAAATCCTCCGTAGACGAAGGATCCGAACTAACCGAAGCACCGCTAAGAAGAGCTCGGGCTCTCTCTATTCTCTGAAAGGAGAAATGCTTTCCCCAATGAACCTTCCTCACATTCAGTGCGTCAAATACCTCGTTTAGATCGGCCGGAATCGGAGGAAGGAAATCACGATCTACAAAAATGAGAAGACAATAAAAAAACGAAATTGGATAGTGTACCAAACCAAAATCTACGTGTCGGCTACCAAGCAGTCCCCAGTTCATCTTGACCAAGCGAAGGCAGCTGCTGCTGACAGAAGCCTCAAAAATGCGAACAAAGAAGAAATGATCCTCCTAATTACTGTCTTTGCTTGCAAACCCCGTGATGATTCGCTTATCCCTTTTATTACCAATATAAAACTTGGTAGATTTGGGAACCCTTCGGATGTCTTGGGAACCCTTTAGATGTCCAACAAATTCCGGAGGTGATCGTCGGTGACCTCGATGTCACACTTGTAACTACGAATCAAAATCCCAATGAGGTGACGAAGCCCACGAGTCTTTATTTGAGCTAAAGCAAGCCCGTGCCTCCACAAATAACAAATAATCACTTCAGGAATCAGAAACCAAAGGAAACATAAATTGAAGAAGGCCTCATAAACAGTGACGCAATCCGGATGACGGTTGTCGTCTCGATTAGACGGTTCGGGGATCACAAACTCAATGTCCTCGATTAGTCGGCACCCGCAACTTATTCAAAGATGTCTCGGAGGAAAGCGTTAAACCTAGAGGATCATCTCGCTTTTTCTTAGGTGTTCTCGCAGGTTTCCGCTTCGTGGATTCGGTCGAAATATATCCACCAAATAATCTATATCACTCCTCGCCTCATTGGGATGCCAAAAAAAAATCCTCGTTTTTGATTTTTATTCTTTCAATAACCACCGCGGTTTCGGGCGCCGCAATGAAGGAAGAAACCAACCCTTCATAAGGGGTGATATCAAAGGACTGTCTTACTACGGCTCCCTGAACCTCGGAGAAAGGAAGATTCGCCTCGGAGAAGCTATTAACCTCATGCGATCCATGAACCTCAACGTCGGTTCCCACGGCTAAAGGAGAACGGGGATCATGTTCCACATCCACCTCGGTGGATTTATTCATCTCGGCGCCCAATGTGGAATCACGATCGAGCCGAGGATGGTTGTTCAAATCAACCAAGCCATTCAGAACGTCGTAATCTTACATATCGCCTCGAAAATAATAAGTAAATAATAAATTAAGAAGGAAAAAGAATAAAGAGAAGAGATCTACCTGAATTTCAGAAGTTTAGGAAAGTGATGAAAAGAAATATGAAGAGGTCTCGCCCTTTATAGGCTTTTCCGCGCGTGTGACCTCGGGAATCAACAGAAAGCATTCACAATTCTCAAGATATTTATAGCAAGGCGCGTGAACACGAGCGAACGCTCCAGCAATTGTAACAAATCTTTGAGGCATAGCTAGCAACCGTATTATCCCGAGGCGACGAGACGTATCAGACTTGCACCAGGAGATATGTTGTCACCTCGAATAGAGAATATTCCGATAATCTCAATCTCGATAACTTCTACCTCGTCACGTTCACTTCTGAGTCTAACGAGTTGGGGGGCAAACTGTTGGGGTCGAATTACACCCGTTCGAGATTAACAATTTGAGACAACAAGGTATACCGACCCAAAAAGATAAGAAAGGCCCGAGCCGAAGCATGACAGCCCTGGATAGCCCTTTTTGGATGTCTCGCCTCGCCTAGAAGAGCAGGGCCGAGGCCGAGATAATAACATTTCCAGACTAAATCGAGGCCAAACCAAGACAAGCCGTTTCACCCAAAAGGAATGCCTGAACCCATCTAAATGCAAGTAGGCCGAGAGGAACGCTTATGGGCCGAGAGGAACGTTTATGGGCCGAGACACAAATCATTCACCAACTCATTTGGACCGAGTTAGAAGCCCGGATCGCCAATTACCCTAGCCAGAGCTTGAGTCGGTGGCCGCATGAAGCAAAAAGGAAATATTTCACTTATTTCTGAGATGCTCGCTAGTATAGATTCTTATAAATAGCAGTCATAATCGCATGTAACAGGACAACAAAAAAACCCTAGCATAAGCTCTTAGCAACATTACTCTTGTACTCAAACGATTACAAACAGCAATAAAAACGATCTTCGGATCGTTGCTTGTGTTTTTCCTCAGAGGCTTCTGTTCCCTTAAAATTCATTTACAAAAATTGATTGTGTGAATTTCGACTCACACAATAGATGTATGTGTTGACAATTGTATGTTTTTTTTGAAAGATGATGATAAGCTGCAAGAATGTTGATTTTGCCAAAAACCAAGATTTAGGCCGCAAACTTCTGAGCGTATTAAGATACCGTACCAACGGATGTGGTATCTTCATATAAATGATAGGTTGAAACGAATGTATCAATCTGAAAGGACAACTGCATCGATGAGGTGGCATGCAGAACATTCACAGACAGATTGGGAGACTCACCCGTCAGATGCAAAAGCTTGGAAACACTTTAACAATGTACACCCAGTCTTTGCTGAATCTAAGCGGCATATCTATCTTGGTCTTTGCACTGATGGATTTAGTCCATTCGGTATGTCTGGTAGACAATATTCTTTGTGGCCAGTTTTCATAACACCTTTTAACCTATCCCCAGATATGTGCATGCAAAGAGAATTTCTATTCCTTAATATTTTAATCCATGATCCCAATCTTCCAAAGAGATCGCTTAATGTTTTTATGCAGCCTCTTATACATGAGTTAAATTAGTTGTGGTACACATGAGTTCGTACATATAATTGTTCGAGGAAATGTTTTTTTACGATGTGTGCGGTGCTTATGTGGACAATAAATCACTTCCCTGCATAATGAATGCGATCAGGTTGGACGACGCATGAGAGGTTATCTTTTCCTTATTGCCTCGATCGGACATATGTGTTTCTGCAGAAACATGGTCGAAAAACATGATGGTTTGATTGTCACTGCCAGTTTCTACCAAGCAACCATCCATATCGGAGAAACAAGCAGCTAATTAGGAAGAACAAAACTGTATGTGTCGTCCCCCCCCTACCATTGTATCTATATGGGGAAGATCTTGATATTCTCATATTTTACTCTTTTTAACATGCATTTATCTAGGTATTTTGAGTCTCATGCATGTGTTTCTTAGCATTTCTTTGAAGTTTTGTTCTCATTTAGAGTTTAGATAGTTCTCATTAGTTCCTAGTGAGTCTTGCACAAATTGGAGTGTTTTCTAGGTACTTGGAGGCATTTTGGAGATGTTTTGAGTGATGGAGCAAAAGAGAATGCAAGGCTTACTTGAGGTGTCTGAAAGACCTATCCATACGAAGGCCTTCCCGTTCTAAGTAGCTCTTGACCCCTTGACGAAACACATAGGGAATTGATTTAGCTTCATAATGGCGTTGAGTGCAGGTCATTCGCAGCTGAACTTCAAAGGTTATCATCCTTTTACTGACCACATGTCAGTCTGGCTTGCAAACGAGTCAAGAAGAGGAGACTAGAAGAAAATGGAATTTCTAGGCCACCGTACCGGCCAGCATCCATCCAGCCGGTATTGGAGTAGAGACTTGTACCAGCCCAGCCCTCTTCCTTGTGCCGACCAAACTCCATCCTGCACTCATCATTCAAGCGACATGTACCGGCCGGCATCTGTTCGACATCATCCATCCGGTATGAGCCTCCACTTCCATTTCCCGGTCCTTTTCTCACCAAGGCTCAAAAGAAAGTGCTTTCAAGTTTCAAATCAAACATGGATAAGATTGGAGCACATTTGCCTAGTGAGAGTGACTTGTCTAATGTCCCACAACACAAAAATTTCATCAAAAACATACTTGAGAATCGAGAAAAAGTGGAAGAGCTTATGGAGATCTTTGATCCACCAAGCATAACGAGGGTTGAGCCTAAGTCTATCGCCAAGCTTGGAAATCCCGCTAAATTCTCCATCTCTTTCTCTCTTGGGGACTTAAAGATAGATGATGCTTTGTGTGACTCGTAATCGAGTGTGAACGTCATGTCCTTGGAGATCGTTAAGAGTCTCGAGATTAAGAGTATGAAGGATTACCCCTCCACCATCACATTTGGAGATTCTTCTTGGAGGAAACCACTTGGCGTTGTACAAGACTATCCCTTCAAAATCAGAGAGTGCCTTGTACCATTGGACTTCATTGTAATGGAGATGGAACCAACCAAAAAGCTACCTCTCCTTCTTGGGACTCCATTCCTAAATACCGCCGATACGAGCATGGATTTCAAAAACAAGAGGGTAATGCTCAAGAACGTGGATAATAAGCTCTTTTACCCAATGAAGCCTCTATCAAATGGGCTTTGTGGCACAATTACCATTAAGGATTATGAGATCCGTGTTGAAAGAGTCGAGTATGTGGGTAGTTGTGCAACAACGGATTTGGCTTCACCCCCGAGAGCTTGTAAAAAGAAGGTATATTCTCTTGGAAAAGAAGCTTTGGGTTATGGTAATGATGAGGACAAGACCATGCTATACCAACCTTCCATCATGACTCTCACTTCTTGGAAACATGAAGATGGGGTCATTGAGTACAAGATCAAGTGAAAGGGATGGTCCAAGCCTTTTGTCTCGGTTAAAGAAACCATCACACCAGAGCTTAAAGAGATGGGGCAAGCCGGTCTTCAAGAGCTCATGAGCAAGACCATCACTCTCGAGCTCAAGGAAGTGCTAACACTCCTCTCACACCCGTATAAAAGGGTAACGAACGTCGAGCTTAGTGACGTTAAACAAAGCGCACTTGGGAGACATTCCCATGTCTATCTTTGTAAATATTTTCTATCTTTTTTAGTGTTTTTTTAATGTTTATGCTAAGTGGTCTCAAGGTTATTGATGGTAGCAAGGTCTTGGCAAAACAACAACGGTGTTTGATGGTTGAAACCTCTCCATTCTCTCCATTCCCGTAGTACCACTCCTCCTTTATAAGTAACTCTTCTCTTTTGAGTCTTTGTTTTTATCTTTTGTTTTTGATCTCTCCCTTTAAATGTCTTTCACACCGAGACGTTGTGATTTAAGTTTGGGGGAGGGACCGGTATTTAACATTGTGTTCTTTATTCTTATTTTCGATTTTGCATCTTGAGTCTCATGCATATCATGCATTTACTTATGGCATAGAAAACTCATAAAAATAAAAAAATAAAAAACTTTTGCAACTCAAAAAGAAGTCATCTAGTTTTATCTCATGTTAAGAATGAGTCTAGTGATTGCGGAGCAAAAAATAAGGCGATTGAGACTGCGACTAGGGCTTCCAAGTAGCGTAACAAAGACGGCAGTGCGCCGCCGCCGCTTATCTCTCTGATGGAGGGACAGGCTTCGCCGGTGGTAACGGAGAACACTTCTACGGAAGTAAAGCAAGCAGATTCATGGGCAAAGATCGTGAAAAAGAAACAAGGATTGAAGAAGTATGATGTTCAGATCAAGGTGGAAGATGGAGTAGGTTCAATGGAGGTTCCAGAAGTGGTCTTCACTGAATTGTCGCCACTCTTTGAAGATTTTTTGATTGGGAAATTCCTTGCAACAGCTCCCCATGTCGCAAAGATTCACTCAATTGTCAGCAAGATATGGGCATTAGGCGATAAATCACAGATGATTGATATCCATGTCATTGACTCAACCACAATGAAATTCAGAATCTGTAATCCGGATACTCGAGCTAGAATCCTGAGAAGGGGAATGTGGAATTTAGCTGAGATCCCTGTGATCATGTCAAAGTGGACACCGTTTACTGAGGGCAAGTCATCGGAAATCAAATCAATCCCTCTATGGGTGCATCTAAAGAAGGTACCTATGAACATGTTTTCGGAAAAAGGTTTGAGCTTCATTACGAGTGTTGTAGGAGTTCCAGATCGGCTTCATCCTGAGACAGCCCAGTGTGTACACTTCAAAATTGCAAAAGTCTTTGTTAAAGCTGATCTTACAAAGGAGCTACCAAGAGTAATGAAATTCAATTCCAATGATAGAAGTAGTGAGGTTGAATTCACTTACCCGTGGCTGCCACCTCGCTGTTCAAAGTGTTCGAAATGGGGACATATACATACAGTATGTCTAGCTGGAACAGGGACACACATGGGGGCAAAGAATTCAATTCCTGAAAACTCTGAACATGTTGAAGTGAGATCGGAGAATCGTCTAGCTATTGTTGTATCTGAAAAGGACAACAAGGTTTCAAAAGCAATAATGGTGATTGCAGAAGAAACAGATTCGGCAAATATGGAACAAGAGGAAGGCGAATGGTCAAAAGTTTCACCAAAAAAGGCAGATAGAAGCCCAAGTAAGACTGACAAGGAATTGGAATATGGTCAGGTATCGATTCTATCCTCACGATATGCAGCTCTAAGTGATAGTGAGGCTGATGATTCTGGCAAGGAACGACAAATTGAGCTTTACCAGGAAAACAGAGTAGAAGAAGTCGAAAAATCAGAGGGTAATGACGAGCTGAAAACTTAGAAATCGAAAGAAGCTACGTCTGATAATCAGCTGGTTACTATTCCCAATAGAAACACAAAAGATAAGCTGCATATGGATGCAACTCTTAACACTCAGCCACGACGATCCACCCGAAAAAACCATTAATGTCTAGTTTTTTCTAGAACATACGCGGATTCAATCAACAAAATAAACACAATGTTGTTCGTAGATGGATAAAAAAACATTCTTTTCAATTTGGTTGCCTGCTTGAAACTAAAGTTAAGGAAAGGAAGGCTGATAGGATAGTCTCATCAGTATTCAAAAATTGGTCCTTCATTGTCAAACTACGATGCTCATAGGCGTGGAAGGATTTGGGTTGTATGGAGTCCAAATGTGAGAATTACTCCATGTTTTACAAGTGAGCAAATGATAACTGTTTCGATAATGTTGGAAGACGCATAGGAAGAATTCTTGTGCTCGTTCATATATGCCTTGAACACGGTGGATGAGAGAAAAGTCCTATGGGAGGACATTACAAACCATAAGAACTCGCCAATGTTTAGAAACAAGCCATGGGTGCTCATGGGTGATTTTAATGAAGTGTTAAGAGGAGAAGAACACTCCAATTTCGAAACATCCCCTGTTATATCACCTGGTATGAGAGATTTTCAGGAAATTGCTCGATATTGCACTCTAATGGACATGACAGCACATGGACCATTATACACCTGGCGCAATAAGAAAGAGGAGGATATAATTTGCAAAAAACTGGATCGCGCATTAGTCTCAGATGCTTGGTATACTAAATTCCCTCAATCATATTGTGTATTCGAACCAGGAGGATGCTCAGACCACCTGAGAGGCCGAATACAGATTGGAACTGATGCTCCATGAACAAGACGTTCTTTTAAGTTCACGAATGCTCTTACTAACTTACATGGATTCTTGCCACTCGTTGAATCTTATTGGGCAGGCACTGAAGAACTCTTCAACTCGACATCTGCTTTATACCGGTTCTCAAAAAAGCTAAAGGCTCTCAAGCAACAGATCTAAGAGCTTAGCAAAGAACAATTGGGAGACCTACCAAAACGGACAAAAAATGCTTATGAAAACCTGTGTTCGTGTCAGGAGAGAACACTGTCCAATCCATCAACGACAAACATTGAGGAGGAAGGTCGTGCGTACCGGAAATGGCTGTTATTGGCAGATCTTGAGGAGCGGTTTCTGAAACAGAAATCGAAGTTACATTGGCTCGAGGTTGGGGATAGAAATAATAGCTACTTTCATCGAGCAGCAAAGGCTAGAGAAGTGATAAACTCTATACGAGAAATCCAAAAATCAGATGGGACATTTGCAGACACTCAAGAAGAGATAAAATCGGAAGCTGAATTTTACTTTAAAACCTTCCTATCCTTTGAACAAGAGAATCCGATTGCTGCAAATCAGGAAGAGCTACGAGAGCTCTTGGGTTTTCAATGTGAAGCAGCAGACGAGGCTATGCTAAGCGGTATGGTTACAGAGGAAGAAGTAAGAAAGGTGCTATTTGCTATGGCAAATAATACATCACCAGGACCAGATGGTTACACCTGTGAATTCTTCAAAGCAGCGTGGACAGTGGTGGGAAACGATTTCGTGGTTGCTATCCGATCCTTTTTTGATAAAGGATTCTTACCAAAGGGTATAAACACAACCATCCTCGCTCTCATACCCAAGAAAGAAGAGGCAAAGATGATGAAAGATTATAGGCAAATTTCTTGTTGCAATGTGTTATACAAAGTGATCTCGAAGATTTTAGCAAACAGACTGAAAATGATACTTCCAAAATTCATCTCCCCAAACCAATCAGCTTTTGTCAAGAATCGACTATTGATGGAAAATGTTCTTCTTGCATCAGAATTGGTAAAGAATTATCATTCAAACACAGTTTCTGCTAGATACGCGATCAAAATAGACATTGCTAAGGCGTTTGATTCGGTTCAGTGGCCTTTCCTGATGACAGTTCTGCAGGCTTTGAATATTCCAGAAAAGTTTATCCATTGGATTAGACTTTGCGTAACTACAACTTCATTCTCGGTTCAGGTTAATGGCGAACTTGTAGGATTTTTCAGAAGTGCTAGGGGACTAAGACAAGGGTGTGCGTTATCTCCGTATTTATTTGTGATATGCATGAACGTCCTCTCGAACATGTTGGACAGAGCAGTGGTGGAACGCCAGTTTGGATATCACCCAAATTGCAAAATCTTAAAGCTCACTCATTTATGTTTTGCTGATGATCTACTGATTTTCTTGGATGGAAGAAAGCGGTCTATTGAGGGTATACTTGAGGTGTTTACCAAATTTGCAGAGGTCTCTGGATAGGGTATAAGCATGGAGAAATCTACGTTATATATGGCAGGAGTTACGGAGGATATAAAGGAGGAGATACTTGCACTTTTTCCGTTTGCTCCGGGGTGTCTCCCAGTACGCTATCTGGGTCTTCCGCTTCTCACCAAGAGGATGACAATCAATGATTACACACCACTAATAGAGAAAATTAGATCTCGAATTAGTAGTTGGACAGCGAGATGCTTATCCTTTGCAGGAAGGCTTCAACTAATTGCTTCGGTAATACACAGCTTGACAAACTTCTGGATGTCTGCATTTCGATTACCAAAAGCATGTATTGGAGAGATTGATAGACTTTGCTCAGCTTTTTTGTGGTCGGGTCCTGATCTGAATCCACGGAAAGCAAAGATTGCTTGGCGGGATGTATGCACACCAAAGGAAGAAGGAGGCCTGGGATTAAGATCGCTCACGACGGTTAACAAAGTAAGCTGTATAAAACTAATCTGGCGAATTATGTCGTCACCTTCATCATTGTGGGTTGATTGGATTAAGCAGCATTTGATTCGAAAAGGCTCTATATGGTCGGTAAATGAAAAGTCATCTCTAGGATCCTGGATATGGAGAAAACTATTGAAGTATCGAGATATTGCAGGTTCTCTCACAAAAGTCGAAGTACTTAGTGGAAGATCAACATCATTCTGGTACGATGACTGGTCAATCAAAGGACGTCTTATTAACCTCACAGGACTAAGAGACATGTGAATTCCAATAGATTCATTTGTGGAAAGAGTTCTCAGCACTCATAGACGACGTCGACATCGAGTGGAACTTCTAAACGAAATAGAAGATATCATCCATATTACAGGCCAGCATGGTAACTCGGAGGATGACGATGTGATACTTTGGAGACAACAAGGAGACAAGTTCAAATCTAGCTTTAGCACTCACCACACTTGGGATCAAGTACGTGTTGCTCACCCGATTTGCGACTGGTATAAGGGAATATGGTTTTCTCATGCCACTCCCAAATACTCGTTTATAGCTTGGCTCGCAATGCATAATCAATTATCTACTTGAGACAGAGCCTTAGCCTGGAACATTGGGATCTCAAGTTCTTGTATCTTCTGTCAAAACTTGGAAACCAGGAACCATTTGTTTTTCGATTGCATCTACTCGGAGGAGATTTGGCGAGGACTTACTCAAAAACTTCTTGAAGGAAAATACACAGCAAATTGGCAACAACTCACGGGTGTTCTCGTGGAAACAGAGCTCGCCCAGATCAAGCTTTTCTTAATCAGATATGTGTTTCAAGCTGCAATTCACTCGATCTAGAGAGAGAGGAATGGAAGACGTCATTGAGAATCACCTTCTCTCGGAAAGCATCTACTACTTCACCTCGACAAGCAAATTCGTAATCGGCTAACTTCAATTCGAAGATTAGGCGATGCTAGATATGAAGAAGGAATGCAAATTTGGTTTGGATCTACATAAGATGTTTAAGTTGTATTAAATCTAATGTATACTCAGAAACTCAAAACACGAAGCAGTCATTGTAACAACGGTTTTTTGGTTGAATAAATTTTACATTCAATTCAAAAAAAAAAAAAAAGAGTCTAGTGTTCATATAGGGTTTGCATTCATATACATTGGGAGAAATGATGAGATTTTCCTTGTAAAGTATCAACTTAAGGAGTTAGTTCAATGCCCTAGTTTGTAGTTGTCTAATGCATTTCAAGTTGGTTAGAAAGTAAGGAAGAACAATGTTTTGATCTCGTGTCTCTATATTCATGTTTTGATTGAAGCAAGCTTTGAATTGATCCCAACCCTATATAATGAGAACCTTAATCTTGACATTTTAATTATCATGTTTGTGAATCTCATAAGTGAATTCATGGATACCAACATACATATTTGGGCTAACTTTCCCTTTTTACCACTCTTGTTATCTCAAATAGTTGATTCTCATTTTTAGAACGGTTTACCACACCCTTAACTAAATTGTCCTTCAAGCCTTGAAACTCAAGTGTGTGATTGTGAGGCCTTACTTTCGAATAAATTTGGCAAAACGTGTTAGGTTTATGGGGACAAGGATAGGGTTGGCATGTGAATCTAGCTCATACATCAAGAGCTACACTAGGCTAGATAGGATGGAGGAATGGGTGTGAATGATGAAAATGATAAGTGAGAAGAAGAGTGAAGTGGAAAGGAAGAAAAAGATGGGGAGAAAGCGAAAAGGCGAATGAAAAAATATGAAGTGGTTGGTGACAAGCCATAAAAATAGCTCTTAGTGTTAGAATTGGCCTCAAAGTGTAAAGTAAAAAGGATGGAAGCCAAAAATTTGGCAAAAGCATTAAGTGATGAGAAATGAGGCAACACAAAGAAATAAGAAAAAGAAGAGCTAAAGCAACTAGAAAAAGGAGCACTAAGCCACAAGTTCAATGGAGAAGAAAGTATTCCCCTAAGTGAGAAGAAGATGAAGTGGAGAAACAAGAAAGCATGTGGGACATAAAGGCAAATTGCCTTTTGAAAAGGGTAGCTTAGATTTGAAACTTCATGGGGTTTAGATTTAAGGACAAAGGTATTTGGAGCATTGGGTTGATGTAAATTTATCCTTGTATGCATCGATTGTCTTTTACCATTAGCATTTTTCTGAAGTTTGTTCTTTCATAGAGTGACCCCGTGCATATGTTTGAGATCATCTTCATCTCAAGACCCTATCCCTTAGCCAAATGAATTCACTTATTGTGCATGAATATGACTCACTTGAAACAAACTAATGAATGTCAAAGGGTTTGGTAATATGAATGCTTGTGTAGGTTGAAACTTGGAATTGATCCGCGTGGAGATAGACATGGCTAACTCTTTTGGAGTAAGGTTAACTGGAATGAATTTTAGAATTACCAACTAGGATATTGAGCTTGACGTCTTTTGTTGATGTTTTTGGATTCTAGCTCCCATCTTCATGTATATATCTCTTCTTGTTCTTGTTTGTTTTCTTGAGGAAAAGCAAATGAATAAGTTTGGGGGAGTTGATATTCTCATATTTTACTCTTTTTAGCATGCATTTATCTAGGTATTTTGAGTCTCATGCATGTGTTTCTTAGCATTTCTTTGATGTTTTGTTCTCATTTAGAGTTTAGATAGTTCTCATTATGTCCTAGTGAGCCTTGCACAAATTGGAGTGTTTTCTAGGTACTTGGAGGCATTTTGGGGATGTTTGGAGTGATGGAGCAAAAGAGAATGCAAGGCTCACCCGAGGTGTCTGAAAGACCTGTCCATACAAAAGTCTTTCCGTTGTAATTATCTCTTGACACCTTGATGAAAGTCATAGATAATGGAGTTAGCGTCATAATGGCGTTGAGTTCAGGTCATTCGAGCTGAAATGCAAAAGTTATCATCCTTTTACTGACCACATGTCCGTCTAGCCCGCAAACGAGTCAAGAAGAGGAGACTAGAAGAAAATGGAATTTCTAGGCCACCGTACCGGCCAGCATCCATCTGGAACCATCCAGCCGGTATTGGGGCAGGTACTTGTACTGGCCCAGCCCTCTTCCTTGTGCCGGCCAAACTCCACCCGACACTCATCATTCAAGCGACATGTACCGGCCGGCATCCGTCTGTCATCATCCATCCGGTATTGGGGCAAGGACTTGTACCGGCCCAGCCCTTTTCCTTGTGCCGGCCAAACTCCATCCGGTACAGACCACCAAGGCCAATACCGACCTGCATCCATCCGGCACCACCACCCGGTACAAGTCCAAATCCGTCCTCAACGAAGCCAGCCGTAGTGACTGAAAGATCAGGCCAGACGAAGAACATTTAGCTTCCACGGTCTTCATAAACATTGTACATAATTGAGTTAACCGTTGTCTGGAGGTGGTTGCAAGTCATTCTGAACATTGGTTCGAAAGATACAACATATTTAGCAGGGACATGTCTATCTGGCGCCCAAACGAGTTATGCACAAGTTTTCAGTACCGGCCCACCTATACCGGCCCAAGTCTGGTAGGTACAGACCACCAAAACCAGCACGGCCCAGACCCGGTCGGGTCAACAACCGGTTTATTCCGGGTTGACCCGGTCAGCCCAAACTTCTTTTTATATTTGAAAAACCTAATTTTAGATCCAAGCTTTATTTTTCTATATATTTTCTTAAGCAAAAACACATCCTTTTTAGAGTTCTAAGGGATCTGTAAGAGAGATCTTCATTTTATTTATGCAATCTAAGTTTTAAACTTCTTAATCTCTTCTAATCTTTCATCTTTCTATTCTCTAATCATTATTAACAACACCTCTTTCATGAGATTTGGTGTGTTCTTCATGATTAGTGAGTAGTCTTTTTAGAGCTCATGGATAGGGTTGATTTAGGGGATTTCGTGATTGATCTAAGATGTCTAGGGCTTAGATTACTTATTTCCTCTCTTATTTAGTGTTCATAATGCTAGATTAGGCTTGAGAGAGTTAATCTAGATCATATGGAATTTCATGCACACAAGGTGTTCGATAAAATTTCCCAAAGAACTAAATAAGAGATTTTACTTGCTTAGCCTATGAGAGTAGTTGTTTAAGAAGTATTATGGCTATTGGTTACTGCTTGTTGATTAATGCTTGTTGATTAACTTTTCACAAATGAGAGTTTGTTCTTGATTAGTTGATTAGTAAAGTGATTAGTGCCATGAGAGTGGATTAGTCTTGTTTAAGTGTTCTAGGCTAAGGAAAATTGCTTGATTGTGTGGAATGACATCATAGGTTGATCATAAAAGTCCCCAAAGTCTATAACCTCATCCAAGGGATTGCCTTTATCAAAATTTTAATCTCATTTAGTGCTTGTTTAGTCTTGTTACTTGTTTGCTTTGTTACTTTTGAATTAGGTTGATAGAATTTAATACCAAAACCACTTTGTTTGCTTGAATTAGAGAGTTTCTTGCATTCTTGTTGCATTAAACTAAACCCCGATTGGATTGACACATTACGTACTACAATGATATGAGTAAGCTTAAAGATTGATTCATTAGATAAAATACTACTTATCAATTGGCGGCGTTGCCATTTGGGGTTCTTGTTTAGTCAATAGGATTTAGATTCTTTTTGAGATTAAGCTTTTATTTTCTTTGTTTACTAATCTCTCTATCTAGTTTTCTATACTCATATAGGTGTATTAATACAAGAGCTAGAGGTGGACAAAACCTTGTTGAGCCAATAGACGACATACATCTCTTGCATCGTGGGATTAGAGCAAGGAGAGAAAGAGAACGAGCTCAACACATTGAAAGGTTGGGTATGGATAATGTACAAGAACCTTTGGTGGGAAACAATGGTCATGATGCTAATGTGCAACAACAAGCGGCGGCTCAAGTTAATAGAGCACTGAGGGTGATTGGAGCGGGTGATGCTCCCAATTCCCATGGAAATCGTGACGGTATTCATCCACCAGTAGTGGTGAATAACAATTTCGAGATCATAGCGAGTTTAATCTCCATGATCCAAGGCAACAAATTCCATGGTTTATCTTTGGAGGACCCGCTTGATCATCTAGACAACTTCGAAGGAGTATGTGGGTTGGTAAATATGAATGTTGTCTCGGAGGACGCACTAAAGCTTTGACTTTTTCCATTCTCTCTTGGCGACAAGGCTCACCAATGGAAAAAGAACTTACCCCACTGATCCATCAACTCATAGGATGAATGCAAGAAAGTCTTCTTGGCTAAGTTCTTTTCTTCTACGAGAACGTCGAGGTTGAGGAATGAGATCTCGAGTTTCACTCAAAAAGGGAACGATAGTTTTTGTGAGCATGGGAACGGTTCAAGGGCTACACAATGCAATGTCCTCTATATTGAGGTGTCTTGCCCAAGTTTAGGATGCTCTTTGACACTGCAAGCAATGGAAACTTCTTGGGAAAAGAGGTTGATGAACCACTAGAATCTCATGGTTATCACTTATTAAAGTATCTCCAAGGGGTAGAATTGTTGGTCTTGACGGTCTTCCAATGCAACAAGATTCTTTCCGTGACATTACAGAATCGGAGATTACAGACAACGCTAATTTTTTAATTGATCGGCGAAACAGGCAACTAGAATATCTAGCTGACGAAACAGAAGAAAAAGACGATTCCGATGAGTTTGAAGATAGTGATGATGATGATGAACCTGAAGATGATGACCCCAATGAATATGATAAACCCAATGAAGAAGATGATGAGTCTGATTGATTTATTATGTAATTTCTTAGTGTAATAAAAAAAACTATTTCTAAACTTAAGATCTTTTGTTTTTGTGTTTGATTTTAATGCACAAATTTTACAAAAGAGAGAGAATGAAGAAAACCTAACGTAGCCCAATCCTATAATCATATTCAAAAATTTAGGTTTGAGTATTACGACGATTAAGACTCATCCGTCGTAAAGTCATCGTAATATTGCAACCAGATTACGACGGATAAGACTCATCCGTCGTAATATCGTCCTAATACTCAAACCATGTACCCTAAAAACTTAAACTTTTATGGAAGATAAAGATCTGAAGGTATATTTCGTCTGGTAATGATTTTTTTTGATACTTTTCACGGCCACGGCCAGCACCCTGTCGATCCACGATCTATCCCCATCAATTTCCAAACATACCCACATCCATTCCCACCACCATATCACCATCTACCATCCTCCATTCACCACCATTCCATTCCCAAAACCATTCCCCAACCGCACCCAGATAAGTTTTCTTTTTCCCTTCAACTTTTTCAATTATTTACATTCATCTATTTATTAATCCTTACCCGATTTATTTCACACTGAGGACAGTGTGATTTAAGTGTGGGAGAGTATTACATCCCTTACTAACCACCACTTCTTTCATTTGTTTTTGTATTTTGCATTTTTTTACGTTTTTCTTAAAAAAATTCAAATTTTTTGAAAAGCGTAGGAATACGTTTTGAGGGAACGATGAAAAGAAACCATGACGATAACCGACCAGTGTGCTTCTACGCTATATCCTAGTAACATGTTGTTTCGTAATTTGGTTCTAAACTAGGCGTAGCTAGAGTTTATGTTAATGCAAAATCCCTAGAGGAATCTAGACCGTAGAGGTTCTTTAGGATGGAATATGCTAGCTCTATTTTATTTGGACTTAATCTTGACTTAATTTTCTCATCAAAGGTTTGGGCAAAGATAACGAACCATACATTCATGATGTACTTTTACCCTTTACCACTCTTTGTCGTACATGAATGGCCAGCTCATCTTTAGTTGGTATCCCACCCGAAATTTAACCATTGTTCAAACATCATGCAACTCTCTTTGTGTCTTATGTGCATATATGTGCAAAAACTCCGGAGAGGGAGGAACGACACAGTTTTCACTCACTAAAGACGGAGACTATAAGCTATCGGTGGAGGTGAATTCAACAAAGATGTAAGCTTGGTTATGCCTTGGAAAACCTCAAAAACATGGTAAATTTTCGTACCCCTAAGACTCTATATCATAAAGGCGTTTCCCCCTTTCAAAAAAAAAAAAAATCGAAAATAATCGAAAGAGAAAGGAAATAAAAGCCTAAAAAGAATCTAGGTTGGTCGAAATACTTATGAGGCATACATGGTTCGTTTGTGAGAAGTCTGTCATTCCGAGCCCACAGAAAATTCTAAGTCTGGGGGAATGACATAAAATTTCTGTTTTCGGAAGAAGGAAGAATTGCAACATTTTTACGCAAGAAGAAGTGACTGGAATCTGTGGTTATCAATAGGTCCTTCCTCTCTTGCTGTTTTGCATAATATCTCGCACCCTCCGTTGAAATTACGGTAACCCGAAACACTCTTAACCTCACCTCTAAATGCCTTTAATACCTAGCCTCGATTGTCTTGGTTCAATCATTTTGATGAAAAACCCACGCCTATACTTAATGAATGTAGAGAGCTAGTTGACCTGATTTTTGGATTTTGAAAGTTTATATTTCGTATGACGGATACCGTGGACTAGTGTTAAGAGAACTTATAGTGAGAATTTTCTATGCTATATCGCGATTGATGTAGTTCGATGGTTATGGTTAAGAAGGACGGTCTATGAGATTCCTAGTTCCTGATGATTTTTGTTTGATATTTCCAAGCCTTGGTTTTGTTTTGTTTGAGGACAAACAAAGTCTTAAGTATGGGGGAGTTGATAATACCGGTTTTTGACCATTTTTATGGATCACTTTCATATTCTTTTGCAGGTGTTTTAACTCCGTTTTCAAATGATTTCCATGTTTTAGTGTTTTGAAAGACATTTCAGGTAACTCGGAGTAAAAGAGTGCATTTCGGAACAAAAGTACGTTTTTGGATAAACTCGGACCGTCAGAAGTCTTGCCATCATAGGAGGCCTTCTCACCGTCTGATCATCACCAAATTTGGACATAACAAAGTAGAGACAACCAGCTTTCAAATGCAATTGGATTGGGGACAATCCAATGGTTAGATCCAATAATATACCGAAGCACCGAAGACCGACGAGGCTGCCAAGAAGCAGTCCACCGCGGGTCGAGAGCTCCCACCCGCGGCCAAACACCATTTTACCACTCCTGGAGAACACAAACCCACGGCCAGAGCCCAGTTTGCCACTTCTGGAAGGCCCACACCCGCGGCCAGCCTCTGTTTCGACCCCGAGATCCATTTTAAGACCCGAGCTAATCCCGTCACTTATTAATAAAACCATAAGCGCTACGCGACGAAGGGAGAAGTGATATAAGCTCGTTTTAGGTCATTCTAAATGGGAGCTCGTTTTTAGACAGAAGAAAAGGGAGAAAAGGAGGCGACACCGAAGGAGAGAGAGGAGGCGCAAGGGGATCATCATTCGATCTCCGTCTTCACCCGTGTTCTTCGTTCTTCACTTTTTATCTCTTTAATTATGCAATACTTTATTACTTCTATGATGTTTTGCTACAGTATGATTGAGTAATTCCCGAGTTGGGTTTAAAGGGATTTTTCAAAAGGTATTTCATAGTTTAATTCAATGATATGTTTGATTTAAGGTTTCTAATCTTCTATGAGTTCTTCGTTTATTCTTATCCGTTAATGCATGATTGTTTGTTCCATTTAGAGTTTGATCCTAGGTTGAATTAGATTCGCGGAAGTGTTTTCTAATTGCTTGAACTAGAATGAAACAAGCAATTTCGCTATAAGAGACGGAAGCTACTTATAGAGTATTGTGAGCGATGACGAATCCTAAACGAAATAATGCGTTACCTCCTTCGCGGCCAGAGACGAAAGCTACTGGTCGACTTGGTCGGTAACAGTTGGTTAGGATCACGGTAGTGACCTAATCATACATTCGTGATTCGAGTTCAAGAATTTTCATAGTTGGTTACCTTTATCATTTATTTTTACATCGTTTTAGCCATGAATCCCTACGAATACCCTTAAACCAAACGTTTAGTTTAATTGATTACAACCTCGTCTATTCCACCGTCTAGTTATGATTCTAGTGATACAAAACCAACTCCAAATTATTTGCGTTCCAATTCGATTTAAGTATCTGATTGCTTCGTACCGAAACAACAAAATCTATGTGGTTCAACCCCTAAGTACTACAACGTACATTTGTGCACTTGCAGAAAATTAGTGTTATAAATATAAAACTTAGTTACAATCTGTACGCATCACTGGCCCAACAGGACCTCAAATTTTTGGAGTCCCTCTCTCTGCTTCCGTCAGCGAGGCGGTGGGTCCGCACGGTTGAAGACTTCAACGTACCCGAATCCACCATCTCAGACCGTTAATCGCTCAGATTCAATCCCAGCCTTTACCCAGCATTGACGATGGGCCGGATTTTTACCTATGGAGACATCAATCTGACGATTTCAAAGGCCACTTCTCGACTCATCTCACGTGGGATCACATTCGAACTCACCATGAGCAGGTACCTTGGAAGCATGTACTAGGCATTCCACAATGTCGATTTATTGCATGGCTAGCTGTCCACAACAGAGTAACCACGGGAGATAGAATGCGGAGATGGAGAATGCACCAGGCTTGTGTGTTATGTGGAGAACCGGACGAGACTCGAGATCACCTTTTCTTTGCTTGTCCATATTCCTATACGACCTGGTGCGATGTGGCCGGGAATTTGATTGGGCAACGACAAGATCCTGATTGGGGAGTGACGCTTCAGCAACTCATCTGCTTTCAGGGCGACCGAAATCATACAATCCTCATTCGGTTAGTGTTTCAAGTAACGATACATTCGATTTGGCGAGAACGCAACTCCCGCATTCACCAAACGGGATACAATTCGGTCACTCAATTGACTCGACACATCGATAAGCTCATACGGAACATGATTTCTTCTCTCAATTACACGACTGATCCACGGCTTCAGGACCTCCTGCAAAACTGGTTCGTTATGTCTACTTGTTAAGGCGGTTCAATAGCCATTCACATGCTCTGTTTTTTTTCATTTTTTGCTTTGTTCCCATTTCGGTTCTCTCACTTAACACTTTGTATATATTCTACAGCAAAGATCAATAAATATAACATTTCATCAAAAAAAAAAAAATTAAGATTAAAAACGCTAATATGAAATCACCCACCAATAGAAAAATCTAACAAAGTTTTGGTTATTTATTTATTTTGATTCTCTTATATTTTTCATTTATTATTTCGTTTTCGAATAAATTTAATCACATGTTTCAAAATATTAAGCTTTTTATCATTCATATTTGAAATAGTTTTACTTTTTATTATTATTATTATTTTTTTTTTTTTAGCACTACTTTTTATTATTTAGCTACTCATATATATATTTTTCTTTTTTGTTTAGTAACTTTACATTTTAGGATTATGTATCGGCTATAAATTTTTCCGATTTTTTATTTTTTCCCCCCTTTTTTAATTAACTATGACTTTTAGGATAAATTTAAATTTTAAATTTTTCTTTTTTGTTTAGTAACTTTACCTTTTAGGATTATGAATTGGCTATAAATTTTTATGATTTTTTTAATTTTTCCGTTTTCAATTCACTTTGGTTTTTTTAGGATAGCTTTACATTTTCTACATTTCCTTTTTGTTTAGTAACTTTACCTTTTATAATTTGAAATTGATTATAAAATTTTCTTTTTATTGTTAATATTATGTGACAAAATTTAATTCGGAAGTTTTTTTACATGTGTAAAAATCTGATCGATTAACTTGACATGTGTCACGATCAGGTGAATTAGAAAAAAATAAAATAAATATTTTAACATGTTCGGGACACGTATCAAGTCAATCAATCAGATTATGACATGTGTAAAAGAAATTTCCAAAAAAAAAAAATAATTAGTTTTGGACATAATATATTAACAATAGAATTATAAGTTTATAATCGAATCGTAATCCTAAAAAGTAAAATTACTAAACAAAAATTAAAAATATAAATATAAATTTATCAAGCCAAAGTTAATAAAAAAAAGAACAACCAAAAATTAATAATGGAAAAATTAAAATCGATTAATAAAAAAAGAAAACTTAAAACTCGTTAAATTTAATAGCCGATTCATAATCATAAAATGTAAAGTTACTTAACAATAACAAAAATAACAAGTTTAAATTTATAATAAAAGGCAAAATTAATATAAAGGAAAACAAAATTACTTTTAAATTAAGGAAATTTAACAATGGATCACTTCTATATAAACAATTTGGTAGTATGACAATTACAAAAAAAAAAAAAATCAAAAGTCTATTAATCGTTTCTAAAGCTAATTATTGCATCTGCTCCATAAAACTCTTCCTTCATGGTATATATATTTATATTATTGTTTTCACGGGTTGTCTAATTTAATTTTCCATTTTTGTTTTTAGTTTTTTACGGGTTATAAAATACTAAATTCTAAACCTGCATATATGCGGGCCACCACCTAACATATATACTAGGTGGTGGTCCGCGCCAAGCGCGGGCATACTTTCTCCTAAATTTATGATCCAAAATTAACATCATACTTTAATTTATAATTATTTTAACTGAACATTGAGTTATAAAAAGTATAAAACAAATAATTTCAGTTCTCTTAATTAATTCGTAAATTTATACGCCAATAACAAATAATGCAATCTTCATAAAAACAAATTTTTTTTTGAATAAATGCATAAAACAATTACCAAATCCGTAAACAGACCAAATTAAAATACTCAAGAACAATAGCGAAAACACAAACCATAATACAAATAAAATTAAGATGACATTACTACTAAACGATTTAAAAGGAATATTAGATTATGCATCTTTAACTTGGAGAATTGTTCTATGTGGTTCCTCCCTAATATTGTTCCAAATCCTAAAAGTTTGTTTAAAATAAAAGATATATACATTAGTCTCAATAAAAGTTGTTTCAATTCGAAAATTAATTCAAAACAATAAGATAATTTACTTATTTGGCTCGAAAACTTGAAACTTCATCCATTGGTGGAGCAGTCATAAAACGGGAAAAACCTCCTCTTTCATGATCTTGGATAGTAGTTTTTTTAAACATATTTATAATTAGATGAATACAATAGTGATATAATGAATTAATATACAATAAATAAAAAATAAAATACCAAAAGATATGTAGATTATATTGCATACCACTGTTCTTCCTAACCCACCAATCAGTTAGGGCGCATACCGCAAATGGACCATTAAATCCTATACATTTTTCTTTTATCTCAGTTGCAAACTCCCCATGTGCGATGCATTCGAGAGTAAAATCCCTTCAGTTTAATAAATAAAATCGTTATATTTGACACTAATTGACATAATTATGTAACAGTAAAAATAAACTTATTCAATGTCTCTAATACGAAAATAGAGTGTTATGACAGATATTCCATTTGGGTTAATAATAGTTATAAGTTCCCCAACGTTGTCCAGTACACCAATAAAATATGTGTTTACAAAAACACAATACCAAAATTATCAAACAAAACCATAAAATACTTAAAAACATACTGAGAAAATCAAACTATTTTTATATAACCCTAGGTAGTGGCCCGCGCCAAGCGCGGACATGATATTTTCTAAATTTAATAACGAAAATTATCCTAGTGTATGATCCAAAATTGATATTATAATCAATTGTGTAATTGTTCTAACTGAATATAGCGCAATAAAATTGATAAAACGAATGATTATGTATATCGGTGTTGATTATGCATAAATATAACATCATTCTCTTAAATTATTTGTAATTTTAGATTATAATAATGAAAATAAATCTTTCATAAATATATAATAAATAAAAAAAATGAATCCTCCATAAATATATAATAATTTTAAAATAATAAATAGATAAAACAATCCACAATTCCGACACAAACAAAAAAGAATATTCCAAAACAATAACGAAAACATCAGTCATAACATAAATAAAATTAAGACGACATATTATGCATCTCTAACTTGAGAAGTTGTTGCACGTGTGTCAACTCAATTTTAGAGCTAAATCATTATGTTAAGAATGTATTCGTAATAATGTTATAAGTCATTGAAATTAAACAAAGTCTCATGAAACGATACAAAAATGCAGTTTTCGAATATTTTTTTTGGTCTCTAAATATCTCAATTGAATAACAACATAATGTTTCATCTATGATCATTGTTATAGTATCATATATAGATGAACTGTTATCTTATATGTGCTATCCTCGATTCAAATTATTACAAAAACAAAAAAACTTAAATCTTTGTTCTTCCTCGTCTTTTCCTTCTTCTTCTTTATCGTATTTGATTTCTTCTTCTTCTTCTTTATCGTTTGTATCTTCTCCAACTTCTTATTCTTCGTCTTTCTCTTTCGCTTTGTCTTCGTCTTTTCTTTCGGCTTTCCTTCTTCATCGTCTTCAATTTCTTTTTATTCTTCTTTATCGTCTTCATCTTCTGGCTTCTTCTTTTACGTTTTTCTTCTGGTTTGTCTTCATTTTCTTCTTCCGGTTTTTCTTCGTCCTATTCTTGTTCCCTCTCATTCTTCAGCATCTTCATCTTCTCCGACTTCTTATTCTTCCGATGTTTATTTGTTTCATCTTCATTGTTTTCCACGTCATCTTCAACTTTGTATCAAAATCTTGCATTATCTGATTTTCCACATGCATAACCTCATCGACTTTTAGGCCTGCACATAGATTTGACCTTTATCGATAATTATAGATAATGTACATAGATCATTGTTTTTCATTAGCCTCTCTTGAGTCTCTCTTAGTAGAAATATTGGCTAACTTCTTCATCTAATTACTAATTATATTATTTGTTGAGTGAATATGAAGAATTATTTATTAGATTATCTATAAAGTATTAATTGTTATATTAATAGTAATGAATATAAACAATTGACTTTTCAAAATTTAAAATTTCACCAAATCAGTGAAAATTTTGATTATTTTTCACCATAAACTTAAAACTAGTAACATATTTCTAAGAAGGTTAATAATTAGTTATTTTTGTATCTATTACCTAAATAAACCAATTGATGACTATTATTCACATCAGTCTCCATTTCGATTATGCAATTATATTTTCGTATTCTGTTGAAATTGAATATATCATACGATTGAAAGTATAACATAAAAGTACCAAGAGTTTTGAAAACACTCACCTACTATTTTATCGATTAGAATCAAAATATTTTATGTCAACGTCATAATATGACTACAAAATGTTTATCAGCATCAACAAAATATCCCATTTGTTTGCAATCTTCTTTTAACACGTACTCAATCCTTATCCCCCTCTCCACATAATCATGCAGGATTTCTTACATCATAACATCAATGAAATGGAAATCATATAGCTGAGAACGTAATGAATAATGTTTTCTTGACTTATACATTGTAATTACAGACAGTTCTCTTTCTCCCTCTGACTAATTATTGCTCTTTCTCCTTCGTTGGAACTCTCTTCCTGTTTTGCCGCCAATGTCTCTCATTCTTGTCGGTTTTTACATTTCTCCCAAGTGCGGGTACAAAACCGCTTATTTAAATTGTATATCTAAATTTGAAATCAAAATTGCAACAAAAAATATAAATATCATATCGACTACATTATAATATCATATATAAATAACATGTTATCCTATATGTGTGACCCCCAATTTAAAATAACAAAATCCTAAAATATGTTTCTTCTACATCTTCGACTTCTTCGTCCTTTTTTCACCGTCTCCGTCTTCTCCGAATTCTTTTTAATCGTCTTCGTCTTATCCTACTTTTTTTCTTTCAGTTTTTCTTCGTCTTCTTGTTTCTTATTCGTCTTCATCTTCTCAACATCTTATTATTCCGGTTTTTTCTTCCTCTTTTTTATCTTTCGGGTTTTCTTCTTCCTCGTATTTTTTTTTAATTGTCTTGGGCATATTCGTTTTCACCATCTTCGTCTTCTTCTTTTTCTTCATTCTCCTAATTCATCGCATTTGTCTTCTTCGGTTTCTTATTCTTATGTTTTTCCTTAGCCTCCTTCCTCATCTTCACATTCTCATACTTTGTCATCTTCATCATCCGGTCTCCTAAATGTCCTTTACGTATTTTTCCTCGTATTTTTTTAATTCTTCTTCATCGGCTTTGTCTTCTCACTACAAGAAAACTGCGTTTTGGCGACTGCAAAGGGCGACTACATATTTAGTCGTTAAATGTTGCGACTAATTACCGACTATTTTACAACTATTTAGCGACGAATAAAATATAGTCGTAAAAGAGTCGCTTATTGACGACTACAGTAGATAGTCGGTACAATAGTCGCTATTTTACGACTAATGTCCGACAACATTTTAAAGGGGATATAACAGTCGCGTAATAGTCGCTAACTCTGCGACTATTAGGCGATTATTTCGGCGGGTCGCACTGTAATCGGTAAACAGTCGTTAAATACCGGTGGAAAAACACTTGTAAATCGTTTTCGGGTTGGTGTACCGGTTTTTTGCGACTACATGTAGTAGTCGCTATTCAGACGCCTTATAGTCGCTTAGTAGTCGCCATAAATGTTTATATAAGTAAAATTTACCTCATTTCTTCTCTTCATCCGATCTCAAAAACCAAAAAAAAAAATCAGTTTTTATTAGTTAAATAATATCGGGAAATTACAATTATAGTAATTTCCGGGAGTGGATGTATAAGAGGTTCGATGAGGAAACGGGAAATTTCTCGGCAGAGTTCGCAACGGGGGTGGAGCAATTCATGACATTTGCAAAGAGCCAGCCTCTAAAACAAAGTAATGGCGGTAAGTTTTTATGCCCTTGTAGTGTTTGCAAGAACGAGAAATTTATCCCGGGAACAAGAATTTGGAATCATCTTTATAGCAGAAGATTTATGCCAGATTATTATGTTTGGTATAAGCATGGGGAAGAAATCAATATGGATTTAGGATCGAGTAGTTATGTTGATATGACGTATGTAAGTGGGAGTGAAGAAGTGGGTAATGTAGTAGAAGATAGATATGTGGATATGGTGAATGATGCATTTCGTGAAAACGCGAGTTTTGATAACTATCATCAGGATGGTAGTTATCAGAATGTAGAAGAACCGGTATGTAGCCATTCAAAGAAATTCTACGACTTGTTAGAAGGTGCAAATAATCCATTATATGATGGTTGTTGTGAAGGTCACTCACAGTTATCCTTAGCTGCTCGAGTCATGCAAAATAAGGCAGAATATAATATGAGTGAAAAGTTAGTGGATTCGGTTTGCGGAATCTTGACAGACTACTTACCAGAAGGAAACAAGTCAACCGGTTCACATTACGAGACAAAAAAATTGATGCACAATTTAGGTCTCCCATATCATACAATTGATGTTTGTATTAACAATTGTAAGATCTTCTGGAAAGAGGACGAGAAGGAGGATAAATGTAGGTTTTGTGGTGCACAAAGATGGAAGCCTAAGAACGACCGGCGTAGAACCAAAGTACCATACAGTCGTATGTGGTATCTACCTATTGCTGACAGATTAAAGAGAATGTATCAGAGCGAGAAGACTGCAGCCGCAATGAGATGGCATGCCGAGCACCAAGCAAAGGAGGGAGAAATGGGTCATCCGTCTGATGCGGCGGAGTGGAGATATTTTCAAGATCAACATCCCCGGTTTGCTGAAGAACCCCGTAACGTTTATCTTGGATTATGTACAGATGGGTTCAATCCATTTGGCATGTCTCGTAATCATTCGTTGTGGTCTGTGATCTTGACGCCATATAATTTACTCCCGGGGATGTGCATGAATACAGAGTATTTATTTCTTACAATTCTGAATTCTGGGCCAAATCATCCGCGAGCTAGTCTAGATATCTTCCTCCGACCTCTTATTGAGGAGTTAAAAGAGTTGTGGTCTAATGGCGTCGATGCATACGATGTGTCTTTGAATCAAAATTTTAATCTAAAAGCAGTGCTGATGTGGACCATAAGCGACTTTCCGGCGTATAGCATATTATCTGGATGGACAACCCATGGTAAATTGTCTTGTCCAGTTTGCATAGAAGATACTAAGTCATTTTATCTACCTAATGGAAGGAAGACGTGTTGGTTTGATTATCACCGAAGATTTCTTCCTCATGGTCATCCATTGAGGAGGAATAAAAAAGACTTCCTATAGGGAAAAGACGCTTCGAGAGAGCATCCACCTCCGTCTTTGACAGGTGAGCAAGTTTATTTCGAGCGGTTGGTTGGTGTAAAACCATCAAAAACAACAGATGTTGGTGGAAACGGTCACGAAAAGAAGAAGTTGTGGTATGGGAAGCAACATAACTGGCACAAGGAAAGCATATTCTGGGAGCTGCCGTACTGGAGGGACCTTAATCTCCGTCATTGTCTTGATGTGATGCATATACAGAAGAATGTTTTTGACAACATCATGAATACTCTTACGAGTGTGAAAGGTAAATCGAAAGACAACATCATGTCAAGATTGGATATAGAACGATTTTGTTCTCGACCACACTTACATATTGATAGTGCGGGTAAAGCTCCTTTCCCATCCTTCACATTGACAGAAGAAGCCAGAAAAGTTTATTGGAATGTGTGAAGAATGCGGTTAAGTTCCCAGATGGTTATTCGTCAGACTTAGCTACTTGTGCTGATATGGACAACCAAAAGTTTTCAGGCATGAAGAGTCATGACTGCCATGTTTTTATGGAGCGGTTACTTCCATTTATCTTTGCAGAACTCCTAGATCGGAATGTCCACCTTGCGTTATCAGGTACTAATTACGACAATTTATTTAAATAAAATTATAGTAACTTATCTAGTAACCTAATGCAATTTTCGCGTATATTGTAGGGGTTGAAGCATTTTTCCGGGACTTATGTTCGAGAACTTTACATACAAGTCGCGTTAAAATTCTAAAACAGCACATAGTTTTAATACTATGCCATTTAGAAAAGATATTTCCACCTTCATTTTTCGATGTGATGGAGCACCTGCCTATACATCTCCCCTATGAAGTTGAATTAGGAGGCCCTGTCCAGTATAGGTGATGTATCCTTTTGAATGGTTTTTCAAAAAGTTGAAAGGGAAAGCAAAGAACAAAAGATATGCGGCAGGATCGATTGTTGAATCATATATCAATGACGAGATTGCTTATTTCTCAGAGCAATACTTTGTCGCGAATATACAAACGAAATCAAGGTAAATGCTAAAATCAATCACATCATGTCCACTTTGCCATTTAATTTGTATACACATGCTACTCATTCGTCAGGTTAACAAGATTCGATGAAGGTGAAGTCCCCGTATATCATGTCCCTGGAGTACCTTCTATATTTACTCACGTAGGCCGTCGAAGTGGAGAAATGCATGAAATATGGCTCTCAGAGAGAGACTATCAATGCGCACATGCATATGTTTTACGAAATTGTGACTATTTTCAACCAATTGAGAGGTATATAAGTTGGCATCGCTCTCAGATTACGTTTTAATATATTTAACATTTGTTTAATTTCTCATATTTGTGTTGGTCTTGTGTAGTATGTTCGAGGAATTTATTTCTGCAAAATATCCAGGACTTTCCGAAAAAGAACTCGCCGCAAAAAGAGCTGACGAATATCATTTATGGGTGAAAGAATATGTATGTCTCAAAAATTTCATAACTATTCATATTTTTATACTTATATATATTTACACTATTTTTTATATATATGCAGGTTTCTTACTGGAACTCCACGAATCCACTTCCTACTTGGGTTCAAGAGATAGTGCATGGACCTTTGAATAAGGCCAAAACCTGGCCAATGTATTTTACAAGAGGCTATTTGTTTCATACGCAGAATCACGGCGCTGGACGAAAGACATGTAACTATGGGGTCAGTGTTAAAGGTGAAAATTACACTGATGCATCCGATGCAGCTGATTTCTACGGGACCTTAACTGATATCATAGAACTCGAGTACGAGGGGATGGTCAATTTGAAAATCACACTTTTTAAGTGTAATTGGTATGACCCTGTTATCGGTAGAGGCACTCGGAGTAGCAATGGTGGCGTTGTAGACGTTCTTTCATCGAGAAAATATAATAAATATGAACCATTTATTCTAGGTACGTACTTATGACAATATTTATATATAGCATTTTATTAATGTCAATATACATATGTATAACTTATATATACATTTATATTACAACAGCCTCGCAAGCGGCTCAAGTTTGTTATATTCCATACCCATATACAAAGAAACCGAAGCAGTTGTGGCTCAATGTTCTAAAAGTGAATCCGAGGGGAAATATTTCAGGGGATTATGAAAAGAAAGAACCGACTCTTTTTCAAACAGAAAATGATGATGCTGTATTGATAACAACAATTGAAGATCTCGTACTCGACAATTTCGTACAAGGAGACCTAGTAAACCTCGATTACGATGTCGGAGATGCAGACCCAAAAGACGAATTTCTATGTAATTTGTCGTCTTCTGATGAAGAATCATATGACGAAGAACCCTACTAATTAACTATGTTACTTATGTCAGAATTTCGGTGTAATTTGTCGTTTACATTATATGTCGTTATGAGTAAAAAAAAATACATCTCCGTATATTAATAAGTAAGTAGAAAAGATTTAAAAAAAACATTTTCGTACTCACTAGGATTTGAACCGTGGGTGGATCACAATTAAATATTAATAAGTAGAAAAGATTACAAAAAAAAAACATTTCCGTCTTCACGGAGACTCAAACCGTGGGTTGATGGATCAAGAGAGGAAGAATTACCAATATGCTAAAGTCTTTAATTGGTATTATTCAAACATAAATATTAATAACTAGATTGAAAAGATAAAAAAAAAAAACTTCTCCGTATTCACGGAGAATCAAAACCGGGGCTGATGGGGTTGGGAGTTGGTGAATTACCAATATGCTTGAGTCATTTCAATGTTTATGAACACACAAAACGTTTAATAACTATTCTTTTTTCCGATTAAAAAAAAAGCTTTACCATTTCTTCGCGAAAACCCTAAGTCCTTTTGTTCTCACCTTTGTGACTCTCATCGCCTCCGATCTTCTTCTTCTTCTTCGATCTTCGCCTTCGAATCCACAGAACGATGTCGGGATATAAGAGCAAACGAGCAGGGAAGAAAAGATTGACTCCCAATGTTTCTCAGAGAGTCGGAGTGTCGCCTTCTTCGTTGCGAACCCCAACCTCTCTACCGCAGCAGTACAACTTTACCCCGCCGCCCCAACTTCCGAATCAGTCGACAACACCTCAAGTCCCCGTGAACGCTCAACCGGCATCGTCAGCACCAAGTTTCCGGAGCTTTCCACCGCCACAAGAACTATTCCCGGACTCGATGCCTCAACACCGTGAAGAAGAATTACCTGCGGCGGCTTCGGCTCCACTGGAGAACACTCCGGCGTCTGGAGAACACAGCCATCCATCTTCTGGAGGGCACAGCTTCCATGACGAATCTGCACCAGGTTTGCCGGATCTCCAAGAGGACACACTAAGGGCGCTGAATGCCTTGCTTATGGTGTCAGACCGGGATAGATTCACCACCGTCCTCTCTCCCACACCGACGCCGAACTCATCCTGGTAAGTGTATCGCAAGGTAAATCGGATTTCTTAATGTCTTCTAGCTGTCTTTTGAAGTTGTTAGATTCTCAATGTTGGATACTCATTGTCGGATTTCTTAATGTCTGATTCTCAATGTTAGATTCTCAATGTTGGATACTCATTGTCAATGTTGGATACTCATTGTTAATGTGTGTTCTGTTTTGTGTGTGTGTATGTGTGTCATCCAATATAGATAGTTGTGTGTGTGTGTGTCAATGTGTGTTCTGTTTCTAGGATTGCAACGTTGATTGTCTAGGATTGTTGGGTACTTGCTTTATTTTCTGATTGTCTAGGATTGTTGTCGTCTAGGATTGATGTCTACTTGTTTTATTTTCAGTTTCTTGTCTGATTGTCTAGGATTGTTGTCTACTGGTTTGTTTTCTTTCTTTACTTGTCTTGTCTTTCTTTCTTTGCTTTGTATTGTCTTAAATGTTATGTTTTATGGAAATGCATTGTGCTGTGTCTTAATTCGGATCTCAGATTTTTTGTCAATGTGTGTTTTGTTTTGTGTGTGTATGTGTAGGATTGATGTCTACTTGATTTTGCAGGTTTACACGTGACAGGGGATCTAAACTGGTTAGGTCAATTACTAAAGCCTTTACAAACAAATTTGATGCTCCCTACTATAGCTGGACAGTTGTGCCTCGGGAGAGACAAGAAAGATATTTTCTCGAGTTCGCGGTAAGTTTTCTGTTCTTTCGCATTCACATATAGCTTTGCTTGTGATGTTTTTACTAACATCAAATTCTCTTTGTAATGTAGAAAACCCACACATGGGATCCATTGATAACAGGGACGGTTCAAGGCTATTTCAAGGAGATTTGTCAACGCAGGATGAAAGACATGGTTAGCACCGCGAGGACTAGTCGAGAGAGACCTAATTGGATAGGTGACACTCTCTGGGCAACGATGACAGCATACTGGGACACATAAAGTGTCACCTATTCAACTGCTCGTCTGTCTGACCGTAAAGGTCTAGGTTGTCATATCCACTTATCAGGGCCTAAGTCCTATCAACAAATCCAATCTGAAATGGTTAGTAACTTTTCAATTTCTTTTTTTTTTGTCATATTACTTCTGTTTTGTCATATTCTGTTTAGTGTTGGTTGTATATTGTATTCAGTCATAATCCGTGTATTTTTTTTGTCACATTGCAGGAAGAGGAATTAGGAAGACCGGTGAGTCTTGGTGAGGTTTTCAAAAAGACACATACAAAGGCTGACGGTACATATGTCGATAGGAAGGCGGAGAAAATTGTTGAAGCATATGAGAAGAAGGTGCAACAAAAGTTATATGAGCTCGGGGCAGAGAGTTCAGAAGTTTCTGACGGTGCGTCGCGACCTGGAGACCTAACACCAGATGAGTATACGTCAATCTTTCTTGAGGTAACATTTCATATACTTCATACTTCATATTTCTTTCATATTTCATATATTTCATATTTTATACTTCATCGTTTGTCTTCATCGTTTCATATTTCATATACTTCATACTTCATATTTCATATACTTCATCTTTCTTTCATATTTCATATACTTCATCGTTTGTCATACACCAGAATGTTTTTTCTGTTCCTTTTCACAGGCAACCGAGAAGGATTCAAGAGGAAATTTTTATGGGCTTGGAAGCCTGAAGGAGAGTCTTCTCAACGGCAAACGCAAGCAACCAGGAGACTCATCATCTTTTGTCGCACTGCAAGAGCAACTGAAGGAAACTCAGAAGAAAATCGAAGAGCAGGCTGCTTACAATGCACAGCGTGATGCTGAGGTTGCTGCCCGTGAAGCAGAGCACAAAAGAGATGTGGCTGAGCAAAAGGACAAGCTCGAGCACTTCTCAATGGTGGAAAAGTACCTGAGACAAACCGATCCGCGGTTTCTAGACTTCGTGGCATCACATTCAACACCAGCAACAACCGCAATGCTTCCATCAGCCTCTCTACCAGATCCAAGGAACATACCTTAGGTCACTAATCTCTTTTTTTGTGAACTTGAACTTGTTTTTATTTATGTTTTGGCTTTTGTAAACTCATGTCTGAAACAATAATATTGGTAATGAAATGGCCTTTTCTGTATAATGTCTTTATTTTACTTTGTATCTTTTTATTTGTAACACAGGTTTCAAAGAATTTGAAAAACAAAACAAACGTGATTCAATTGTACCATATTCTTGTTTTGTTAACAAATATAGTCACTAAACAGTCGCCTATTAGTCGCCAAATAGTCGCATAAGAGTAGCTGAGTAGTCGCAACATTTTTAAATACGCAAAGTCTGATGACCATAATAGTCGGCAAATAGTCGTTTAATAGACATAGAATAGTCGCTGATTAGTCACAACAATTACGACTACTTAACGACTACGTTACGTCTACAATATCCAGTCGTAAAGTAGTCGTCAATTGGCGACTACATGTACGATTACTAACTTTACAAAAGTTGCGACTACTTTACGACTACATAACGTCTACACTGTCCAGTCGTTACGTAGTTGCCATTTGGCGACTATATTTACGACTACTTAATTTAGCGATTAAGGATTAACGACTACAGGTTTTAGTCGCTATGTAGTCGTATTACAATTTTTAGCGACTACTATGCGACTCCTTCTGCAGTCGCCAAATCGCTGTATTCTTGTAGTGTCTTCTTTATCTTTCACTTTTCTTCTTCCTCTTCATCGTCTTTGACTTCTACTTCTTCTCCTTTATCGTATTTTTTTCTCCGACTTCTTTTTCTTTTTCTTTTGGTTTTTCTTCGTCTTGTTCTTCTGATTTTTCTTCTATCTATTACTCATTCTTATCTTATCTCCGTCTTCTCTGCTTCCTCTTCTTTCTCTATCGGTTTTTATTTTTCCTCGTAGTTTCCTTCTTCTTTTTTATCGTCTTTGACTTTTTCTTCATCATCTTTGTATTCCTCAACTTCTTCTTCTTTTTTTTCTTCCGATTTTTACTCCTCTTCTTCTTCCATCTCTTCTTCATATCTATTTTCTTATATGAATTCTTATTCTTCTGGTTTTTCTTCGTATCTTTCCTCATCTTACATTCTTCTACTTTGTCTACATCATCTTCCGGTTTTCTTCTTTTTATCCTACTTCGTTTTCTTCATCTCCCAGTTTTCTTCTTTAACTTTCCGAATTTTTATTCCTCTTCCTCCTGTTTTATTCTTTTCTACCAACTTCCTCATCTTCTTATCATTCTTTTTCTTCATTGTTTCGTGTAATCCATCTTCTTCTTTTTCTTACAGGTTTTATTTGAATTTGTTTTTATCTTCTTCCTCGTCTTTTTGATACATTCATCTTCTTCTTTATCTTTCGATCTGTCTTTTTCCTCGTCTTCTTCTTCTATATCTCATTTGACGTCTTCTTCTTTTTCTTTCGATTTTTATTCTTTTTCTTCTACCGAACTTTTTTCTTCCTCTTCTTTTTCCTTCTCATTCTCATTGAAATGATATCGCATGTTTTTTCAATGGATCTCTATCTCTTTCTCCCTCTCTGGTTGAAGAGTGTTACGTTACCAGTTTTTTTAATGTCGAAAATGGACATGTTTTCTTGTAATGAACCCTTTTGCGTTAGCTATAATTATATATCCAATCTACTTTTCAACATTAGTTACCATATTAGAATCACTTTCTATGTGATTAGAGGCCTTCAATATCGACATTTTTTAATTCGAACTTCAACATTCATGGCCACTGCTACAACTTTAATTTACGTTGATGCTAACTTTGATTCGTACATATACAAAGTTATACTGAAAAAAAATTAAGATTCATTGAGTTGAAACAAAGTCTCATTGCATTTTTGGTTATTTTTTTTGTCTCCATACATTTCAATTGAAAAACAACATTATACATATATATTGTTGTGTTTACTCCTCTATTTTTACTTTTGCTTCTTTATATCCTTTGTCGTATCTAAATTCTTATTCTTCTCGTTTTTTTTTTCTCATCTTCACCTTCTTCTACTTTGTCTACATCATCTTCTATCAAAACTGTTCGGTCTCTGTCTATTTTGGTTTATGTAACTGTAAGGTTTCTAAGGAACGTTACCTAAAATGGAGTCTGAGACGAATATAGCGCAAGCCATAGATATGAATGCATAGATTCGAAAAGTGGACTTTCGATTGCTCAAAGGGATTCCAAAACTTCAGAGGCTTGCTTTTGAAAAGGTCATCTTCTCCTACTTTAAATTATTGTAATTTCTCCAAGATCAAAGGATAACAAACAAACTAAACCATAGAGAAACAAAAATAGAGCAAATCAAAGTGTGAAGATGCAAATCAAAAACAGAGAAAATATGGCTCTGAGATCATAAACCTTCGTCTTCCGTATAATCATTAAGATCACAGTCGTAATCCTCATAATATTATTCTTCTTCTTATTCTCTTCGTTGTGCTGTGTCGATTAGAACAAAAATTTGGAAAATTGAACAAATGATCATATAACAATGACGACCTATCTAAAAGTACTAACAAACACAGCTAAAAAAAGAGGACAATTAAAAGAATTGATCAAACGATTAGATGACATAAGAATTACCTTCATCTTCATTGTCGTATCCTTCTCGTTCTTTCTCGTCTTCTTTTTCCTCTTCTTCTTTGCGTTATACTTTAAAAATTTAAACAAAATGTAGACAATTACAATGAACCTAAAGATTTGGGACGCTCTTCTACTACTACTTATTCTTCTTTTTTCATTTTAAGATGAATAAAAAAATTTGAATAGAAATTTTTCATATAAATCTTTTCAAATTGGTTTTCATAAAAAAAATATATCATATTTAATAGAGAAAATTACCTATAATAACATTCAAAAGTAGTGATATTACTAGAATAACTCTTACAAAAGTTTCACTAACTAAAATAACCTTCAAAAATTGTCAAAAGACCTTAAAGTATGGTTTTTCGTTTTAATAACGAAATTGCCATTCTCATTTTTTTAAATAACTAAAATATTAATTATTAATCTAAAAAAAAAAAACCATCTCCACGACTCTCTCTCTCTTTCTCTTTTCTTCTACTTTTTTTGGTTCGCTCTCTCTCCTCTCCCTCTTCTTCTTCCTCTTCTCTCCTCCGCCAACGGATTTCAGTGATGGTGAGTGGATCTCCGGTGTTGATTCCGACTGCTCCACCGCCGTCTTCTACCAGATCTGCTCCCCGGAGCCAACATCTTCGGCCAAGGCAACAACACGGTTAAAAGCGGCTCCCCAACGACGGATCGTCGTCGTTTGCTCCGCCGGGAACTCTGGACCGACGAATGGTAAGGTTACGAACGTGGAGCCGCCGCCGAACACGTGCTCGTCGAACTTTCAAACATTTTTTTGGTTAATATGCTGCTTCATGAGGTACGCCCACCACTTGTTCGATAAAATGCCCCTAATGATGGTAGATTTATTAGTAGATTTTCATTTGCGGTAGATTTGTTTAATACATTGCGGTAGATTTGTTTAAGATGTTTTGGTAGACTTGTTTAAAATCTTGATGGTAGACTTGTTTAAAATCTTGACGGTAGACTTGTTTGATACATTGTGGTAGACTTGTTTGATACGTTTTGGTAGACTTTTACTAATTTAGGATAGACTTTTTTCTGGTTTGTTTCATCTCGTCTCACTATAGGTTTGGTAAAGCTTCAGGTTGAGGGATTTGTAGCTTCGTTGATTTGAGTTGCAGAGATACGGATCGGGATTCGTCAAGTTGTACATCCACCAGATTTGTTCTGTCGCCTCTTTCCGGCAAAAACACGTTTGATTCCCGACACACGTTATGGTAGACTTGTTTAAAACGTTTTGGTATACTTGTTTAATCCGTTACGGTAGACTTGTTTAATCCGTTATGGTAGACTTGTTTAAAACGTTCTAGTAGACTTGTTTAATCTGTTATGGTAGACTTGTTTAATCCGCTATGGTAGACTTGTTTAAAACGTTCTTAACCTCTCGTCTTCTCGTTTTCTTCGGCGAGATATACTCCGACTCCAGCGTTCCAGCCTCACGGCCATTGATTCCGGCGACGAGTAGGTAAGGAACTTTTCTTCTTTCTCATGAGTTTTTTCATCTTCTTCGGCGAGTTCCTTTCGAAGGCGATGAGATCCGGCATCGTTTGGTCGTTCTTGAGGCGACGTGCGGAAGGGCGACGCGAGTTCCCGGTGAAAGGAAAGAAAACCCTTGTTTTTTGGTTGATATACAGCTTCATGAGGTATGCCCACCACTTGTTCGACGAAATTCCGCTAATAGTGGCAGACTTGTTTAATACGTAGTGGTGGACTTGTTTAAAACTTTCTGGTAGACTTGTTTAAAACGTTTTGGTAGACTTGTTTAAAACGTTTTGGTAGACTCGTTTAATCCGTTATGGTAGACTTGTTTAATCTGTTGTGGTAGACTTGTTTAAAACGTTACAGTATACTTGTTTAATCCGTTCTGTTAGACTTGTTTAAAACGTTCTGGTACACTTGTTTAAAACGTTCTGTTAGACTTGTTCAAAATGTTCTTAACCTCTCGTCTTCTCCGGCGAGATATACTCCGACTCCGGCGTTCCAGCCTCACGACCATTGATTCCGGCGACGAGTAGGTAAGGAAATTTTCTGTTTCTCATGAGTTTTTTCATCTTCTTCTGCGAGTTCCTTCCGAGGGCGACGAGATCCGGCGTCGTTTGGTCGTTCTTGAGGCGACGCGCGGAGGGGAGACGCGAGTTCCCGGTGAAAGGAGAGAAAACCCTCGTTTTTTGGTTGATATGCGGCTTCATGAGGTATGCACACCACTTATTCGACGAAATTCCGCTAATAGTGGTAGATTTAGGGAGAATTGTTAAAAACGTTTAAAACGTTCTGGTAGACTTGTTTAAAACGTTCTGGTAGACTTGTTTAAAACGTTATAGTAGACTTGTTTAATCCGTTTTCTGGTAGACTTGTTTAATCCGTTATGGTAGACTTGTTTCATTTGTTCTATTTTCAATTGATAGTGTTAAATTGATGTTATCTCCGACAGGTTCATGGGCTTCACGACGGCGGCCGAGTCTACGACGACATTTCCGTCTTCGATTCAACGTATTCTTCTAAGAGTATAATTAATGGGAGATTTGGATTTGGTAGATTTATTTTTGAATTTGTACAAATGATAATTGAATTCTAAATGATGGTATATTTGTTTTTTAATTAGTGATTGTAAGACGGTCCACGATGATTTTTAAAGGTGCTTGACGAAATCAGTACCTTTATTTAGTTTAATATTTGCTTAGTATGGATAACCAAAATTAGTGAGATTTAAAATAAAAACACATGAACCACATATAATTATAACATACAAATTCTATGTGGTGTTTATTATCACAATACTTGAAAGTCAAACATACTAATTTCATACATAACGCAATACCAATAGTTTGAAGAGTTTGAAAGAAACGTAAACAATACATCACCAAAACACACGAAGTCTAGCAAAACGTAAACAAGTCTTCATGTAACTTAACCAAAAAACACAATAAGTGTAGCAAAACCAAACACATAATCATGAAGTATAAAATTCCATAAAAATACCCCAACTTTATTTCGATAAGCTTTTTAATACCCAAACTATTTTTGTTGCCCATTTTAAATCTCCAACTGTGTGTTCATTTTACAACATCTTGTTCACAAATGTATACCAAACTATACACGGTTTGAAACAATGTTTATATTTAATGATAAAATATTTATAAATAGATAAAATATTACATTAAATTTCCAAAAAATAAAAAAAAAATCCGCGAAAAATTTAAAAAATCCAAAAAAATCTTAAGTTAAGAAACAATAATTTTAAATTTTACATAAAATATATTATTTTTAAGTTTTGAATTTTTGAATGAAAATTTTCTAAATACTCAAAAATACAAACAAATTCTCACAAATTTCTAAAAACTCAAAAAATAAAAACAAATCCATGAATAACACAACACGGTTAAAATAAAATTAAAAATCCATGAAAACAAATTTTTTAAGTGTTTTACCTACGCTATAAAGAATTGTTTTAGAATATTATTTAAACATGTATTTTGTCTTATTTTAATTATCTTTAGGGTTTTGATACAATTATTTTAGTGTTATGTGATATATTGTTTTTAACCGTGATGAGTTATTCATGGATTTTATAAATTTTATAAAATTTTGAGAATTGTTTGGATTTTTGTATTTTTTTAGTTTTTAGAAATTTTTAGTTCAAAAATGCATAAGCTAAAATATAATATTTAAAATTTAAAATTATTTTTTCTTAACTTTAGACTTTTTGGAATTTTTTCGATTTTTTCAGAATTTGTTTTAAATTGTTTGGAGATGTTTTTGATTTTTTAAAAAATTAATGTAATTTTTTATTTATTTATTAATATTTTAGAAGTCTACCGTCAAATAAAAATGATAAATATCAGATAAATCTACCAAATTCAGATAAATCTACCAAATTCAGATAAATCTACCAAATTTTGATAAATCTACCAACTTATGATAAGTCTACCAATTTCATGTATCCCGAAATTTTATATAAATCTACCGTTTTTTAATAAATCTACCGTCATTAATAATAAATCTACCGTTTTAAGAATAAGTCTACCACGATAATATATGTTTACCGTCATTACAATAAATCTACTGTCACCAAAAAACGAATCATCCAATGATAACTCTGCCGTCATTACAAAGAAATCTACCGCGGATGAGATAAATCTACCATCAAAGGAAATAAATCTACCAATTTGGTCAAATGTCTACCAAAAAAGTCAACCGATCTCCAGTTAAATCTACCAATCTTTAACAAATCTACCGTCATTAAAAATAAATCTACCAAACAAAAATAAGTCTACCGCCCAAAAACATATCTACCATGTCGTAAAAATAAGTCTACCGCAATAAGTCTACCGGCCGAAAAGTAAGTCTACCGACCCAAAACAAATCTACCGACCCAAAATAAGTCTACCGACCGAAAAATAAGTCTACCAGAAAAATAAGTCTACCGTCAAAGAACGGTAGACTTGTTTATCTGTGCGCGCTGATGTGGATTAAAAATAGTAATGGCAATATCGTAATTACATTTTTATTAACAAAGGACAAAAAGACAAAATCGGTATTTTATATATTTTTAGGTTATTCTAGTAATTTAGAAAGATTTGCATTGTTCTAGTAATTAAGACATTAATAAAGTTAGTTTAGTAATCCTCCTTATTTAATATCGTCATTTTTAAAAAATACCTCAATTTATTACAATAAGTTTTATTTTGGTGTTATTTTGAGATATTTTTATATTTATGAAAGCGGATCCGGATTGAATTCACATATCCATATTTTTAAATCAAATTTTAACATCTTGATTTAGAAACTCCAAATATGCGATGATGCTTTGTAAAATTTGTAATTTTTAGAGTTTTATATGCACGATGTACATATGTTATTTTTGGATTATAAAAAATGACACAAATTTCTATACCTAGTCGGAAAATGTTATAAAAATATATAATTTGGTATTATTTCTATTTTGGGGGTATTTATTAAGTTTATTTTTTTATGGATTTGATATAAGTATTCTATATGTTAGGTCATGGAAAAATCAATATTAAATTTAGTTTATTTGTAAACTAATAAATACATCCCTATGTTTTTATAGATTAATATTTCATATACATGTCGCTCTTTCTTCTTCTAAATTGTTGGAAAATGACAAACATGTATATGTTGCAATAAAAGTGTAAAAGAAACATAAAAGAAATTTTATTAAGTATCGATGAAGACAAAATAAAAAGTTTAGTTCAAGGAAAGTAAGATAATTTTCTTCCAAGTCATTGGCTTAAGGTTCATCATTTTTGTATAGGAATGACAATAAATGCTGGTTAAAAACACTATCACTTCTAATACAAAACAATAGGATTTGCAAGACCCTAATTCAGCTTCTAAAAACACACACAAATAATTTTAAAGTAAGAAAACGAATCCAACCATAATCCAAACCATGAAAGAAAAAAACAGATATCATATATAGTAAAAGCGAAGTGAATTTTCGAAATGGAGCTCTCTCATTCATCATAAACCGTAAAAATCGGTTAATCTTTTTTATATCGGTCTGATTTAAGTTTTTTCCGTACAAATTGTCGATTTTGCCTTATAAAAATATCATATATACCAATTTTTGGATAACACTACATAATCTCGGAATAGATATTCTTTGGCGTTTTTTTATTAATTGGGTTGCGATTTCGTTTGGCGATTTTCTTGCGATTTTCGGGGGTTGCGATTTTCTTCTGCAATTATCTATAATTGATTTTGATATTTTATTCCTTGCGATTGATTTTGATTTTTTTTTCCTTGTGATTATCTATAATTTATTTTTGTAAAACCCTAAATTTTTTACTTAATATATATCCCACGTTCATAATTTTGCTATTTTCTTGCGATTTTCGGGGGTTGCGGTTTTCTTCTGCAATTATCTATAATTGATTTTGATATTTTTTTCCTTGCGATTGATTTTGATTTTTTTTCCTTGTGATTATCTATAATTTATTTTTGTAAAACCCTAAATTTTTTACTTAATATATATCCCACGTTCATAATTTTTATGAAGCTCATTCAGTGCCATCGTCTCTTTGATCCGTCTAGATTTCTTTGTTAGTACGTGAAACACCTGTGTCGAATATCTTAGTCTTTGTGTCGTCTAGCATTTTTTTCCTCTCCTTTTGATTTGTTACGTATTTCTTTTACTCTGTTTTTTTTTCGTTGTTATTGTTTTCTCTTGTATGGAACACTGCTATTATTAGTTCCCTTTTTTCTCGCAGGGTTGTTGTTTAGTGATCTGAAGATGACCGAGGTGTTAATGGGTCTGCTGTTTGGTTTAGGTTAGTTCTCGATATTTCTTTGTGATTTTGTTTTTGTTTTGTTTTGTAATTGACATGTTATACGATCTGTTTTTTGCTGTTTTTGTTATCGTCTCTTCTTTGCTTCTTTTTTGATATTTTTTGGCGTAACTAATATGGGTTTAATTTTTTTGTATTTTGTTTTGTTAGGGTTCGTGTTTACTAAGGTGAAGGTGGTTGTGGTGTTTACGGGTCTGTTTTTTGGTTTGGGTGAGTGGTCGATATGTATATGCATGTTATTTTTTTTATTGTTCTTAGTTAGGGCGTTCTGTGATTTCAATCTATCTCAGCAAAGACGCCTCTGCTCGAGCCAAGAATCTAAAAGCCAACACAATCAAAAACACTACTGATGAGTTTTTGTTTTTTGTTTTTTGTAGGACACCTTCGTAGCAAGAGCCCATCTAGGAATCGTTTGTGATTCCCTGTGAAGGTACTGCGGGTATGGAGTCTCGGCTTTTAGCGGTATTGTTTTTTTGTATACAAAAATCTACGTTTTAAATTTCTATCAAATTTAGTTTGTTGTTCTTATAATCGTGTTCTTCGATACTATAGTGAGATATGGTCGTGTTGTTGATGTTGTACATCATGACGATTCGAGACAAAAAAAAATATTACATAATTCGATTTACATAAACATACCGAGTTTTACTTGGGCCGTTTTATATGGTGGGCTCGGTCTGGGCTATAGCTCTTTAGTGGTATTTAATCCGGTTTAAATTAAGTTTAGTTAAAAATTATGTTTATGTCGTACCAATTTTGTTACCGGGTTTGATTTAGTGTTGGGTTGTTTTATGTTGTGGACTTATTACCATAATCCAAACCATGAAAGAAAAAAACAGATATAGTAAAAAATACCATCTTAAAAGGTTGTGAACATCTTTTATAAAAAAAAGAGTAACAGAGGTCTTTCTAAGCCTACAATATTTAATCATTTTACTCTAAGATTTCCTACGTTTGTCCATGATAAGAATTTTCAGTCTATATATCGCTATGGCTTCTCCCTTACAAATCTTCCCCGCTTCAGTGTATAGTTTGATGATAGCCAATACCCATCGATTCATAAGCGTAAAATCTCCGAAAGCATTTATTTAGGGAAGTGGTATCATACCTCTGACTCCAACAATCTAGGGAACAAAACATTTACCATATGTAAGATCTCCAAAGCCTTCAAAAACCTGAAATAGGTATGGCAAGATAATTGTCATTAAACCAAGTCGTAAGAATGAGTAACTTTGAGTCTTTGATTAGAGAGAATAAACCAAGAAGATGGTAAGGTTTGGTTAACGAATCAACCAAAAACTTCTAATACATATTCGCTTCTGACATAAATCAACCAAAATTTTTTAACACACATTCGCTTCCCCAAACGTTCAAGACCATCAACCAAATCCTCTACGGAGAAGTATCAAGAGAAAGAAACAAAATTTAAAACATTCCTCAAGCGTCTACTTCTCAATGAAAACAGATAGATAAAACCAAACTTAGAAACAAAAATAGTAACCTAGGACAGTTCCTCCTTCTCACCATCTAGCATCTCCACCTCAGCAAGCATATCTTCTTTGCTTTTATAAAATCAGAGAGGTGCATCATAAACTGTGAGAATTACAAAGGAAAAATACATACAATTCCAAATTCCTTGCAACACATTCATCAGTCAACACGTGAGTATAATCTGAATGAGCTTGAATGAACTTACCATACAATACATCTCCCTTCTCCTCGTGATCAAACCCAGAGAAGGGTGCTAAAATAGACTGCAACTTCACTCTCCCACAACACTTGTTTTGAAGATCGATCCATCAAACATAAAAAACACTACATCTGGTCTATAACCTGATATATTTTTGAAATTATACTTGGTACTCCATAAACTTCCCAGCATGACCTCGTTCTTCAAGATTTGAATCGTTAAAGAAACTGTCAGTTAAACCCACATTCATAGCAACAACAAAAAAGTATCCACCCACAGAAAGGACTCGGAGACACAAATATGGTTATGTAGACTAAAGACATTCACTTGCGAAACATTTCAAACTGACATTGACTCTGTCAATGTAAGCATACATGGCATGGTAGATGTTGGAAACATTATATTCCATACTGTGATTCACAAAAGCAAACAAAAGATGTTAATTAAAATTAGACACATCGTCATGTATTAGCCAAATATACACATCTCAGGCAGAGCAGTGCTGGAAAGAAAATTCTCCAAATCAAAATCAAATAAGAAGAAAGGACAATCACTACAAGAAATAATGTGATTCCCGACGGCCATATCGGTCGGGAAACGGTCGGAAAACGACTTTCCCGACCAATTTCCGACCGATTTGAACCGTCGCGACTGTGGCATCGAAAATCAAAATCCGTCGGAATTCGGTCAGGAATTTCTGACGGATTCCCGATAACCAATTTCCCGACCAGATTCCGACGGATTTTAGAAGTCGAAAAATTCCCGACGATTTACCCACGGTACCAAAATACCGACCGATTCCCGATGGGAATAGACGTCCGAAAGTTCCCGACGATAATCCGACTGAAATCCGAGAGGCATAATCCCGACCGATTTTCGACGGGCAAATATCCCGACCGATTTTCGACGGTCAAATATCCCGACCGATTTCTGACGGTCAAATATCCCGACCATATTCCGACGTAATTCCGGGGGGCTTATTCCCGACCAATCCCCGACGATCAACAATCCTGACCGTTTTCCGACGGCTTTTTAAAAAATCTATAATTTTAAAATTAATAAAAATAATGATTTTTTATATATTATATTAATTAATAATTCGAAAAAAAAATAAAACTAAAATTGAAAATAATTTTTTTTTGAAATTAAATTGTGCATAATAATAGTTTTGAAATATATAATTGTTTTCAAAATACAAAATCAAAAAAAAAACTAATATCCCGTTCCCGATCCCGATCCCGAACCCGAAGTTCTCTTTCCCCTTCTCGTTACCGGAAAATCCGGGAAATTCGATTTCATCTAATCCAACATCTCAGTGAATTCCGACTTTGTCTCTGTAAGCTCTGATGCGTATCGGATTCGTCTCCGAAACTTTAGGTTTAAAATTTGTAAACCTTAAAGCCTGCAAGTGCACAAATGTGCGTTGTAGTACTTAAGGTATCGATCCACTGGGAGGGAATGTTGTTCTGTGAGACCTTAGACATTGTATAGTAAATAAACCTAAGACGAATATATGTTTATAGGGTTTTGTCACAAACTTGAGACTAGGAATCTAAACTATACTAAACTAAACTAAGCGAGAAAATAAGAAAGCGAACGAGACTAAACTAAGCTAAACTAACCGAATAAATAAATATAATCTAAGTGAACAGTATCAAGCAATAATTATTTCGAGGTTGTAAATCAATTAACGAAGCGTTGGGCAATCGGGAATAGGGTTCATGCCCGATTTTCACCGAGATTCGCTAGGATTTCTAAAGCGGTTTTTTGTCGTCTTTGGGTTCTTGAACATGGAACACGTACGCTGTGTGTAGTCTACTACCGTAATCCTACACACCTACCCACTTCAGTACTCGGACGTTAGCTTCCGACTCTGCCCGCGCAAGAAGTGAATGATACTCTCAAAGGTCGTTTATGCCCACAATTCCTCCGTAAGTATACTTCCGAAATCTTACGACGGATTTGCTCGTTTACCCTAGGTCAAGCGATTAGATACAGCACTTATGTGGTTCTAAAACGCCTAATATCAGTTGCTAAGATGGTTAGTAAAGCAACGCATTAACAACAAGGATAGAACAAAGAACTATAATCGGTATCCTACATTAAAAACCTAATAAGAATCGATCGAACCATAAGCTCCCCTTCAAACACATATGCCTAACGAGAGATCTACTCAGCCACGACCATGCAAGACAAAATCAAGCTTCTGAATTGCACAATCAATAGATAAGGAATCGAACAAAAGGGTTAAAGGAAATCCCTATCTCCCTAAACAAAAAACAAAGAACAAGAGCAAAAGTTTGGTGCAAAACAAGTCTAAAAGTGTAAGAAGAGAGGGCTACAAAATTGTGGCTGTAAAACAAGTATTTATAGGTCTTCAACTCGTTTTGGTTGAGTTAGGGTTTGACGGGAAAAGACGGTTTTGGTCTCGGGTGAAGAAACTACTTGAATTAGGCGAATTTGGCTTGGTCGCGGGTCCGTTCTCTCCAGGAGTGGCGAACTGGGCTATGGCCGCGGGTCCGTGCTCTCCAGGAGTGGCGAACTGCTTCTCGGCAGCTTCATCGGTCTTCGGTGCTTCGGGTGTATTTTAGGATCCAACCATTGGATTGCCTCCAATCCAATTGCATTTGAAATCTGGTTGTCTCTACTTTGTTGTGTCAAAATGTGGGGATGATCGGACGGTGAAAATGTCTTCATAAGCTACAAGACTTCTTCACGGTCCAAGTTTATCCAAAAACATATTTTTGTTCCGAAATACACTCTTTTATCCCGAGTTACCTGAAAAGGTCTTCATAAGCTGCAAGACTTCTTGACGGTCCAACTTATTAAACTGTTCTAAAATATATAGCAAAACGGGTAAAAATACGGTGTTATCACACCCTCAGACTTAAACCTTGTTTGTTCTCAAACAAGACAAAGCTCAAGCTTGGAAATGATCAAACGAAAATAATCGAGAACTAGAAATCTCAGAGACCGTCTTTATAAACCATAGCCATCGAACTACATCAATCGCAATCTAGCCTAGAAAATCCTCACTAGAAGTTCCCGTAACACTAGTCCACGGTATCCGTCATACGAAATATAAACTTTCAAAATCCAAAAATCAGGTCAACTAGCTCTCTATATTCATTAAGTATAGGTGTGAGTTTCTCATCAAAAGGGTTAAACCAAGACAATTGAGGCTAGAAATTAAAGGCATTTAGAGGTGAGGTTAAGAGTGTTTTGGGTTACCGTAATAAAGTCTTCTGGGCAATTTTGCAATTCGTCAACTCTTCATTAAAGTCGCGGGTCGTGTCTTCTTCGATGAGTATCGACCGATACTAGGTAATATCGATCGACACTGATGCTTCAAATCGGGTACTCAGCTACACGAACGTCTGCTTTGTTCCAAAATGCTCCAGAAAGCTCCAATATCTCTAATTATGCTCCAAACGTGCTAAAACCTGTAAAAGACTCTAAAACACTACGAAATAGTAGAAAGACTCTATAAAACGGACTTATATCATGGCTTAAACGGGGTAAAAACCATGATATATCAACTCCCCCAGATTTAGCCTTTGCTTGCCCTCAAGCAAATAGAAGACTAAACCAGAGAAAGAGGTTTGAAAACGTAGAGACCCACCTGTTCTTGAAACGTTGCAATGACCCTTTTCCCAAGTACCCAAATGTCACCTAACCAGTTTTTGATCTAACCACCACGTACTTCTCCGTAGACATTCGCAGTTTTCCAGACTACACACATTATTTCACAGCATTTTTAAATCAAGCCATCCTCGCCAGTTTCATCGATGTGATTAATACCAAGAACCTTCTAGATTCTTTCTCATACAATATCATGACAAGGAACCACCCTTTTTCACACTTTCTGGTATTATTTCTCTCCCCAGACTTATTTCTTATTATGTTCTTTCTTTTATTTTTTTAGCTTTGCATATACACATCAAGGTATGAGACGCGAGTATTGATGGTGTTAGCCACCAAATCCCCAGTTCTTCCCTCTCAACGTATCAAAGGCGTAGGCGAATAATGGCATCATAGGAAAATCCTAGCCTCGCTTCCAATCCTTTGTGTGATCATTCCTCACCAAGTAGAATAATGGGATCGTTGGAAATTTTCCTACCCCTCTACTCAGCAGAAAATCATCTCATATTTTAATGCATCTTATTTATTAACTTGTAACAGGGAGAGAAATACCATTATTTTAAAACACATGGGTTCTTTTGTCAGATACGAATGATGAATCAAGCTCTATGGGTACTAACCACATTGATGAAGTGCAAAAATTTGGCTCATGCTTTAAAGAAATTTGCTGGAAACATGAGTGTTTTCTAGTCAACTGGTCAGCCTTTGGATTTTTCATTAGTCGATCTAGAACTGATTCTGTAACAATGGTCACTTAGAAGCAAGGTCAGATCAATGGATTCAAGAAAAAGATCACAGTCTCCGACAAAGTTTTGACTCAATAAAACAACGAATGACTCAAAAACGGCTGACTCTAAGAAAAAACAAAAACAAAGTCATCGACTACCTCCCCCAGACTTAAACAACAATGTCCCCAGTTTAATCTAGCCTAGAGTTGGTGAAAGAAAATAAATGAACCAAATGGACTGTGAAAAATCAAGAAGTTACCGTGCTGGAACATCGAGTATCGACCGAGACACAGCCTGGTATCGATCGATACCAGGCTTAAGTCGATATGATGAGCTGTCTGAATCGCGTAGGGTGTCGACCGATACCAATGGGGTATCGATCGACACTCATGCGATTTCGTGTTTGCTCCTTGTTTGTCCTAACACAGACGCGAAAACGAAAAATAAAATGAAAAAGATTCAAAGACAAACTCACCAGTGGGATGCCTCCCACCAAGCGCTCGTTTAATGTCATTAGCTTGACTATACCGCCGTTCAGGCAATGGGTGCATCATCCAGAGGCATTATGTGTCCTTCTGGAATCTCGGCTTTCGCCCAATAGTGCTTCACCATTTGTCCATTTACAGTGAACTTCCCTCCTGAAGGATTTGCCTGGACAATCACACCATGTGGTCTAACTTCCTTAACTGTGAAAGGACCTTACCAACGAGAACGCATTTTACCAGGAAACAATTGCAAACGAGAGTTATACAGAAGTACCTGATCATTTGGTTCAAAGTGTCTGGAGATGATCTTCTTGTCATGGTATGCCTTAGTCCTCATCTTGTACAACTTCGAGTTCTCATAGGCAAGATGCCTAATCACATCGAGCTCATTCAACTTGATCAATCGCTTCTCAGCAGCAGATTTTATGTCGAAATTCATCATCTTTGTAGCCCATGCTGCTTTATGCTCGATCTCCACTGGAAGATGGCATGCTTTTCCATACAGCAAGTGAAACGGTGTAGTCCCAAGTGGCGTCTTGAAAGCAATCCTGTAAGCCCAAAGTGCGTCGTCCAGCTTCATAGACCAATCCTTCCTAGTAACATTCACTGTCTTCTCCAGAATCTCCTTGATCTGTCTGTTCGAAACCTCAACTTTTCCACTGGTCTGAGGATGATAAGGAGTAGCAACACGATGGTTCACACCATACTTCTTCAGCAACCTCTCAAAAATTTTGTTGATAAAGTGAGAGACGCCATCACTTATCACAATTCGAGGTAATCCAAATCGAGGGAAAATGATGGTCTTAAACAGCTTAAGAACCACTGAAGAATCATTGGTTCTGCTAGCAATGGCTTCAACCCACTTAGACACATAATCTACATCAATCAAGATGTATTTGTGTCCATACGATTGATACAAGACTTTTTAGTCTCTAGGAGGTATCAATAACTCCAATACTTGTAGTATGAATATTATCAATCCATAAAGGGATTTATCCTAATCACTTAGAATGCAAGGAATAATTGCAAGTTAAGCTAAACGAGTGTGTTGTGATTAAGTAACCTAATTAAAGCAACTAAACAATTAAACAAGAAGTAGATCAATAAACAACAGCGGAGCAAGAGATAAGGTTATTGATGTAAGGCGATCTAATGTCAACTAGTGGTGTTCATTCACTCAAGGAAGCTAATTCCTAGGCAATAGATCTCTAATCTTGATTAGTTCTCTATCAAGCAACTAATCAACATGTTAATTATCAAGTCCATTAGCAAATCATCATTTGTGGATTAACAACTAGCAAACATTAAGAATCATAAAAAGATCAACCAAAAGTATGCCCTAAACAACTAATGTCTTAGGTTAGGAACATAAATCTCTTGTCTAGTTCATCAAGGAATTTCATCAAACACTTGGTTTTCATGAAATGCTTTATGATCTAGATCCACTCTTTCAAGCTGAATCTAGCATTAGGGGCACTGGACAAGAAGGAATATAAGATTATCTAACCCTAAACACCACTAATCAAACCTTTGGACCACCCTAATCTACCTTATCTCAAAATCCTAAGGACTACTCACTAATCATCATGAGTTCAACAAATCCAAGAAAAGAAGAGTTAAAACTCATGATCAAGATGAATGGATGATTAGAAAGTAGAAGGTAGATGGATTTAATCAAGAAAACAATACTCAAATTGCATTAAGACAAAAAGATCAATCTCTTACAAATCACTCTTAGAGAGGGTTTTTGCATAAGAAAAGACTTAGCCCCTCAAAATTAGGTTTTTGGGCTTAAATAGTGAATAGTGATGAACCGGGTCGACCCATGACAAACCGGGTACCGACCCGGTTTAAATGGGTAAAGAGTTCTGATTTGGCCAATACCGAGGTCACTGCTCGGTGCAACACCTCAATATTGAGCCTGGGCTTGTGCACCGACGAGGAGCACCGAGCAGTGGCGTCGGTATTGAGATGTTGTTGCTTGATGATCTTCAATGGATACCGAGGTCACTCCTCGGTACCGTTGCTCGGTATTAAGGGATTTTCCCCCGGGTTCCTTCCTTTGACAGCACCGATCAGTTGCACCGAGCAGTGACGTCGGTACAATCCTCTGAAGCTTTGATACCGACGTCCCTACTCGGTGTTGCACGTCGGTATTGGGGCTGTTTTACTCCGTCGGACTATACCGATCAGTTGCACCGAGCAGTGACCTCGTTGGAACCCTTCTGCCTTCGATACCGAGCACCAGTACCGACCAGTGACGTCGGTACGGTTTACGTCTCCTCTCCTCGGGTCTCGAATCTCCTCTTTAGCACCTGAAATACTATCCAAAACATGCAAGGACTCTCTAGGACTATATGTGGACACATTAGACTCCTAAAATGACTAAAATGCTAAAGAGATATCATGAACTATATGCAAATGACTCGAAACCTAAATGAAACATATGCTAGAATGATGCAAAATATGATGATATCAATTCCCCCAAACTTACTTCTTTGCTTGTCCTTAAGCAAAAGCATCACTAAAAGAGTTCAAGTCCAAGTGCAAACTCTAAAGTATGATCAAACATGTCTACTCAAAAGGGGCTAGCCATGTCCATCCTTACATGAACCAAGCTCAAATCTCAACCTACACAAGCTTTCAAATCATCCAATCCTTTAACATTCATTAGACTTTTTACAAGTGAATCATGCTTATGCAAGGCAAGTGAATGCATTTGGCTAGGCTTAAGGTTTTGAGATAAAGGTGATCTCGATACAAGTGACGGTTTCCGAGCAAGGGGTTCTCTCAAAAGGAATCAACTAATGCAAAATGCTAAGAGTAAAGCCCAATAGATGCATACAAGGTCGACTTCCATCTACCCAAATGTCCCATATCGAACTTGACTCCTAATCTCTAAACCCCAGTGAAGATCCTTCCTAAGCTACCCTTTTTGCAAGGCATTTTGCCTTCACTACTCATATCTTTTCACCTTCCTTCTCCACTTAAACACTTAGGGGATTTCCTTCTTCACCAAATGGTTTGGCTTTCAACATTTTTCTTTACTTAGCTCTTCTTTACTTTTTCTAGTCTCTCTTATTTCTTTTTCTTTGCCTTAGCCTTTTTGGCTTTCCTTCTTTCTTTTGAAGACTAGAGACTATTTTCTTCCCTTTTTCACTTAGAGCCTTTTCCCATAAACAATTATTGCCAACCATTTCAAGCTTTTTGCTTATCCCCTATTCTTCTTCATCCCTTTTCCTCATTCCCGAAATCTCTTTTATTTCCCTTGTCCCAAGTTTCCAACCTATCTAGCCTTATCCTATGTCTAGCTCATCGATGTCGAGCTAGTTCTACATGGAAGTTTTTCCTTGTCGTTCTAAACTCAACACCTTTTGCCTAGTTGATTCGAAAAAGGCCTCACAATCACTCACAAGTAGCGTTTGCCTTGAAAAGAGGTTGGGTTAAAGGAGTGGTTAACCGTTCCAACGTTGAGAATCGGCTATTCCGGCTAACAAGAGAGTGACAAAGCGGATAAGATAGCCCAAATATGTATGTGGTAACCATGCATTCACTATGCAATGCACAAACATGATAATTACAATGTCGAATTATGGTTATCACTTAAGTAAGAATGGAATCAAATCAACTTGCTTTGGCTAAGACCTAGGTAATGAGACATGAAATCCAAACATGGTTCGACCTTAATTTCGCACACGAGATGTAGAGCATAGGACGTAAACTCTTAAAGCAATGAATTATCTACGTGCTATGCATTCTAGACTCAATCCTACATGAATTGCAAATGCATCGTAAATGTCTTTTTTGTTTTTTTTCATCTTCAAAATTTTTCAAATTTATTTGGTTTTTCTATGCCTTAGATGTATGCATGAGACTCAAGATGAAAATATAAAATAAGACAAAGCAAATGTTATTAGATACCGGTCCCTCCCTGATATGCTCAAATTAATACCCTAAATAGTACTAAAGCAGTAGTTGTAATATAGCTAGGGGTCGAACCACAAAGACTCAAAGAGACGCACAATAGATTATGTAGTTGAGAATTAAGCTAAGCCAGAAGATGTAATTAAAAGCAGTGCATAAATTAAACGAGATGTAATTCAATGGAGGAAATATAGGCCCATGGTATTTCTCAGGAAATCATTGAATGCAGATAAACTAGCTAATCAGGATTCAGATTTAGCGAATTTCTTGAACTCAAATCACTAAGGTATAATTAATCAACTGTCGTTGCGAGAATTATCTAAATCTAAATCCTAGGAATTCCAAATCTCTTTGCGAATCCTAAAGTCTAAATCAGCTTTAATATCAGGTTTGATATGTTCACAAATCAATTAAACCAAATCTCTTTGCGAATAATCAATTTGCTCACCTAGGTTCTATCAGGTAATTAATCGCACTGTCGTGCCTAATCAATTATCCTAAGATCTAAGTTCCAGATTCGTCAACCTAGAATTAGCTTTGAACACAACCTAAGGCGAATAACTAATTCAAATGGTGAATCCTAAACAGATAATCAACCTAGCATTCAGAGAAAACCCTTATGAGAACCCTGAACCTAAAGTGGATCTACTCAGACATGGAGAATGAAATAATCAACATGTTTGAATAAATCATCAATAAAATAGAAAGAATAACAAGAGGTTTTGAGATCTGATCTCGGACGAAGGGAGATTCAGACTTGTCTCTCTAAAACCATAGTAAAATCAAAGTATAGAAAAATAAAGCTTAGCCTAAAAGTGGCTGTAAAAATCCCTATTTATAAGCTAAAGCACGAATTGGGGCTTCTTGCAATTATTAAAGACTTCTGGGGCAAATCTGCAATTCTTCAACTCTTGGAAAAGTCGCGTGTCTTGTCATGCTGCGATGGGTATCGATCGATACCAGGGGGTATCGATCGATGCTTGACGTGAAATCAGATACTCAGCAACACGAACTTCAGCCTTGCTCCAAACTGCTCCAGAAAGCTCCAATAACTCCAATTATGCTCCAAACGTGCTAAGACCTGCAAAAGACTCTAAAACACAACGAAATACTATAAAGATTCTATAAAACGGACTTATATCATGGCTTAAAAGGGGTAAAAACCATGATATATCAACTCCCCCAGACTTAGCCTTTGCTTGCCCTCAAGCAAATAGAAGACTAAACCAGAGAAAGAGGTTTGAAAACGCGGAGATTCACCTGTGCACGAACCATCGAAAAGAACCTCTTTCCAAGTACCCAAATGTCACCTAATCAGCTTTTGATCTAACCACCATGTACTTCTCCGTAGACATTCACAGCTTTTCCAGACTCCACACATTATCCCACAGCTTTTTCAAGTAAAACCCTCATCGCCAGTTTCATCGCTGCAGCCAATATTCAAGAACCTTCTAGATTCTTTACCATACGATATCATGACAAGGAACCACCCATTTTCACACTTTTTGGTTTTATTTCTCTCCCCCAGACTTATTTCTTATTATGTTCTTTCTTTTCTTTTCAGCTTTGCATATACACATCAAGGTTTGAGACGCGAGTATTGGTGGTGTTTGCCACCAAATCCCCGGTTCTTCCCTCTCAATGTATCAAAGGATGTAGGCGAATAATGGCATCATAGGAAAATCCTAGCCTCGCTTCCAATCCTTTGTGTGATCATTCCCTTTTAAGTAGAATAATGGGATCGCTGGAAATTTTCCTAGCCTTCTACTTAGAAGAAAATCATTTCATCTTTTATGCTCTTATTTATCAACTTATAACAGGGGAGAGAGATACCATAACTCTAAACACATGGGTTCCTTAATCAGATATTAATGATGAATCAAGCTCTATGAACACTAACCATATCGATGAAGTGCAAAAGTTGGCTCGGGTTTCAGAAGAACTCTGCTGGAAACATGGATGTTTTCTAGTCAACTGGTCAGTCTTTGTATTTTTCATTAGTCGATCTAGAACTGATCCTGTAACACTGTGAACTTAAAAACAAAATCAAATCAATAGGTTCAAGCACATGATCATTATCTCCAATATGTTTTGACTCAATAAAACGACTGACTCTAAGAAAAACAAACACAATGCCAGCAGACACTTCCCCCAGACTTGAACAACACTGTCCCCAATGTTATCTAGCCTAGAGTCAGTGAAAGAAAACAAAAGAACATAATAAAATTGGGAAAAACAAGAAGTTACCTTGATGGAACATTGAGTATCGACCGACACACAGCCTGGTATCGATCGATACTAGGCTTAAGTCGACATGAACCGTTCTCAATCGCGTAGGGTATCAATCGATACTGAAGGGTATCGATCGACACTCATGCGATTTTGAGTTTGCTCCTTATTTATCCTGACACAAAACGAAAAATAAAAAGAAAAAACTTATATATATAGACACACCAGTGGGTTGCCTCCTACCAAGCGCTTGTTTAACGTTAATAGCTTGACTGTAACGCCAGTTAGGCAGGATAAGAATGCGAGCTTGCATCAAAACATTCTCCACAACTTGACATCGCTAGCGTCAGAGTTCTGCTCATCATGCTGTCCACAAACTCCTGTCCTTTCTCTTTCATCTCCGAAGTAAGAAGAATTCTAGCCTTAGAGAATGGCTTCGAAGCTCCTTTGCACTTGACCTTATACTCAATCGAATTCCCATCACTCTTCTGAGGGATTAAAGTGACATGGGGATTCTCGACCTTGTTTTTGCTCTTGGCCTTCTTCTTCTTTGTTGCCTTGGCCTTCTTGACAACTTCCTTGGGTATGCTGGGCGGTTCAACCGAAACGTCTATGACAGTTGACTCGTCAGGAGGTTCTTCCAAAAGATCAACTGCTAATGTCTCTTCTGTGACAACAGTGAAGCAAGAAACATGTGTGGTAGCACCTCTAGGGGGAATGACATAATAGTAGACATCTCCGTCAATGTAAGAGAAAGAGAGTCTCTTATTAGGTGTGTCTATGATCGCGCCAGCAGTAGCCATAAAAGGTCGTCCCAGGAGCAAAGAAACCTCAGATCCTTCTCTCATCTCCACAACCTGAAAATTAGTGGGCACCAAACAATTTCCTACTTTAACCAACAAGTCAGGGATTGTACCATACGGAGGTGAAGTGGAGGAGTTTGCAAACGTAAGAAGCATCGTAGGGGGTCTTATATCAGCCTTCAATCGCTCAGCAATTTCCCTTGATATTACATTGACGCTAGACCCTGAGTCAACGAGAGACGCATCGAATTCAACTCCTGAGATGGAGCATGGAACTGCGAATTTTCCTGGGTCTTCCCTCTGGGTCAACTGCCTCATTGGTAGTGATGGATTTCTGGCCTTCATGAAGAGTGCTTTGATCTCTTCCTCAGTTTCTCTGCAATCTTTGAAGTGACTTAGCAGAGGCCAGCCCTCTAGAGCTTCTTCAAAAGTGAACGAGTGGGGAATCCTTCGTACCCTCTTCTCAAAGCCACGCAGCAGCTTTGGAGTGATAGGATTTCTAAGGTGTTTAGGAATAGGATTCAGCTCCTTGGGCTTGCAAACTTTTTCTCCGATCACCTCAGGTGTTTTCACAACTTCTGGCTCATTCTGCGAGGGGTATCGATCGACACCAGGTAGGGTATCGATCGATACTCTCGCTCTTGAATCGTCTCTGGCAGATTTATCATCATCAAAAGGAAGCTCCACAACTGATTTATCCAACAAAACTTTGCATCTGGCGTCCTCCCATTCCTTCCTTGTCATAATACGAGGCATAGGATAAGGTATCCTGTGTATATACACTCGTTCTGCAACTACCTGAGGCACCATAGTTGAAATCGCAGGTGTTTCTTCAGAAATCGCCTCAGTATCGACCGATACCAATGGGGTATCGATCGATACACGGGTTTTGGAAGTATCCCGTTTCAGAATTGTAACTGGCATCGATCGACACTTGGGGGTATCGATCGATGCCTTGGCGATTTCAGAATCCCAATCGTCATCTTCATCAGCATTATCGAAAAGTCCTGCATTAAATCCCTTTTCTACCACTGCAGTGGCTTCTTTAGCACTTTCTATGGTAATTGCATTGACATGTGCTCTTGGATTTTCAGTTCTCCCTGGAAGAAAACCTTCCTGCCTCTGCACAGCTGATGCGGTCTGAGCAACCTGAGTTTTCAGCTTCCTCTAAGAAAGGTTGACAGTTTCAATCTTCCCATTCAGGTGCTCAATCTTCCCATTGAGATCAGTGTACAGATGGTCGATCTTCCCATTGAAATCGACTTACAGTTTTTGCTGTCCCTGAAGAATCTGCTCAAGCATGGATTCCATCTTATTATCTGTAGACTTTGGAAAGATGGGCTGGTGCGAAGAGTACCCGTAATTGCGAGTGTTGTTGCTGAAGTTTTGGTTGTTGTTGTACCCAAATTGCTGACCCTGAAATCCAGAACCACCAACGTAGTTACAATCCTCTACTTCAGCTCCACCGATATTATCGACTCCGTCAGCAAAGTGCACAGTCTTCTTCGACTTTCCAAGCAAAATATCCAGTTTCGCTTGAACTTCAGCAATCTGAGACCCATCAAATCCTGCGGCTTGCTTCTTCCTATCGAAATCAGCATTCTTAGTGCTATTGCTAGATGCCAAGTTCTTAATTAGCACAACTGCATCATCTGGATACCTGGTGTTGAAGTTCCCATTAATCGCAGTATCCAAGGCCATCTGGTACCTCCAATCGATCCCTCTGTAGAAAGTACCTAGCAGCTGAACCAGAGTGAAACCATGGTGCGGACAATCCCTCTGGTAGGACTTGAAACGAATCCAAGCTGCCTTTAGTGCTTCTATCGGACCTTGAGAGAACTGAGAAATTTTTTTCCTGAGTTCTTCGGATCTCGCAGCATCATAGAAGTTGCATATGAATGCATACTTCGTCTCATCCCATGTAGTTAGCGAACCGGGAGCCAACTGCTTCAGCCAATAAGCAGCATCCCCACTAAGAGAGTATGGGAAAAGTTTGCAGAAGAGGAACTCATTGGGCATTCCATTGTATTTCATACCAGTGACCAAGTCCTCGAAACTCTCGATATGATCCATGGGGTGTTCATGAGGCAAGCCATGGAAAGGACTTTGACTCACAAGAGCGTAGTACGCAAGCTTCAGCTCAAAATCATTCCTCTGAAAAGTTGGGATGCGAATCGCATATCGATTTGCAAAGAACTGATCAGGTCTGTTATGCTCGCCAAGTTTCCAACCTCGATCACCTGCAGCATTCCCAACGTTGGCACGCCCAGCTGGCGCGACAATCTCAATAATAGCAGCAGGAGGGACAACGACGTTTCCAGCTTCATCAAGTCGCTGACCTCCTTCATTGCACACGTGACCCTCTTGGTCTCTCAGAATCCCAGCCTCATCAGGTCTTAAAATCACAGTGTTGTTCATCCCTGATGTTTGCTTTGCTTTTCTGTTTGTGCGTTCCACAAGTGCTAGCTGTTCCAATGACAGTTCAACTAGCTGAGTGCTCTTGTTGCTTCTGGTTTCACGAACAGGCATACACCTGCAAACAAAACACTAGAAGAGGCACGTAAGTAACCAAAAAAATACGTTGAGTATCGATCGACACTGGAGGGTATCGACCGATATCAACAAAGAAATCGCCAGAGTATCGACCGATACTAGTGAGTATCGATCGATACCGACGGACTTAGTCAGAACTCGACAGCTAAAATCTAAAGGCGAAATAGAGTCCCCGGCAACGGCGCCGAATTTGATATGCTCAAATTAATACCTTAAATAGTAATAAAGCAGTAGTTGTAATATAGCTAGGGGTCGAACCACAAAGACTCAAAGAGACGCACAATAGATTATGTAGTTGAGAATTAAGCTAAGCCAGAAGATGTAATTAAAAGCAGTGCAGAAATTAAACGAGATGTAATTCAATGGAGGAAATATAGGCCCATGGTATTTCTCAGGAAATCAATGAATGCAGATAAACTAGCTAATCAGGATTCAGATTTAGCGAAGTTCTTGAACTCAAATCACTAAGGTATAATTAATCAACTGTCGTTGCGAGAATTATCTAAATCTAAATCCTAGGAATTCCAAATCTCTTTGTGAATCCTAAAGTCTAAATAAGCTTTAATATCAGGTTTGATATGTTCACAAATCAATTAAACCAAATCTCTTTGCGAATAATCAATTTGCTCACCTTGGTTCTATCAGGTAATTAATCGCACTGTCGTGCCTAATCAATTATCCTAAGATCTAAGTTCCAGATTCGTCAACCTAGAATTAGCTTTGAACACAACCTAAGGCGAAGAACTAATTCAGATGGTGAATCCTAAATAGATAATCAACCTAGCATTCAGAGAAAACCCTTATGAGAACCCTGAACCTAAAGTGGATCTACTCAGACATGGAGAATGAAACAATCAACATGTTTGAATAAATCATCAATAAAATAGAAATAATAACAAGAGGTTTTGAGATCTGATCTCGGAAGAAGGGAGATTCAGACTTGTCTCTCTAAAACCAAAGTAAAATCAAAGTATAGAAAAATAAAGCTTAGCCTAAAAGTGGCTGTAAAAATTCCTAGTTATAAGCTAAAACACGAATTGGGGCTTCTTGCAATTATTAAAGACTTCTGGGGCAAATCTGCAATTCTTCAACTCTTGGAAAAGTCGCGTGTCTTGTCATGCTGCGATGGGTATCGATCGATACCTGGGGGTATCGATCGATGCTTGACGTGAAATCATATACTCAGCAACACGAACTTCAGCCTTGCTCCAAACTGCTCCAGAAAGCTCGAATAACTCCAATTATGCTCCAAACGTGCTAAGACCTGCAAAAGACTCTAAAACACAACGAAATACTAGAAAGACTCTTTAAAAGGGGTAAAAACCATGATATATCACTCCCCCAAACTTAAATCACACTGTCTCAGTGTGAAATAAACCTAAAGAAAGGACCAAAAACAAGAGATAACTATACAATGCAAGGCGTAAAAAAACAAATATATATGTATATATATATACAAGAGTTTTGGATTCGTACCTAGAAGTTTGGAGATGGGGATGTAGACCCCATTGAGTAAGATGGATTACTTGAGACGGGAGACGGGGACCGCATCGCTCTCCTCTTTGTTGCCTTTTCTGGTCGGGCCGTGGGACGGCTAGGGCTTATGACTAAAGACCAATCATATCCTCGAGGAGTGAGGTTAGTGTCCATGACGACGTCTCCTCCTTCACCGGACCTTGATGAACTCGCTCCACAACCTCCGTCCTTGAGCTCATTGATGGTTCGACTCATGGCTTTCACCGTCTTCTTCAAAGACTTGATCGTTTTCACCATCTTCTTCATGTTCTTGTTTTGCCACTTGCACATGCGTTGGAGGAGACGGTTTTGGTGGTGAGCGTGTCTTGTGGCCGCGTTAGTGATAGCCCCATCATAAGGGTCAAAGTGGTAGCGCTCACTACCGTACACGGTCTCGGGTGACGACTCATTCGACACCTCCTCGTCGAGATCGAGAGACTCGATAGCGGTTATCCGTTGTGCTATCTTTCGAAACGCTTGCATAGGTGGATCGACGGTGGAGTTGTAGAGGTACTCTGGGGGAGGAATAAACATAACGTTCCTCGGGTCATGGAAGTTGGTGAGTGCCAAATTAGGTAAGGGGACTTGTGCCACGGATGTCTCGGTGAGTTGGAGGTTGTAAGCCATCTTTCCTTCGATATATCCCTTGAAGAACTTAGTCTTTGAAAGGTAGGTTGTATCCAAAGATTTCCACTCATAGTTTCCAATTGAAACTTTGACCCCCTTTGCCATAACAATAGGCGTTATCATCCATCCGAGGCAAATCGCGGCCTTTTTCGACGTTATCATCCATCCGAGGCATTTAATACCGATTTTAGAATTAAGCTATTTATGCACTGCTTTTAATACCAAAAATACCAATGCACTGATTTTAGAATTAAGGTATTCAATTCCCGGTTGAAGCTCTTTCCCGGGAAACTCAAGTCAAGATGGTCGAACACTGATGTCACTCCTCTGTACCACACATCGGTATTGGCATACCGATGTCACTCCTCGGTACCACACGTCGGTGCTAAGGGATTTTCCTTCTGTTTCCATACCGATGTGTTGCACCGACCTGTGACGTCGGTATTGGTCCCTCGTTTGACACGGTCTATTCCGAGGTCACTCCTCGGTATTTGGCATCGGTGTGAGAATACCGAGGTCACTCATAGGTATGCACGTATCGATGTCACTCCTCGGTGCAACTGCTCGGTGTTAAGGCTGTTTTTCTTATGTTTCGATATCGAGCTGTTGCACCGAGCTGTGACGTCGGTATTGCCCTTGGTAAATCCATACCGAGGTCACTCCTCGGTATCTCTCCTCGGTATTCCCTTTTTGCCTTGGAACCCCTATGCACACTTAACAAAAACATCAAAAATATCTAGCAAAGATAGAAAAAGAGATAAACAAAAAGAAAAATATATACAATGATAAGCTTGGGGTGTCTCCCAAGAGCACTTTGTTTAACGTCACTAAGTTCGACGTTTGTTACCGTTCTCAAGCTAGAGGGACATCATCGAGGGGGATTTATCCTCCCTTTTCGACGATTTGATTTGCCCGGTAGAGTTTGAGCCTTTGGCCATTTGAAATGAAATCTTGGCCCTCCTTGTTAACAAGCACCACGGATCCATACGACCTCACTTCTTTAACCTCAAACGGACCCGACCATCTTGACTTGAGTTTCCCGGGAAAGAGCTTCAACCGGGAATTGAATACCAACACTAGGTCCCCAACCTTGAAATCCTTGTGCACAATCCTCTTGTCGTGGAATGCTTTGGTCCTCTACTTGTATATTCTCGAGCTCTCATAGGCTTCGAGCCTAGTCTCTTTTAACTCTTGAAGTTGAATCAACTGTTTCTCTTGAGCGGTCTTGATGTCAAAATTTAGAAGCTTTACCGCCCAAAGAGCTTTGTATTCCAATTCCACCGGAAGGTGACATGACTTCCCATAGAGCATGTTGAACGGCGTGGTTCCTATGGGTGTCTTGTAATCGGTCCTATATGCCCATATGGCATCATCGAGTTTGTTTGCCCAATCCTTCCTCGAGCTACCGACCGTCTTCTCAAGGATTACCTTGATTTGGCGGTTGGAGACTTCTTCTTGCCCGCTTGTTTAAGGATGATAGGGCGTTGCAACCTTGTGTTTCACCCCATTCTTCTTAAGTAGGCTCTCGAAGACTTTGTTTACGAAGTGCGATCCACCATCACTAATGACCACTTTTGGAACCCCGAACCTTGGAAAAATGATTGACTTAAACATTTTGAGCACAACCTTTGCGACGTTTGTGGGACTTACGATAGCTTCCACCCATTTTGATATGTAGTCTACCGCAACCAAGATATAGGAATTTCCATATGAAGATGGGAAAGGGCCCATGAAGTCGATTCCCCATACATCAAATATATCTACCACAAGGATCGGGGTTTGAGGCATTTCGTCTCTCCTCCCAATGTTCCCTTTCCTTTGGCAAGCATCACATGAGGAGACATAGGTGTGTGCATCTTTGAAAAGAGTTGGCCACCAAAACCCGGATTGAAGAACCTTTGTCGCCGTTTTGAAAAAAGCGTGATGACCTCCATAGCTTGACCCGTGTCAATGGAATAGAATCCCTTGGACCTCTTCCTCCGCTATGCACCTTCTATACAAGCCATCCGAGCAAAGCTTATACAAGAACGACTCATCCCAATAATATCTTGTTACATCATGGAAAAACTTCTTCTTCTTATATCCATCCAAAGGTGGCTCCTTCCCACAAACAGGATAGTTGACTAGATCCGCAAACCATGGGAGATTCTCATCTTGTAGACCACTAGCATCCTCCATACCGTTCACGGCCTCAATCCCCCTTCTCAATACCTTCACGACCATGAGGCTTTCTTCGGGAAGCTTGTCTTTGATGGGAACGAGGTCTTCTATCCTCATCCTAGAAAAGTGATCCGCTACTCCGTTCTCTATGCCTTTCTTGTCTACTATCTCCAAATCGAACTCTTGGAGTAGCAAGATCCAACGTAATAGCCTCGGTTTCGTGTCCTTCTTTGCATGAATGTATCTCAAAGCTGCGTGATCGGTGTAAACAATCACCTTCGACCCCACAACATAAGATCTAAACTTCTCCATGGCAAAGACTACAGCCAACAACTCTTTCTCCGTGGTTGCATACCGAGTTTGAGCATCATCTAGAGTTCTACTAGCGTAGTAAATCACATTGGTCTTCTTGTCTTTCTTTTGACCCAAAACGGCTCCAACCGCATAGTCGCTAGCGTCACTCATGATTTCAAACGGGAGGTCCCAATCTGGTGCTTGGACTATAGGGGCACTAATAAATGGTTTCTTGATCTCTAGGAATGCCCCCATGCACTCCTCATCAAACACAAACTCGACCTCCTTGCAAAGCAACCGGGAGAGAGGTCTAGTAATCTTCAAGAAGTCTTTGATGAACCTTCGGTAGAACCTCGCATGACCCAAGAAAGAACGGATGTCCTTGACCGACTTAGGCGGCTCCAAGCTAACCATCACCTCTATCTTGGCCTTGTCTACCTCGATGCCTTTCTCGGAGATCTTATGCCCGAGCACGATGCCTTCACATACCATGAAATGGCACTTCTCCCAATTGAGCACCAAGTTTGCTTCTTCGCATCGTTGCAAGACCCTACAAAGATTAGACAATCAAACGCCAAAAGAAGACCCATACACGGAGAAGTCGTCCATAAAGACTTCTACCAGGTCTTCAATAAGATCAGAGAAAATGGACATCATACAACGTTGGAAAGTCGCGGGTGCATTACACAACCCGAACGGCATTCTTCGATATGCGAAGGTACCGTAAGGGCATGTGAAAGTTGTTTTCTCTTGGTCATTCGGGTGTATGGGTATTTGAAAGAAACCCGAATAACCGTTTAGGAAACAATAAAAAGTATGATTAGCTAGACGTTCAAGCATTTGATCTATAAAAGGTAACGGGAAGTGATCCTTACTAGTGGATGAATTTAACTTCCTATAGTCAATGCACATTCTATTCCCCCTTTCTTAGGCACACAATGTACCGATGAGACCCAAGTACTATCCGATATTGGGTAGATAATGCCCGCGTCCAAGAGCTTAAGAATCTCTCTCTTTACAACATCTTTCAAATTAGGATTCAACCTTCTTTGATGTTCAATAGAGGTCCTTGATTCATCCTCTAAATGGATTCTATGAGTGCACAAACTAGGGGAAATACCCTTGATATCATCCAAAGAATAGCCAATTGCTCTCATATATTTCCTAAGCTCTACAAGAAGGGAGGATAGTTCGTTTTCATCTAAACTTTGGTTCACAATAACCGGGTATGACTCGTTGGGACCTAAGAACGCATACCTTAGTCCTGCGGGAAGTTGCTTTAGATCCACCTTTGGGGCTTTGAGCTCGCTCCAATCGTCATTCTCAAAACTAGTCTTACCCTTGCTAGTCTCTTCGACGGCTAGAACGAACCCTTCTTGAACCGTGCTAACCCTTACCCCGTCTTTAACCTCGGTACCACGAACAAACGGCGTATCCTTGTCAACCGGCTTGTGCAAGTCCATGAGCAGCTCATACCCTTGACTCTCCTTACTCAAGAACCCATGATCACCACGCTCCTTAGTTAAAACTACTTCCAAACCGTCTTCTACTCTCATTTCCTCAAGTAATTCATCGGCAAGCTCATCCATGGTCTCTATATAGAAACATTGACCGTCTATAGTGGGCTTCTTCATCACTTTGTTGATATCAAACTCAAGCACTTCTCCATTACCCAAATGGATATCAATCTTGCCTTTCTTTACATCGATTATCGCTCCCGCGGTTGCTAGGAATGGTCTACCAAATATAAGAGGGTCTTTTGGTTCCTCATCCATTTCAAGAACCACAAAGTCCGTGGGGACGATGAAATCCTTCACCACAATATGAAGATCCTCAAGTAAACCAATAGGAACCCTCACGCTGCTATCCGCCAATATTAGGGAAATGTTGCATGCCTTGTAGCGTGTGAATCCTAGTCTCTTGGCTACCGAAAATGGCATAAGGCTTACACTTGCTCCAAGATCATACAAACAATGGTTGAAAGCTAGAGGACCAAGTGCACAAGGTAAAGTGAACGATCCAGGATCTCCTAGATTCTTGGGCACCATCTTCTTTTGTATGATGGCGCTACACTCGTGAGTAAGAATGACCATAGACTCCATTTCCTTAGCTCTCTCATTCACGGCATCCTTCAAAAATTTGGCATATTGAGGGACAAGTAAGAAAGCATCCACCAAAGGCATTGTGAGTTCCACCTTCTCCATTTGCCTATCAAAGATAGCTTTGTACTTGTCCATGAGTTGCTTCTTGAAACGACCGGGAAAAGGTAGCTTAGGAACGTATGGTTTAGGGACAAACACATTCTTCTTCGGTTTCTCTTGAGCAATCTTTGTGTTGAGGTCATTGTAAGAGCAATCCACCTTCGTATGGATCTCCGCTTGTCCCTTGAGTAGTTGTTTGAACATGGAGCTCAAATCAAGCTCTTGCGGTTTACACGTAGTTGCTTGACCTTGAGGCACAAATCCTTGTTGTTGGCCTTGAAAACCGGGTGGAGCTTTGGGTTGAAATCAACCTTGGTTCCCTTGGAATTGGTTCCTTGGGACAAAACCTTGTTGGTTGGTATTAGAAGTTTGTCCTTGAGGTTGGAATTGCTTTTGTGGGGCTCCTTGAGCTTGATTAGGTTGCGGAGGGTAGACTTGGTCTTGTGGGTTCTTCACATTTGTGTTCCGGTAAGAGAAGTTGGGGTGGTTCCTATAGTTTTGGTTGAACCCTTGTCTTTGGTAGTTCTCTTGATTCCCCACGTAATTCACCTCCTCTTGAGTGTTCATGTCCGGGTTCTCCTCTTGATAATAACCTTGATTCTCATCATAAGCATCCACAAAGTTGACCGTTTTTTAGGAAGACACTAGTAGTTTATCAATCAAATTGGCTTGCTTGTCCAATTTTTCATTAAGCGCTTTCATGTCCTTGGCCCGCTTGTTCTCATCAAAGTCGATTGTCGTCCTTGTGGCGCGGTCATAATCGTCGCCATAGGTGCCGTCACTTTGGGCCAAGTTCTCCACTAGTTCCATTGCTTCGTCCACATATTTGGCTAAGAAGTTCCCGTTAGAGGTCGTGTCTAAGAGCATTCTTATCTTGGGTAAAGCACCGCGATAGAGGGTACTCAATAGAGAGGCATTGGAGAAACCATGATGCGGGCTGATAAAAGAATTTTTAGTCTCTAGGAGGTATCAATATCCCCAATACGATGTAGTAAGGAGGTTATCAATCCATAATCGGGATTGTTCTAAACACTAAGAATGCAAGGTTCATAAGTAATTTAAGCTAAAAAAGGTAATTGGTGATTAAGTATTCAAGTTCAAATTAAGCGAAGTAATAACTAAACGATTTGTGATCCAAATAACAGAAGCGGAGCAAGAGATAAGGTTAATGATATAAGGTGATCCAAGTCCAATTAGTGGTGTTCATTTACTCAAGAAGCTAATTCCTAGGCAATAGATCTCTAATCTAGATTAGTTCTCTTTCAAGCAACTAATCACTTTGTTAATTATTAAGTCCATTAGCAAATCATCATTTGTGGATTAACAACTAGCAAGCATTAAGGATCATAACAAGATCAACCAAAGATATGCCCTAAACAACTAATATCTTAGGTTAGGAACATAAATCTCTTGTCTAGTTGGTCTTGGCATTTCATCAAACACTTGGTGTTCATGAAATGCCTTGTGATCTAGATCCACTCTTTCAAGCTAGATCTAGCATTGGGGACTCAAGACAAGAAGGAATATAAGATTATCTAACCCTAAACACCACTAATCAAATCCTAGATCACCCTAATCTACCCTATCCCAAGGTCCTTAAGACTACTTACTAATCATCATGGGTTTAACAAATCCAAGAAAACAAGTGTTAAAACTCATGATCAAGATGATTGGATGATTAGAAAGTAGAAGATAGATGGATTCAATCAAGAAAACAATACTCAAATTGCATAAAATCAAAAGGATCAATCTTCTACAAATCACTCTTAGAGAGGGTTTTTGCTTAAGAAAAGACTTAGCCCCTCCAAATTAGGTTTTTGGACTTAAATAGTGAATAGTGACAAACCGGGTCGACCCGGGACAAACCGGGTACCTACCCGGTTTAAATGGATAAAAAGTTCTGGTTTGGCCAATACCGAGGTCACTGCTCGGTGTAACACCTCGGTATTGAGCATGGGTTAGTGCACCGACGAGGAGCACCGAGCAGTGGCGTCGGTATTGAGGAGATATTTGGCTGGTGATCTTCAGTGGATACCGAGGTCACTCCTCGGTATCGTTGCTCGGTATTAAGGACTTTTCCCCAGGGTTTCTTCCTGGGGCGCACCGAGTAATGACACCGAGCAGTGACATCGGTACAATCCCCTGAAGCTTCGATAGCGACGTCACTCCTCGGTGTTATACGTCGGTATTGTGGCTGTTTTCCTCCGTCGGGCTATACCGATCAGTTACACCGAGCAGTGACCTCGGTGTAACTCCTGTGCTTTTGATACCGAGCACCAATACCGACCAGTGACGTCGGTACGGTTTCTGTCTCCTCTGCTCGGTTCTCGAATCTCCTCTTTAGCACCTGAAATGCGATCCAAAGCATGCAAGGACTCTCTAGGACTAAATGTGGACACACTAGACTCCTAAAATGACTAAAATGCTAAAGAGATATCATGAACTACATGTAAATGACTCGAAACCTAAAGGAAACGGATGCTAGAATGATGCACAATATGATGATATCAATTCCTCCAAACTTACTTCTTTTCTTGTCCTCGAGCAAAAGCATCACTAAAAGACTTCAAGTCCAAGTGCAAACTCTAAAGTATGATCAAACATGTCTACTCAAAAGGGGTTAGCCATGCTCATCTTTACATGAACCAAGCTCAAATCTCAACCTACACAAGCCTTCAAATCATCCAATCCTTTAACATTTATTAGACTTTTTCCAAGTGAATCATGCTTATGCAAGGTAAGTGAATGCATTTGGCTAGGGTAGAGGTTTCGAGATAAAGGTGATCTCGATACAAGTGACGGTTTCCGAGCGAGGGTTTCTCTCAAAAGGAATCAACTAATGCAAAATGCTAAGAGTAAAGCCCAATAGATGCATACAAGGTTGACTTCCATCTACCCAAATGCCCCATATAGAACTTGACCCCTAATCTCTAAACCCCAATGAAGATCCTCCTAAACTACCCTTTTTTGCAAGGCATTTTGCCTTCACTACTCATATCATCTCACTTTCCTTCTCTCTTTAAACACTTAGGGGATTTCCTTCTTCACCAAACGGTTTGGCTTTCAACATTTTTCTTTACTTAGCTCTTCTTTATTTTCTCTAGTCTCTCTTGTTTTTTTCTTTGCTTTAGCCTTTTTGGCTTTCCTTCTTTCTTTTGAAGACTAGAGAATATTTTCTTTTCTTTTTCACTTAGAGCCTTTTCCATAAACGACTATAGCCAACCATTTCAAGCTTTTTTCTTATCCCCTATTCTTCTTCATCCCTTTTTCTCATTCCCGCAATCTCCTCTTTCTACCTTGTCCCAAGTTCCCAACATATCTAGCCTTATCCTATATCTAGCTCATTTATGCCGAGCTAGTTCTACATGGAAGTTTTTCCTTGTCGTTCTAAACTCAACACCTTTTGCCTAGTTGATTCGAAAAAGGCCTCACAATCACTCACAATTAGCATTTGGCTTGAAAAGAGGTTGGGTTAAAGGAGTGGTTAACCGTTCCAATGATGAGAATCGGCTACTCGGGCTAACAAGAGAGTGGCAAAGCGGATAAGATAGCCAAAATATGTATGTGGTAACCATTCATTCACTATGCAATGCATAAACATGATAATTACAATGTCGAATTATGGTTATCACTTAAGTAGGAATGGACTCAAATCAACTTGCTTTGGCTAAGAACTAAGTAATGAGACATGAAATCCAAACATGGTTCGACCTTAATTTCGCACACGAGATCTAGAGCATAGGACTTAAACTCTTAAAGCAATACTTCGCAAAGGGGAATCATTCTAGCTCCTAATGCGCATGCAATGCATTATCTACGTGATGTGCATTCTAGACTCAATCCTATATGAAGTGAAAATGCATCCTAAATGACTTCTTTTTGTCTTTTCATTTTCAAATTTTTTCAAATTTGTTTGGTTTTTCTATGCCTTAGATGTATGCATGAGACTCAAGATGAAAATATAAAATAAGACAAAAACAAATGTTATTAGATACCGGTCCCTCCCCCAAACTTAAATCACACCGTCTCGGTGTGAAATAAACCTAAGGAATGGACCAAAAACAAGGGATAGCTATACAATGCAAGACATAAAATAAAATATATACACGAGTTTTGGATTCGTACCTAGAAGCTTGGAGATGGGGATGTAGACCCCATTGAGTAGGATGGATTACTTGAGACGGGAGACGGAGACCGCATCGCTCTCCTCTTTTTTGCCCTTTCCGGTTGGGCCGTGGGACGGCTAGAGCCAATGGCTAGCTCCCAATCATCTCCTCGAGGCGCGAGGTTAGCATCTGTGACAACATCTCCTCCTTCACCGGCTCTTGATGAGCTCGCTCCACAACCTCCGTCTTTTAGCTCATTGATGGTTCGACCCATGGCTTTCACCGTCTTCTTCAAAGACTTGATCGTTTTGACCATCTTCTTCATGTTTTTGTTTTGCCACTTGCACATTCTTTGGAGGAGACGAGTTTGGTTGTGAGCGTGTCTTGTGGCTTGGCTAGTGATAGCCCCATCATAGGGGTCAAAGTGGTAGCGCTCACTACCGTAGACGGTCTCGGGTGATGACTCATTGGGTCCTCCCTCGTCTAGGTCAATTGGCTCCTCGATAGCGGTTCTCCGTTGTGTTTTATTGCGGAACGCTTGCATAGGTGGGTCGACGGTGGCGTTGTAGAGGTACTCTTGTGGAGAGATGAACATGACGTTCCTTGGGTCATGGAAATTGGTGATTGTGGGATTAGGTAAGGGGATTTGTGCCAAGGATGTCTCGGTGAGTTGGAGGTTGTAAGCCATCTTTCCTTCGATGTATTCTTTGAAGAACTTAACCTTGGAAAGGTATGCCATATCCAAAGATTTCCAATCATATTAGCCAAGTGTTATTTTGATCCCCTTTGCCATGAGAATTGGAGTTATCACCCAACCGAGGCAAATCGCGGCTTTCTTCGACTTTGTCTTCCAATCCCAATCCCGGTAATGGAACAAGTGTCTCACCAAGAGCGTTGCGAGACAAGGAATTCTCTCTGGGCCCTCGAATGCCATACCGTTTGCGAGAACGGGTAGGATAGGCTTTAGACCAAGCCCCAACAATTCCATCTCCTCCGTAGTAACCGTGTCAATCTCTACCTTGTGGTAGAAATTGTGGACCAACGCCTTGTGTGCGTACCGGATTGCCGGATGCCTTATGCTCGCACTCTTAGAGTCACCGGCTCTAAACTCCCCGCTTGCAATTGTTGCCCAAAGATTTCGGAGCTCGTTTGCCGGGTAGTCAAAGTATTGCCCGCCGTAAGTACCTTCTTCTTTAAACCCGAATATCTCACAAAGCTCGTGAAAGTTGACGGTGTAGGTTGTTCCCTCGAGTCCGAACTTTAGAACTCCAAATCCGGAGTTTGCATTCTCCGTGTCGTAGAACTTAGCTCGTAGGGTGGCTAGGAACTTGCCGGTGAGTGCCTTGGTAGCTTCGTGTTTCATGCTCATGAACTTCCTTAGCCCCATATTCTCAAAGAGAGCCCACACTTAGTCGCTTATACCCATTCTCTCCATTGTCTCCGTATCGACAAATTTGCCTTGTTCGGATTTCATTAGGCAAAATTTGTCGAAATACTCTTGCTCACTTGGCTTTGTCCGTCCCGGCATGGGGACATCTCCACTTGGGTTCTCTCTCTCGACCTCTTCTTCGACTCTCTACCCCTTTCCCTTTGCCGTGGTCATGGCTTTGGCTTTTGCCTTGGCACTAGCTTTGGCAATCCCTTTTCCTTTTTCCGCGGCCGTAGCTTGGGCAATTCCTTTCCCTTTCCCAACTGTTGAAACCTTGGTCCGTACCCGTGTCGATGGAGCGCCCTTGTCCGACATTGTACCTACAAATATGCTTGAGACAATTCATGAGCATAGGTACAATCTCTTATCAAATCAACAAGGGGTCACCAAAATATGATCTTAGAGCAATGAACGAAGGTCACAATTCGCACCTAACAAATAAATTATCCCAATTCACAATCCCTAACTCTCAAAATCCCAATTTCTCAAAATCTTTCATATGAATCATCAAGTTTAAGCATAGATAAACCATCCCCAAGGTATTTGCATAAATGAACAACAATATCAAACCATATTCAAGCAATGTTTCTTCAAGAACAAAATCATGGTTTTCAAAAATTTAATTGAATAATACCTTGGGGAATTTGGATTAGATGCTTGAAATGATGATAAATCCAAAAAGAGCAGTGAAAATCGAGATTATAGGGCTTTGAATCACCAAATTTGGCTGAGAAAAGAGGGAGATTTGGAATTTTCTCTCTTGAAATCGCGAAAGAGAAGGTAAAAAAATTGGGTCTGGTCGCGTGGAAGAGGAAGAAGAAGGAGACTTACCTGAGTCGGGTCGGATCTTACTTGGATCGGGTCCGGATTTTTCAAAATTTTCGGCGAACACCGATGTCACTCCTCGGTGTCACACCTCGGTATTGGTCAATACTGCGGTCACTCCTCGATGTCACACCTCGGTATTAATCAATACCGAGGTCACTCCTCGGTATCGCTCGTCGGTGTTAAGGAGGTTTTCCTCCTGTGTCCAGACCGAGCTGTGGCACCGACATGTGACGTCGGTATTGGTCCTCGGTTTACACGGCATACCGAGGTCACTCCTCGGTATTATACCTTGGTATTGGTCAATACCGAGGTCACTCCTCGGTACCACTCGTCGGTATTAAGGAAGTTTTCCTCCTGTTTCCATACCGAGCTGTGATACCGACCTGTGACATCGGTATTGTTCTTGGTAAGTCCATACCGAGGTCACTCCTCGGTGTCACTGCTCGGTATTCGCCTTTTTGCCTTTGAACTCCTATGCATACTCAACAAAAACATCAAAAAGATCTAGCAAAGTTAGAAAAGAAAGATAAACAAAAAGAAAATATGTACAATGATAAGCTTGGGGTGCCTCCCAAGAGCACTTTGTTTAACGTCACTAAGTTCGACGTTTGTTACCGTTCTCAAGCTAGAGGGACATCATCGAGGGGGATCGATCCTCCCTTCTCAACGGTTTGATCTGCTCGGTAGGGTTTGAGTCTTTGGCCGTTTGTAATGAAATCTTGGCCTTCTATGTTAATAAGCACAATGGCCCCATACGGCCTTACTTCCTTAACCTCAAACGGACCCGACCACCTTGACTTGAGCTTCCCGGGAAAGAGCTTCAACCGGGAATTGAATACCAACACTAGGTCCCCAACCTTGAAGTCCTTGTGCACAATCCTCTTGTCATGGAATGCTTTGGTCCTCTCCTTGTAGATTCTCGAGCTCTCATAGGCATCGAGCCTAGTCTCCTCTAACTCGTGAAGTTGGATCAACCGCCTCTCTTGTGCGGTCTTTATGTCGAAGTTAAGTAGCTTCACTGCCCATAGGGCCTTGTATTCCAACTCAACTGGTAGATGGCATGACTTCCCATAAAGCAAGTTGAATGGTGTAGTCCCTATAGGTGTTTTAAAGGCGGTCCGGTATGCCCATAAAGCATCATCCAACTTGTTGGCCCAATCCTTCCTTGAACCCCCAACCGTCTTTTCAAGTATGGCTTTGATTTGCCGGTTTGACACTTCTACTTGGCCACTCGTTTGAGGATGGTAAGGCGTTGCTACCTTATGCTTCACACCGTGCTTCTTTAGTAAGCTTTCAAACACCTTGTTGATGAAATGGCTGACCCCATCACTAATGACCACTCTTGGGACTCCGAACCTTGGGAAGATTACGTACTTAAACAGTTTTAGAACGACTTTGGCATCGTTAGTCGGGCTTGCAATGGCTTCCACCCATTTGGAGACGTAATCGACCGCCACCAATATGTATTGGTTACCATACGATGACGAGAAAGGTCCCATAAAGTCGATGCCCCACACGTCAAACATCTCCACCACAAGGATTGGGTTTTGGGGGCATCTCATCTCTTCTCCCAATATTCCCTTTCCTTTGGCATGCATCACACGTGGAGACAAAGGTGTGTGCATCCTTGAATAACGAAGGCCACCAAAAACCGGATTGCAAGACCTTTGTAGCGGTTTTGTAGGATGCGTGATGCCCGCCATAGCTTGACCCGTGACACTGGAGTAGGATCCCTTGCACTTCTTCTTCCGCTATGCACTTTCTATACAACCCATCCGAACACAACATGTACAAGTAGGGCTCATCCCAATAGTATCTAGTAACGTCGTGGAAGAACTTCTTCTTCTTATACCCATCCAAAGGCGGTTCCTTCCCACAAACTAGGTAGTTGACTAGATCCGCAAACCATGGGAGCTTTTCATCTTGTAGACCCCTAGCATCTTCCATACCATTCACGGCTTCAACCCCCCTTCTCAATACCTTCACAACCATGAGACTTTCTTCGGGAAGCTTGTCTTCAATGGGGACGAGGTCTTCTATCCTCATCCTATACAAGTGATCCGCTACTCCATTCTCTATGCCTTTCTTGTCTACTATCTCCAAATCTAATTCTTGGAGTAGCAATATCCAACGTAATAGTCTCGGTTTCGTGTCCTTCTTTGCATAAATGTATCTTAAAGCCGCGTGATCGGTGTAGACAATCACCCTTGAACCCACAACATAAGATCTAAACTTCTCCATGGCAAAGACTACGGCCAACAACTCCTTCTCCGTGGTTGCATACCTAGTTTGAGCATCGTCTAGAGTTCTACTAGAATAGTAGATCACATTGGTCTTCTTGTCTTTCTTTTGACCCAAAACGGCTCCAACCGCATAGTCGCTAGCATCACACATGATTTCAAACGGAAGGTCCCAATCCGGTGCTTGGACTATAGGGGCGCTAATCAACGCTTTCTTGATCTCTAGAAATGCTCCCATGCACTCCTCATCAAACATAAACTCGACCTCTTTGCAAAGCAACCGGGAGAGGGGTATAGTAATCTTCGAAAAGTCCTTGATGAACCTTCGGTAGAACCCCGCATGACCCAAGAAAGACCGGATGTCTTTGACCGACTTAGGCGGCTCCAAACTAACCATCACCTCAATCTTGGCTTTTTCCACCTCTATGCCCTTCTCGGAGATCTTGTGTCCTAGCACGATCCCCTCACGTACCATAAAATGGCACTTCTCCCAATTGAGCACCAAGTTTTCTTCTTCGCATCGTTGCAAGACCCTACAAAGATTAGACAAGCAAACACCAAAAGAAGATCCATACACGGAGAAGTCGTCCATAAAGACCCCTACCATGTCTTCAATAAGATCGGAAAAAATGGACATCATACAACGTTGGAAAGTTGCGGGAGCATTACACAACCCGAACGGCATCCTTCGATATGCGAAGGTACCGTAAGGGCATGTGAAAGTTGTTTTCTCTTGGTCATTCGGGTGTATGGGTATTTGAAAGAAACCCGAATAACCGTCTAGGAAACAATAAAAATGATGATTAGCGAGACGTTCAAGCATTTGATCTATGAAAGGTAACGGGAAGTGATCTTTTCTAGTAGATGAGTTTAACTTCCTATAGTCAATGCACATCCTATGCCCAGTTATTGTCCTAGTAGGAATCATTTCATTCTTGTCATTTCTAACAACCGTCATCCCCCCTTTCTTAGGCACACAATGAACCGGGGAGACCCACGTACTATCCGATATTGGATAGATAATGCCCGCGTCCAAGAGCTTAAGAATCTCTATCTTTACAACATCTTTCAAATTAGGGTTTAACCTTCTTTGATGTTCAATAGAGGTCCTTGATTCTTCCTCTAAATGGATTCTATGCGTGCACAAACTTGGGGAAATACCCTTGATATCATCTAAAGAATAGCCAATTGCTTTCCTATACTTCCTAAGTTCCACAAGAAGGGAGGATAGTTCGTTTTCATCTAGACTCTCATTCACAATAACCGGGTATGACTCGTTTGGACCTAAGAACGCATACCTTAATCACGCGGGAAGTTGCTTTAGGTCCACCTTTGGGGCTTTGAGCTCACTCCAACCGTCATCCTCAAAACTAGTCTTACCATTGCTAGTCTCTTCGACGTCTAGAACGAACTCTTCTTGAACCGTGGTACCCCGGATGCACAACTCAATAAATGTGGTGTCCTTGTCGACCGGTTTGTGAGAATCCATGAGAACCTCATAACCTTGACTTTCCTTGCTCAAAAACCCATTATTGCCGTGCTCCTTCGTCAAAACCACTTCTAACCCGTCTTCTACTCTCATTTCTTCAAGTAATTCATCGGCTAGCTCGTCCATGGTCTCAATGTAGAAACATTGGCCGTCTATAGTGGGCTTTTTCATCACTTTGTTGATATCAAACTCAAGCACTTCTCCTTTACCCAAATGGAGATCTATCTTGCCCTTACTCACGTCGATTATCGTTCCCGCGGTTGCTAGGAATGGTCTACCAAAGATAAGAGGGTCTTTTGGTTCCTCATCCATTTCAAGAACCACAAAGTCCGTGGGGACGATGAAATCCTTCACCACAATTGGTAGATCCTCAAGTAGACCAATAGGAACCCTCACGCTCCTATCCGCCAATATTATAGAGATGTTGCATGCTTTGTAGCGCGTGAAGCCTAATCTCTCAGCTACCGAAAATGGCATGAGGCTCACACTTGCTCCAAGATCACATAAACAATGATTGAAAGCTAGAGGACCAAGAGCACAAGGTAAGGTAAAGGATCCCGGGTCTCCTAGCTTCTTGGGTACAATCTTCTTTTTTATAATGGCACTACACTCATGAGTTAGAATGACCATGGATTCCATCTCCTTAGCTCTTTCATTCACAGCATCTTTCAAAAATTTGGCATATTGGGGGACAAGTAAGAATGCATCCACCAAAGGCATTGTGAGTTCCACTTTCTCCATTTGCCTATCAAAAATAGCTTTATACTTGTCCATGAGTTTTTTCTTGAAACGACCAGGAAAAGGTAGCTTTGGGACGTATGGCTTTGGGACGAACACATTCTGCTTTGGCTTCTCTTGAGCAACAACATCTCTAGGCTTGATCTTCTCAACTTCTTCAACCTTATCGTGCTCCTTTACTACCTCATCTTCTTGAAGTTCCACCATCCCACTTTGGTCCTCAATGTCCGCATTGAGAGGGGCTTCTCTTGTACGCAAGACCGTGCCACTTCGCAAGGTTATGGCATTGACATACTTCTTGGGATTCGCTTCGGATTTCCCGGTAGTTGACCTTGTGGACGTGAAGAAGAAGCAACACCTTTGTTCTCCATGTGTTTGACCTTGGAGTTCAAAGCCTCAATCTTTGTGTTGAGGTCATTGTAAGAGCAATCCACCTTCGTATGGATCTCCGTTTGTCCCTTAAGTAGTTGTTGGAAAATGGAGCTCAAATCAAGTTCTTGCGGTTCAGACGTAGGTGCTTGAAAACCGGGTGGAGCTTTGTGTTGAAATCCACCTTGGTTCCCTTGGAATTGATTCCTTGGGACAAAGGCTTGATTGTTGGTATTAGAAGCTTGCCCTTGAGGTTGAAATTGTTTTTGTGGGGCTCCTTGAGGTTGAGTAGGTTGCGGAGGGTAGACTTGATCTTGTGGGTTCTCCACATTTGTGTTCCGGTAGGAGAAGTTGGGATGGTTCGGATAGTTTTGATTGAACCCTTGGTGTTGGTAATTTCCTTGGTTTTGGAAGTTCCCTTGATTCCCCAAGTAGTTAACCTCCTCTTGAGTGTTCATGTCTACGTTCTCCTCTTGAAAATAACCTTGGTTCTCATCATAAGCATCCACGAAGTTGACCGTCTTTTGGGAAGACACTAGTAGTTTATCAATCAAATTGGCTTGCTTGTCCAACTTGTCGTTAAGAGCTTTCATGTCTTTGGCCCGTTTGTTCTCATCAAAGTCACTAGTGGTCCTTGTGGCGCGGTCATAGTCGTCGCCGTAGGTACCGTCACTTTGGGCCAAATTCTCGACAAGCTCCATTGCTTCCTCAACGTCTTTAGCCAAGAAGTTCCCGTTAGATGCCATGTCAAGTAGCATACGGATTTTAGGCAAAGCACCACGGTAGAGTGTGCTTAGGAGAGAGGCGTTGCTAAAGCCGTGATGTGGGCATTGAGATGTGTAGCTTCTAAGTCTCTCCCAAGCCTCATTGAAAGACTCATTGGATCGTTGTGTGAAACTTGAGATCTCGTTGCGAAGCTTTGCGGTTCTAGCCGGTGAGAAGAATTTGGCGAGAAACGCGCATTTGCAATCATCCCAAGAAGTGATAGATCCTTGGGGTAATGTCTTTTCCCATTGGTGAGCCTTGTCACCCAAAGAGAAAGGGAAGAGACGAAGCTTGAACCCATCTTCGGAGACCCCATTGATCTTCGTGAGACCACATATCCGGTCAAATTGGTCAATGTGGTCCAAGGGATCCTCCATGGGCAAGCCATGAAATTTGTTGGCTTGAACCATGTTGATAACTCCCGGTTTTACTTCGAAGTTGTTATTCTCCACCGGTGGAGATTGAATGCCTTGGCGGTCTTGGTGAGCATTAGCGGCATCGCCTTCTCCAACAACGTTTCTAGCTCTTGGTGGATGGTTGGGACCTCTTGGCCGGGCGGGTGGATGAGGGTCGTTGTGGGCGTTCCCTCCTTGTGCGGGGTGGTTTCCATTGCCACCCCTCCTTGGTTGTTGCCGTTTCCATCCCCATTCCCACAGTTCCTTTGGTGGGGAATGGGTTCATTGACGTTCCCAAGTGGAACATTCTCATAGTGATCCATGTTGGTCTCAACTTCTTGTTGTATTACACGTGCTTCCCTTGTTCGAAACCCTCGGTATGATCGATGTATGTCGTACCGTGGTCCAACTAGATTGTCGTTGCCTCGAGATCGTGTATGCATGCACCTATAGGTTTAGAGAGAGCAATGGAAAGCAAACAAGATTAGTAACTTTGTAGCAAATAAAGCTTAATCTCACAAAGAGCCTAAACCTCAATGTTAAAACAAATCCCAATATGGCAACGGCGCCAAATTGATACAAGAATTTTTAGTCTCTATGAGGTATCAATATCCCCAATATGATGTAGTAAGGAGGTTATCAATCCATAATCGGGATTGTTCTAAACACTAAGAATGCAAGGTTCATAAGTAATTTAAGCTAAACAAGGTAATTGGTGATTAAGTATTCAAGTTCAAATTAAGCGAAGTAATAACTAAACGATTTGTGATCCGAATAACAGAAGCGGAGCAAGATATAAGTTTAATGATATAAGGTGATCCAAGTCCAATTAGTGGTGTTCATTTACTCAAGAAGCTAATTCCTAGGCAATAGATCTCTAATCTATATTAGTTCTCTTTCAAGCAACTAATCACTTTGTTAATTATCAAGTCCATTAGCAAATCATCATTTGTGGATTAACAACTAGCAAGCATTAAGGATCATAACAAGATCAACCAAAGATATGCCCTAAACAACTAATATCTTAGGTTAGGAACATAAATCTCTTGTCTAGTTGGTCTTGGCATTTCATCAAACACTTGGTGTTCATGAAATGCCTTGTGATCTAGATCCACTCTTTCAAGCTAGATCTAGCATTGGGGACTCTAGACAAGAAGGAATATAAGATTATCTAACCCTAAACACCACTAATCAAACCCTGGATCACCCTAATCTACCATATCCCAAGGTCCTTAAGACTACTCACTAATCATCATGGGTTTAACAAATCCAAGAAAACAAGTGTTAAAACTCATGATCAAGATGATTAGATGATTAGAAAGTAGAAGATAGATGGATTCAATCAAGAAAACAATACTCAAATTGCATAAAATCAAAAGGATCAATCTCCTACAAATCACTCTTAGAGAGGGTTTTTGCTTAAGAAAAGACTTAGCCCCTCCAAATTATGTTTTTGGGCTTAAATAGTGAATAGTAACAAACCGGGTCGACCCGGGACAAACCGGGTACCAACCCGGTTTAAATGGATAAAAAGTTCTGGTTTGGCCAATACCGAGGTCACTGCTCGGTGTAACACCTCGGTATTGAGCCTGGGTTAGTGCACCGACGAGGAGCACCGAGCAGTGGCGTCGGTATTGAGGAGATGTTTGGCTGGTGATCTTCAGTGGATACCGAGGTCACTCCTCGGTATCGTTGCTCGGTATTAAGGACTTTTCCCCCGGGTTTCTTCCTGTGGCAGCACCGAGCAGTGACATCGGTACAATCCCCTGAAGCTTCGATACCGACGTCACTCCTCGGTGTTATACGTTGGTATTGTGGCTGTTTTCCTCCGTCGGGCTATACCGATCAGTTACACCGAGTAGTGACCTCGGTGTAACTCCTCTGCTTTTGATACCGAGCACCAATACCGACCAGTGACGTCGGTACAATTTCCGTCTCCTCTCCTCGGTTCTCGAATCTCCTCTTTAGCACCTGAAATGCGATCCAAAACATGCAAGGACTCTCTAGGACTTAATGTGGACACACTAGACTCCTAAAATGACTAAAAATCTAAAGAGATATCATGAACTACATGTAAATGACTCGAAACCTAAAGGAAACAGATGCTAGAATGATGCAAAATATGATGATATCACGGGCATTGAGAGGTGTAGCTTCTAAACTGTTCTGAAGCTTCATTGAAGGATTCGGTTCCGCCTTGTGTGAACCACAAGATTTCGTTCCTCAACTTGGCGGTCCTTGAAGGAGAAAAGAATTTTGCAAGGAAAGCTCGCTTGCAATCGTCCCAAGACGTTATTGAACCTTGAGGAAGACTCTTTTCTCATTGGCGAGCTTTTTCTCCAAGAGAGAATGGGAAGAGTCTTAGGTTGAAACCGTCTTCCAAAACACCGTTCATCTTGGTTAAACCACATATCCTATCAAATTGATCGACATAATCCAATGGATCTTCCATAGATAGACCGTGGAATTTGTTGCTTTGAACCATGTTGATCAAACCCGGCTTCACCTCGAAGTTGTTGTTCTTAACCGGTGGAGCTTGGATCCCTTGACGGTTTTGATGGGCATTGGCGGCATCACCCGCACCAACCACGTTTTGAGCACTTGGGGGATGATTAGGGACTCTCATTGGCCGGCCGGGTGGATGTGGGGCGTTGTGAGAGTGGCCACCTTGTGTGGGGTTGTTTCCATTACCACCTTGTGCGGGGTTGTTTGCCACATTGTCATGAATCTCCCCAAGTGGAACATTTTTATAGTGATCCATGGCGTTCTCAACTTCTTGTTGTCTCACAAGTGCTTCCCTTGTTCTAAACCCGCGGTATGATCGATGTATGTCGTCTCTTGGTTGAAATAGAATGTCGTTGCCTCGAGATCTCGTATGCATACACCTATAGGTTTAGAGAGAGCAATTGAAAGCAAACAAGATTAGTAACTTTGTAGCATATAAAGCTTAATCTCACAAAGAGCCTAAATCTCAATGTTAAAACAAATCCCAATATGGCAACGGCACCAAATTGATACAAGACTTTTTAGTCTCTAGGAGGTATCAATAACTCCAATACGTGTAGTATGAAGGTTATCAATCCATAAAGGGATTTATCCTAATCACTAAGAATGCAAGGAACAATTGCAAGTTAAGCTAAACGAGTGTGTTGTGATTAAGTAACCTAATTAGAGCAACTAAACAACTAAACAAGAAGTAAATCAATAAACAAAAGCGGAGCAAGAGATAAGGTTATTGATGTAAGGCGATCTAATGTCAACTAGTGGTGTTCATTCACTCAAGGAAGCTAATTCCAAGGCAATAGATCTCTAATCTTGATTAGTTCTCTATCAAGCAACTAATCAACATGTTAATTATCAAGTTCATTAGCAAATCATCATTTGTGGATTAACAACTAGCAAGCATTAAGAATCATAACAAGATCAACCAAAAGTATGCCCTAAACAACTAATGTCTTAGGTTAGGAACATAAATCTCTTGTCTAGTTCATCAAGGCATTTCATCAAACACTTGGTGTTCATGAAATGCCTTATGATCTAGATCCACTCTTTCAAGCTGAATCTAGCATTAGGGGAACTAGACAAGAAGGAATATAAGATTATCTAACCCTAAACACCACTAATCAAACATTTGGACCACCCTAATCTACCTTATCTCAAGATCCTAAGGACTACTCACTAATCATCATGAGTTCAACAAATCCAAGAAAAGAAGAGTTAAAACTCATGATCAAGATGATTGGATGATTAGAAAGTAGAAGGTAGATGGATTTAATCAAGAAAAAAAAATACTCAAATTGCATTAAGACAAAATGATCAATATCTTACAAATCACTCTTAGAGAGGGTTTTTGCATAAGAAAAGACTTAGCCCCTCAAAATTAAGTTTTTGGGTTTAAATAGTGAATAGTGACGAACCGGGTCGACCCGGAACAAACCGGGTAGCGACCCGGTTTAAATGGGTAAAGAGTTCTGATTTGGCCAATACCGAGGTCACTGCTCGGTGCAACACCTCGGTATTGAGCCTGGGTTTGTGAACCGACGAGGAGCACCGAGCAGTGGTGTCGGTATTGAGGTGTTGTTGCTTGATGATCTTCAATGGATACCGAGGTCACTCCTCGGTACCGTTGCTCGGTATTAAGGGATTTTTCCCCCGGGTTCCTTCCTTTGACAGCACCGATCATTTGCACTGAGCAGTGACGTCGGTACAATCCCCTGAAGCTTCGATACCAACGTCACTCCTCGGTGTTGCACGTTGGTATTGGGGCTGTTTTCCTCCGTCGGACTATATCGATCAGTTGCACCGAGCAGTGACCTCGGTGCAACCCTTCTACCTTCGATACCGAGCAGCAGTACCGACCAGTGACGTCGGTACGGTTTCCGTATCCTCTCCTCGGGTCTCGAATCTCCTCTTTAGCACCTGAAATACGATCCAAAACATGCAAGGACTCTCTAGGACTAAATGCGGACACATTAGACTCCTAAAATGATTAAAATGCTAAAGAGATATCATGAACTATATGCAAATGACTTGAAACCTAAATGAAACGGATGCTAGAATGATGCAAATATGATGATATCAACGATGAAGGAAAGGGACCCATAAAATCAATGCCCCAACAATCGAAAATCTCAACCTCAAGGATGAAATTCTGTGGCATCTCATGTCTCTTACTGATCTTCCCTCTCCTCTGACAGGCATCGCATTGGGAGACGAAAACATGAGCATCCTTGAACATAGTAGGCCACCAGAAGTCTGCTTGAAGAACCTTGGACACTGTCTTGAAAGTGGCAAAGTGTCTAACATAGTTGGATCCATGGCAATGAAACAACACATTAGGCACCTCGGATTCAGCAATGCACCTTCTGTAGATACCATCAGAGCAGTGTTTGTACAGGTAAGGTTCATCCCAAAAGTATCGCCTTATGTCTCGCATGAACTTCTTCTTGTGATAGTTCTTGAGGTGCTTTGGTTCTGCATCTGCAGCGAGGTAGTTGGCGATATCAGCATACCATGGTTGATCAGAATCGGCTGCAGCTACGAGATACTCCTCTGAAACGCCAAGGTGTTCAACAGTCAGAAACGGTTCAGAAATCGCCAAGTATCAACCGACACCATAGGAGTGTCGATCGATACCGAGAACTGCAATTCATGGGAATTGCTGAGTTTCTGCGAAACCCATATGAAACTCTGTTTCAGTGAAGTAAAGGGATTCCTCTGGTAGTTGATTAGCAATAGGGATGTCTACATCGATCCGAATCCTCGAGAGGTGGTCAGTGACTCCGTTCTCTACTCCTTTATTGTCCTTAACCTCGATGTTGAAACCCTGTAGCAAAAGAACCCAACGACAAAGGCAAGGCTTGAGATCCTTGTTCTGCATCAGATACTTGAGAGCAGCATGATCAGTATGAACAATCACTTTGCTCCCAATCAAGTAGGATCAAAATTTCTCAAAGGAGAAAACGACTGCAAGTAGTTCTTTCTCTGTGGTGTTGTAATTTCTCTGAGCATCATCCAATGTCCTGCTGGCATAGTAGATGACGTGCAGCTTCTTATCCTTTCTCTAACCCAGAACATATCCAATAGCAAAATCACTAGCGTCGCACATGATCTCAAAAGGCAGAGTCCAATCAGGAGGTTGCACAATAGGAGCACTCACCAAAGCCGTCTTAATCTCCTCAAAGGCTGCAAGACAGTCAGGTGTGAAATCAAATTTGATCTCCTTGCATAATAAAGCAGTGAGCGGGCGTGCTATCTTGGAGAAATCCTTGATAAACCTCCTGTAAAATCCAGCATGACCAAGGAAGCTTCGAATGTCCTTCACAGAATTTGGTGCTTGGAGACTTGTCATAACCTGAATTTTGGCTTTGTCAACTTTGATCCCAGCCTCAGAAACCTTGTGCCCAAGTACGATGCCATCCTGAACCATAAAGTGACACTTTTCCTAATTAATGACCAAGTGTTTCTCTTCGCATCTCCGGAGCACCTTGCACAGATTATCCAAACAGTCCTTGAACGATGGTCCGTATACTGAAAAATCATCCATGAATACCTCCATAAAATCCTCAATCATGTATGTGAAGATAGACATCATGCACCTCTGAAAAGTGGCTGGAGCGTTACACAATCCAAATGGCATTCTCCTGTATGCGAATGTGCCATAGGGACATGTGAAAGTCGTCTTCCCTTGGTCATCTGGGTGTATAGGAATCTGGAAGAAACCTGAATATCCATCAAGAAAACAGTAGTAGGGATGACTAGCCAACCTCTCCAACATCTGGTCAATGAATGGCAAGGGGAAATGATCATTCTGTGTAGCTGCATTCAACTTTCTGTAGTCAATGCACATTCGATGTCCATTGATAGTTCTAGTAGGAATCATCTCATCTTTTTCATTCTTCACCACGGTTATCCCTCCTTTCTTAGGAACAACGTGCACTGGACTAACCCAAGAGCTACCCGAAATAGCATAGATAACACCAGCTTTCAAAAGCTTCATCACTTCCTTTTTGACAACTTCCATCAGATTCAGATTCAGTCTCCTTTGGTGCTCAATTGAGGTCTTTGACTCGTCTTCAAGGTGAATCCTATCCATGCACAGATCCGGCGATATACCTGAAATGTCATCAAGAGAATAGCCAAGAGCTTTGTGATACTTGCGCAGCTTGCTCAGTAGTAAGGCAATCTCTGTGTTGTTCAAATAAGCATTAACAATCACTGGGTATGTAGAATTAGGACTAAGAAAACTATACCTCAGATTTGGTGGGAGTGGCTTTAGTTTAACCTTAGGAGCATTCTCTGCACTCCAATCTCCAAGCCCACCAACTTGCTTAGAACTCTCGGCCAATTCTCCTTCTAGTCGCAGGGTATCGACCGATACTGGGAGAGTATCGATCGATACCGTTGATAATGAATCGAGCATCTTCGAGTATCCAACTGTATCATCACACGAATGTCCCTCTGAAGTGGCTAAACAGACCAATACTCTCTCTAATGGGTCCTCAGGATGCATCTCCAGAAAGTACTCTTCAGCTATGTCACTGAAGGTGTCGACAAAGAAAGTCTGCCCATCAATGGTTGGCCTCTTCATCATCTTGTCCATATTAAAACTCAAGATCAAATCACCAATGTTGAGAGCGATCTTCCCGTTCTTGCAATCAATCAAAGCACCAGCTGTTGCAAGGAATGGTCTGCCTAGGATAAGAGGATCCTTAGGCTCAGCATCGTACTCCAGGACGATGAAATCAGTTGGGATCAAGCAATTTTCAATCTTAATTGGGACATCTTCGAATTACCTAATATATCATGGTTTTTACCCTATTTAAACCATGATATAAGTCATTTTTATAGAGTCTTTATAGTATTTTGGAGTCTTTTAGAGTTTTTTACAGGTTTTAGAACATTTGGAGCCTTATTGGAGATATTGGAGCTTTCTGGAGCATTTTGGAGCAAAGCAGAAGATCGTGTTGCTGAGTACCTGATTTCACGTCAAGCATCGATCGATACCCCCTGGTATCGATCGACACCCATCGCAGCAAGACACGACCCGCGACTTTAATGAAGAGTTGAAGAATTGCAACTTGGTCCAAAAGTCTTTAATATTTACAAGAAGCCCCAAAACGTGATTTAGGTTATTTATAGGGATTTTATAGCCACTTTGTAGGCTATGCTTTGTTTTACTTTAGTTTTTGAGAGAGATTTAGAGGGAGACAAGTCTGAAACTCTGTTGATCCGAGAGAAGATTTCGAACCCTTGTTTTACTCTTTCTGATTATTTATTTGATGATTTATTCAGTTATGTTGATTGTTTCATTCTCCATGTCTGAGTAAATCCACTTTAGGTTTAGGGTTTTCTCATAAGGATTTCTTTGAATGCTAGGTTGATTATCTATTTAGGATTCACCATCTGAATTAGTTCTTCCCCTTAGGTTATATTCAAAGCTAATTCTAGGTTGACGAATCTGGAACTTAGATCTTAGGATAATTGATTAGGCACGACAGTGCGATTAATTACCTGATAGAACCTAGGTGAACAAATTGATTATTCGCAAAGAGATTTGGTTTAATTGATTTGTGAACATATCAAACCTGGACTTTAAAGCTGATTTAGAATTTAGGATTCGCAAAGAGATTTGGAATTCCTAAGATTTAGATTTAGATAATTCTGGCAACGACTGTTGGTTAGTTATACTTTAGTGATTTGAGTTCAAGAACAGCGCTAAATCTGAATCCTGTTAGTTAATTTATCTGCATTCATTGATTTCCTGAGAAAAACCCTGAGCCTATATTATCTCTATTGGATTTACAACTCGTTTACTATCTACTGCTTTTATTTCATCTAAATTGCTTAGCTTGATTTGACACTATACAATCTATTGTGTGATTTCTGTGAGTCCTTGTGTTCGACCCCTAGCTATACTATAACTACTGCTTTAGTACTTTTAGGGTATTAATTTGAGCATATCAAATTTGGCGCCGTTGCCGGGGACTCAATTTCGCTTTTAGATTTTAGCTGTCGAGTCTCGACTAAGTCTGTCGGTATCGATCGATACTACCTAGTATTGATCGATACTTAGGCGATTTCTTTGTTGATATCGATAGACACCATCCGGTATCGATCGATACGCAACGTATTGTTTTTGGTTAATTACGTGCCTTGTCTACTGTTTTGTTTTCAGGTGTATGCCTGTTCGTGAAACTAGAAACAACAAAAGCACTCAGCTAGTTGAACTGTCACTGGAACAGCTAGTGCTTGTGGAACGCACAAACAGAAAGACAAAGCAAACATCATGGATGAACAACCTAGTGGTATTAAGAGCTGATGAAGCTGGAGTCTTGAGAGACCAAGAGGGTCATGTGTGCAATGAGGGAGGGCAGCGACTTGATGAAGCTGGAAACATCGTTGTCCCTCCTACTGCTACTATTGAGATTGTCGCGCCAGCTGGGCGCGCCAACGTTGGGAATGCTGCCGGTGATCGAGGTAGGACACTTGGCGAGCACAACATACCTGATCAGTTCTTTGCAAATCGATCTGCGATTCGCATCCCAACTTTTCAGAGGAATTACTTCGAGCTGAAGCCTGCGTACTACGCTCTTGTAAGTCATAACCCTTTCCATGGCCTACCTCATGAACACCCTATGGATCATATCGAGAGGTTCGAGGATTTGGTCACTGGTATGAAGTACAATGGAGTGCCAAATTAGTATCTTTTCTGCACACTTTTCCCATACTCTCTTGGTGGAGATGCTGCTTATTTGCTGAACCAGTTGGCTCCTGGTTCGCTAACTACATGGGATGAGACGAAGAATGCATTCTTGTGCAATTTCTATGATGACGCGAGATCCGAAGAGCTCAGGAACAAAATTTCCCAGTTTTCTCAAGGTCCAACAGAGGGACTCAAGGCTGTTTGGATTCGCTTCAAATCATATCAGAGGGATTTTCCGCACCATGGGTTCAATCAGGCTCAGCTGCTGGGTACTTTCTACAGAGGGATCGATTGGAGGTATCAGATTGCTCTGGATACTGCGAGTAATGGGAACTTCAACACCAGGTATCCATATGATGCAGTCGTGCAGATTGAGAACTTTGCATCTAGCAATAGCACCAAGAATGCTGATTTCGAGCGGAAGAAGCAAGCTGGAGGAATTGATGGATCGCAGATTGCTGACGTTCACGCAAAGCTGGATTTTCTGATTGGAAAGTCGAAGAAGATTGTACACTTTGCTGATGGAGTCGATAATATCAGTGGAAATGAAGTGGAGGATGTTAACTACGTTGGTGGTTCTGGATTTCAGGGTCAGCAATTTGGGTACAACAACAACACTCGCAATTACGGGAACTCTTCGTACCAGCCCATCTCTCCAAAATCCACAGAGAATATGATGGAACTCATGATGGAACAACTTCTTCGGGGACAAGAGAAGTTGCAGGGAGATTTCAATGGGAAGTTTGACTCTCTGTACATCGATCTGAATGGAAAAATCGAAGCCATCAATCTTAGCCAGAGGAAGTTGGAAACTCAGTTTGCTCAGATAGCAGCAGCTGTAAAGAGGCAGGAAGGCTTTCTTCTAGGGAAGACTGAGAATCCAAGAGCACACGTCAATGCAATCACCATAGGATGTGCTAAAGAAGCCACTGCAGTGGTAGAAAAGGCTTTTGATGCAGGGATTTTCGACGATGTTGTTGAAGATAGCGATTGGGATTCTGAAATCACCCAAGTATCGATCGATAGCAGTCCAGCAACCTGCCCGATGGAATCCAAAATCATGTATATCGATCGATACTCATCCAGTATCGATTGATGCTGAAGCGCAGGTCGAGAAGAATGCCGATATTGTCAAGGAGAGGGTGTACAAACCCAAAATACCTTATCCTATGTCTCCTAAGATGACTACGAAGGAGGTAGAGGACGCCAGATGCAAAGCTATGCTGATTTTAGAGCCTCCTTTTGATTATGATGTATCTGCCAGGGACGATTCAAAAACAAGAGTATCGATCGATACCCTACCTGGTGTCGATCGATACCCCTCGCAGAACGAGCCAGAAATTGTGCAAACACCTGAGTTGATCGAAGAAAGAGTTCGCAAGCCCAAGAAGCTGAATCCTATTCCTAAACACCTCAGAGATCCCATTTCTCCAAAGCAGCTGCGTGGCTTTGAGAAGATGGTACGAAGGATCTCCCAGGAATCATCTTTTGAAGAAGCTCTAGAGTCCCGTCCTCTGCTAAGTCACTTCAAAGATTGCAGAGAAACTGAGGAAGAGATTAAGGCACTCTTCATTAAGGCCAGAGGTACACCTCCACTGAGGCAGTTGACTAATAGGGAAGACCCAGGGATCTTCTCAGTTCCATGCTCTATCTCTAGAGTTGAATTCAAAGAGTCTCTCGTTGACTCAGGAGCCTGTGTCAATGTCATGTCCAGGGCAATTGCAGAGAGGTTGGGAGCTGATATTTAACCTCCAAAGACATCTATCACGTTCGCGAACGATTCCACCTCTCTTCCATATGGGGCAATCGCTGATTTGATGATCACAATAGGAGATTACCTGGTTCCTACTGATTTTCAGGTTGTAGAGATGAATGCAATATCTTGTACGCAGTTGATTCTCGGAAGACCGTTCATTGCTACGGTTGGTGCCATTATGGATACACCCAACAAGCACATCTCATTCTCATACATTGACAAGGAGGTGTACTACGAAGCCATCCCTAGAGGAACTCCCACACGTATCTCTTGCATCGATGTTGTAATAGGAGCAACGTTGATATCAGATTATTTGGAAGAACCTCCTGACGTGCCTACTGCCACAGAAGTTTCAGTTGAACTGACCAGCATACCCAAGAAAGTTGTCAAGAAGGCTAAGGCAACAAAGAAGAAGGCCAAGAGCAAAAAGGTCGAGAATCCTCATGTCACTTTGGTACCTCAGAAGTGCGATGGAGACTCGATTGAGTACAAGGTGAAGTGCAAAGGAGCTTCGAAGCCATTCTCCAAGGCTAGAGTTCTTCTCACTTCGGAGCTGAAGGAAAAAGGAAAAGAGTTTTTAGATGGCATGTGATATGCTCAAATTAATACCCTAAAAGTACTAAAGCAGTAGTTATAGTATAGCTAGGGGTCGAACACAAGGACTCACATAAATCACACAATAGATTGTATAGTGGCAAATCAAGCTAAGCAATTTAGATGAAACAAAAGCAGTAGACAGTAAACGAGTTGTAAATTCAATAGAGAGAATATAGGCTCAGGGTTTTTCTCAGAAAATCAATGAATGCAGATAAATTAACAAACAAGATTCAGATTTAGCGCTGTTCTTGAACTCAAATCACTAAAGTATAACTAACCAACTGTCGTTGCCAGAATTATCTAATTCTAAATCCTAGGAATTCCAAATCTCTTTGTGAATCCTAAATTCTAAATCAGCTTTAAAGTTCAGGTTTGATATGTTCACAAATCAATTAAACCAAATCTCTTTGCGAATAATCAATTTGCTCACCTAGGTTCTATCAGGTAATTAATCGCACTGTCGTGCCTAATCAATTATCCTAAGATCTAAGTTCCAGATTCGTCAACCTAGAATTAGCTTTGAACACAACGTAAGGGGAAGAACTAATTCATATGGTGAATCCTAAATAGATAATCAACCTAGCATTAAAAAAAATCCTTATGAGAAAACCCTAAACCTAAAGTGGATTTACTCAGACATGGAGAATGAAACAATCAAAATAACTGAATAAATCATCAAATAAATAATCAGAAAGAGTAAAACAAGGGTTCGAAATCTTCTCTCGGATCAACAGAGTTTCAGACTTGTCTCCCTCTAAAACTCTCTCAAAAACTAAAGTAAAATAAAGCATAGCCTACAAAGTGGCTATAAAATCCCTATAAATAACCTAAATCACGTTTTGGGACTTCTTGTAAATATTAAAGACTTCTGGACCAAGTTGCAATTCTTCAACTCTTCATTAAAGTCGCGGGTCGTGTCTTGCTGCGATGGGTGTCGATCGATACCAGGGGGTATCGATCGATGCTTGACGTGAAATCAGGTACTCCGAAACACGATCTTCTGCTTTGCTCCAAAATGCTCCAGAAAGCTCCAATATCTCCAATAAGGCTCTAAATGTGCTAAAACCTGTAAAAGACTCTAAAAGACTCCAAAATACTATAAAGACTCTATAAAAAGGACTTATATCATGGCTTAAATAGTGTAAAAACCATGATATATCAACTCCCCCAGACTTAGCATTTGCTTGCCCTCAAGCAAATAGAAGCCTAAATCAGAGAAAGAGGTTTGAAAACGCGGAGACTCACCTGTTCATGAACCATCGAAATGACCCTCTTTCCAAGTACCCAAATGTCACATAATCAGCTTTTGATCTAACCACCATGTACTTCTCCGTAGACATTCACAGCTTTCCCGGACTCCACACATTATCCCACAGCATTGTTCAAATAAAACCCTCATCGCCAGTTTCATCCCTGCAGCCAATGTTCAAGAACTTTCTAGATTCTTTACTAGACAATATCATGACAAGGAACCACCCTTTTCACACTTTTGTATCACTTTCTCTCCCCAGACTTATTTCTTATTATGTTCTCTTTTTATTTTATTTTCAGCCTTGCATATACACATCAAGGTATGAGACGCGAGTATTGATGGTGTTTTCCACCAAATCCCCGGTTCTTCCCTCTCTATGTATCAAAGGATGTAGGCAAATAATGGCATCATAGGAAAATCCTAGCCCCGCTTCCAATCCTTTGTGTGATCATTCCCTCTGTAGTAGAATAATGGGATCGCTGGAAATTTTCCTAACCCTCTACTCCTACTCAGAAGAAAATCATTTCAATCTTTTATGCTCTTATTTATCAACTTATAACAGGGGAGCGAGATACTATTACTCTAAACACATGGGTTCTTTTGTCAGATATGAATGATGAATCAAGCTCTGTAAACACTAACCACATTGATGAAGTGCAAAATTTTGGCTCAGGCTTCAGAAGAACTCTGCTAGAGACATGGATGTTTTCTAGTCAACTGGTCAGTCCTTGGATTTTTCATTAGTCAATCTAGAGCTGATCCTACAACACTGGTCACTCAAAAACAAAATCCAAACAACAATTCAAGCACATGATCATCATCTCCAACAAGTTTTGACTTAATAAAACGTTTTTGACTCGATAAAACAACTGACTCTAAGAAAAACAAAAACAATGTCAGCAAACACCTCCCCCAGACTTGAACAACACTGTCCCCAATGTCAACATTGTTCCAGGAAGGTAACTTCTTGTTTTTCCCAATTTTATTATGTTCTTTTGTTTTCTTTCACTGACTCTAGGCTAGATAATACTGGGGACAGTGTTGTTCAAGTCTGGGGGAGGTGTCTGCTGACATTGTTTTTTTTTTCTTAGGGCAGTTGTTTTATTGAGTCAAAAACGTTTTATTAAGTCAAAACTTGTTGGAGATGATGATCATGTGCTTGAATTGTTGTTTGTATTTTGTTTTTGAGTGACCAGTGTTGCAGGATCAGCTCTAGATCGACTAATGAAAAATCCAAGGACTGACCAGTTGACTAGCGTCTCATACCTTGATGTGTATATGCAAGGCTTAAAATAAAATAAAAAAAAAGAGAACATAATAATAAATAAGTCTGGGGAAGAGAAAGTGATACAAAAAGTGTGAAAAAGGGTGGTTGCTTGTCATGATATTGTCTGGTAAAGAATCTAGAAAGTTCTTGAACATTGGCGATGAGGGTTTATTTGAACAATGCTGTGGGATAATGTGTGGAGTCTGGGAAAGCTGTGAATGTCTACGGAGAAGTACATGGTGGTTAGATCAAAAGCTGATTATGTGACATTTGGGTACTTGGAAAGAGGGTCATTTCGATGGTTCATGAACAGGCGAGTCTCCGCGTTTTCAAACCTCTTTCTCTGATTTAGGCTTCTATTTGCTTGAGGGCAAGCAAAGGCTAAGTCTGGGGAAGTTGATATATCATGGTTTTTACCCTATTTAAGCCATGATATAAGTCCTTTTTATAGAGTCTTTATAGTATTTTGGAGTCTTTTAGAGTCTTTTACAGGTTTTAGCACATTTGGAGCCTTATTGGAGATATTGGAGCTTTCTGGAGTATTTTGGAGCAAAGCAGAAGATCGTGTTGCTGAGTACCTGATTTCACGTCAAGCATCGATCGATAGCCCCTGGTATCGATCGACACCCATCACAGCATGACACGACCCGCGACTTTAATAAAGAGTTGAAGAATTGCAACTTGGTCCAGAAGTCTTTACTATTTACAAGAAGCCCCAAAACGTGATTTATGTTATTTATAGGGATTTTATAGCCACTTTTTAGGCTATGCTTTATTTTACTTTAGTTTTTGAGAGAGATTTAGAGGGAGGCATGTCTGAAACTCTGTTGATCCGAGAGAAGATTTTGAACCCTTGTTTTACTCTTTCTGATTATTTATTTGATGATTTATTCAGTTATGTTGATTGTTTCATTCTCCATGTCTGAGTAAATCCACTTCAGGTTTAGGGTTTTCTCATAAGGATTTCTTTAAATGCTAGGTTGATTATCTGTTTAGGATTCACCATATGAATTAGTTCTTCCCCTTAAGTTGTGTTCAAAGCTAATTCTAGGTTGACGAATCTGGAACTTAGATCTTAGGATAATTGATTACGCACGACAGTGCGATTAATTACCTGATAGAACCTAGGTGAGCAAATTGATTATTCGCAAAGAGATTTGGTTTAATTGATTTTTGAACATATCAAACCTGAACTTTAAAGCTGATTTAGAATTTAGGATTCGCAAAGAGATTTGGAATTCCTAGGATTTAGATTTAGATAATTCTCGCAACGACAGTTGGTTAGTTATACTTTAGTGATTTGAGTTCAAGAACATCGCTAAATTTGAATCATGTTAGTTAATTTATCTGCATTCATTGATTTCCTGAGAAAAACCCGGAGCCTATATTCTCTCTATTGAATTTACAACTCGTTTACTGTCTACTGCTTTTGTTTCATCTAAATTGCTTAATTTGATTTGACAATATACAATCTATTTGAGTGATTTCTGTGAGTCCTTGTGTTCGACCCCTAGCTATACTATAACTAATGCTTTAGTACTTTTAGGGTATTAATTTGAGCATATCATTACCCCTCTGGAAGTCTAACAGAACGATCAGCAAGTATCAGGGAAATCCTTGTTGTTGTGAAGTCTGTCATCCCCATCCTTTTGGCAACTGAGTATGGCATGAGGTTGACACTTGAGCCTAGGTCACTAAGAGAACGCCCAAATCTGTCCGTGAATATCGTACAATCCAACACAAAACTCCCTGGATCTAGCAGCTTCTTTGGGATCATGTTGGTCAGGATTGCACTGCACTCGTGAGTAATCATCAAGCATCAGTCTTCAAGGTTCACATTTCTGGACACCATCTTCTTGATGTATCTTCTGAAAGCTGGAGAAGTCTTGATAGCATCGATGAAAGGAAGTTCCACAATCAACTTATCCATAATCGCCTTGCATCTAGAGTCTTCTACCTCCTTCTTAGTCTTCCCATAAGCCATGTGATAAGGTATCCTTGGTGTGTAAACTCTTTCTGCAATGACATTGGGTACTTCCTTCGAAACCTTAGGAGTTGATTCGACTGCGGGTTTAGTATCGATCGATACTGGAGTGGTATCGATCGACACATGCGGTTTTGATTTGTCCCGTGAAAGTGTTTTGATAGGTGTCGATCGATGCTGGCTAGTGTCGATCGATACTGGAGCGATTTCGGTATCCTCATCGTCAAGATCGACGAAAATATCCGTAGCCTGGGCAATTTTTACTCCTGGAGTGACCTCTTTTCCACTCCTCAAAGTAATTGCATTGATATGAGCCCTTGGATTTTCTACTTTCCCTGGAAGAAAACCTTCTTGCCTTTTCACAGCCTCTGAAGTCTGAGCTATCTGAAGTTCCAGCTTCTTCTGCTGAATATCAATAGCGTCGATCCTTCCACTCAGATCATTGTATAAGACGTCAATCTTCCCATTGAAATTCACAGTGAGCTTCTGCTGTCCTTGAAGAAGTTGTTCGAACATAGATTCGATCTTGCTATCTGGGAGCTTAGCAGGTAATGGTTGATAAGATGAGTTTCCATAGCTCCTCGTATACCCACTGTTCTGAGGTGATATCTGACCAAACTGGTTCGAACCTCCTTACTGAGAGTTGTTGTTGAAGTTTTGGTTGTTGTTGAATTTATTCCTCTGGCCCTGAAAACCAGAACCACAAATGTAGCTGACATCCTCTACTTCATCCTCGTTGAACACCTCAACATCTTCAGCTAAGTGAACAGCCTTTTGTGTCTTGCCCATCAGAAGATTGTGCATAGAATCCAACTTAGCTTGAAAATCAGCAATCTGTGAGCCATCAATGTTACCAGCTAGCTTCTTCCGCTCAAAATCAGCATTCTTGGTGCTATTGCTATACGCCAAGTTCTCAATCAGTACATAGGCTTCATCAGGATACCTGGTGTTGAAGTTTCCATTGCTCGAAGCATCCAAAGTCATCTGATACCTCCAATCAAGTCCTCTGAAAAAGAAACCCATCAGCTGAACATCAGAATATCCATGATGTGGACAATCTATCTGATACGATTTGAATCTCGTCCAAGCAACCTTGAACGCCTCAGTAGGTCCCTGAGAAAACTGTGAGATTTTGTTCCTCAGATCCTCGGATCTTGCATCATCATAAAAGTTAGTCAGGAAAGCGGTCTTAGTCTCCTCCCAGGTAGTCAGCGATCCAGGAGGCAACTGCTTCAGCCAGTAAGTTACTTCCCCACCAAGAGAGTATGGGAAAAACTTGCAGAAGAGGTAATCGTAGGACACTCCATTGCTCTTGATGCTAGTGACCAAGTCCTCGAACCTCTCAATATGATCCATGGGGTGTTCGCTGGAAAGACCATGAAAAGGGTGCTGTCCTACAAGAGTGTAGTATGCAGGTTTCAGCTCAAAGTCATTCCTCGGAAAAGCAGGAGGACGGATCACAGATCGGTTTGCGTAAAACTGGTCAGGTCTGTTGCACTCACCAATCGTTCTACCACGATTAACCACAGCATTCCCAGCATTCACTGCATTCGCGTTCCCAGCGATATTCCCAGCGACAACAGGAGCAGGCGGAATGATGTTCCCCTCTCCATCCAGACGTTGTCCTCTCTCATTGCACAACCGACCCTCTTGGTCTCTGTAAGCACCAGCTGCATCTTAAACCAACTCCACTTGATCGTTGTTCATTTTTGCTGGCTTCTTTGCTCTTCTGTTTGTGCGTTCCAAAAGTGCTAGTTGTAGATCAACTAGTTGAGTGCTCTTGCTCTTTCTGGTTTCACGATTAGGCATACACCTGAAAACAAGAGTCAAGAACGTAAGTAACAAAAAACGTAATGAGTATCGACCAATACCAAGTGGTGTCGATCGATATCAACAAAAAGAGAACGGCGAGTATCGACCGATACTAGATAGTATCGACCGATACTAGATAGTATCGATCGATACCGACGAGCTTAGTCAAAATTCTCAGACTAAAATCTAATGGCGAATTGAGTCCCCGGCAACAACTCCAAATTTGATATGCTCAAATTAAAACCCTAAAAGTACTAAGCAGTAGTTGCAGTATAGTAGGGGTCGAACACAAGGACTCACAAAGACACACAATAGATTGTATAGGTGAGAATCAAGCTAAACGAATAATGGTATTGAAAATAGGACTTAAATTAAAACGGTTGTAAATTCAATTGGGGGAAAGCTAGGTTCATGGTATTTCTCAGAAAATCAATGAATGCAGATAAACTAACTAACATAATTCAGATTTAGCACGGTTCTTGAACTCAAATCAGTAAGATATAATTAACCAACTTCCGTTGCGAAAACTATCTAAATCTAAATCCTAGGAGTTCCAAATTCCTTTGCGAATCCTAAAGTCTAAATCAGCTTTTAAATCAGGTTTGATTTGTTCACAAAACAACTAAACCAAATTCCTTTGCGAATGGTTATTTTGCTCACCCTAGGTTCTATCAGGTAATTAGTTGCACTTCCCCGCCTAATCAATTATCCTAAGATCAAAGTTCTAGGTGATCAATCTATAATTAGCTTTGCAAACAACCTATGGTGAAGAACTAATTCGGATGGTGAATCCTAATAACTAATCAATCTAGCATTCAGAGATAAATCTTATGAGAACCTAAACCTAACAAGAGATCTACTCAGACATGGAAATTTAAGCAATGAACATGTTTGAATAAATCATCAAATAAATCAGAAAAAGTAACAAGAGGGTTCGAAATCTTCTCTCGGACGAACAAAGTTTCAGACTTGTCTCCCTTCAAAAAGCTCTCTCACAAAACCAAAGTAAAATAAATCGTAGTCATTAAAGTGGCTGTAAAATCCTATTAAATAACCTAAATCACGTTTTGGGGCTTCTTGTAAATAATAAAGTCTTATGGGCAATTTTGCAATTCTTTTAACTCTTCATTAAAGTCGCGGGTCGTGTCTGCTTCGATGAGTATCGACCGATACTAGGTAGTATCGATCGACACTGATGCTTCAAATCGGGTACTCAGCTACACGAACGTCTGCTTTGCTCCAAAATGCTCCAGAAAGCTCTAATATCTCTAATTATGCTCCAAACGTGCTAAAACCTGTAAAAGACTCTAAAACACTATGAAATAGTAGAAAGACTCTATAAAACGGACTTATATCATGGCTTAAACGGGGTAAAAACCATGATATATCAGTGATAAAATTCGAAATTTTTATACATGTGTCAAAATCTGATTGATTAATTTGACATGTCACGGTCAGCTGAATTAGCAACTTTAAAACATTCAGCTTTATATTATAAGATAGTAAAAAATTATGTGCATCATGCTAAATAAATGTTTGAATCCGCCCATGGATCAAACACCCTCTTTTATTCTTGGAATTGGACCTTGCCATATGTATCTAGTTTCTCTTATCCCTTTGCTTACCTTTTCCTCTGGTCTCATTTTTACCTTCAGTTTGAACCTTGATACTCCTAACCGAGCCAAACTCCAACTCTTTTGAGTATATTACTGAAACTAGTTCATCTAGAGTTAATATAGTTCTTCCTTATCCATATCTTAGAGTATCTTTCAACAGATCAAACAGTACATGAAGTGACATCAGCAGAAGGATTTATTGATCCTCATTTAAAATAATGACATTCTTGTTCTGTAAATCTGCTATAATATGAAGAAACTAAACAATGTTACCTTCAACAAACAGATTTTCTAACATCTTGAAGCTGTATTAGCTTATGCTTAAGATGGAACCCGGTTTGGAAAAGCGTTAGACATGTATAGTTTTTCCAAAACATTCAACATAGAAGCTGCAGTCATCTTCATTTTGATCTTCCTCAAAACCCCATCTATAACACTCAAGACTATGGTGCTTCTTTCTTTCATTTTCTTCTTTTATAGATAATAGAAACTCCCTTGAATCGCCACTCTAAGGTCTGGGTAAAGTATTGGATAAGCCTTGCAAGCAACATGTTGCTTCAAGGGATGTGGAATGAGGGGTCACACAAAAGCTGCGGAAAGACCTTTGATTTACCACTTCGATTCTATTGGATATTACGCACCAAAAGAGATCGAAGGTTTTGTTGGATATTACGCACCAACAGATTATGAAGTGAATCACTCTCAACACAAAAGAAACAAACTGGTTTTTCATAAAAAGAAGACTTAAGTTTCGACATAGAGTACAAGGAGATTATAAAGAAAAACAAAGCAAAAGAAACCAAACAACTACCAGCATTAAACAAGTCTTGAAAACCAGCAAAAATATTAAACTAAGTTTGAATAAACCCTTGCCCTTCCATGCGCATGTTTCTTCCTCTTCTTGGGTCAGATTTGAATCTTTGTTGGGTCAATGGCTTGTAATTTCGTGTGGGTTTTAAAACACATGTGACCCCATCTCTTCTTGGTTGAAATTCTTGTTCTTCTTTGGGTCTTGTCGAAATCATTGATGGGCCTTGGTCTTGATCAACAAATGGGCTTAGGAGATGTGATCCATTTGTCTCATTAAAAACCTTACTTTGGAAAATCCATTGGGACAAAACCAAAATAAGAGAAAAAGAGTGCAAATGGGTCACATACCCATTTGTTGATCCTCTTAAAATTCCCGAATCAAATGTTATTGTTGAGTTAATCCATTTCTTCTTAGCTTCCTCAGCTACAAGCTGCTCTGGTTCAAGCTGCTCCTTCATTATACTTGCCATGATCACATCATCCTCTCCCACTTGAAAATGATTTGACCTCAAATCCGAACAATCTGCAAGAAAAAGGATTAAGTTAGAATCAGAATAGACTCACCTTGCAAGAAGATTTTGTAGGCATTGATCTTTGTGTGGGCTGGAAAACGTCCTCTTTTTATTTGAATCCACAAACTTCCACCAGGGTCAAAGTTCAGTCGGCATTGCCTCTTGTTTGCGTGCCGCTCATTTTTCAAATGTTCAATCGGTCCAAGAACAACTTGAACAACGATCTTCTTAAGCCAAACATGGAAGAGCCACGATTTTGGTGCATGAAAGTTCAGCTCTTCATCCTGTACACCCTGTACTTTCACAACAATAACTTGAAACACAAGATCAAACGCACAAAAGGCATACTTCTATGTTTCAGCAAACAGTTTCTTATTTAGCTCATTTAAAACACATTTCAAATACTTAGCGTGATCATCAAAGAGTTTGTTATAAATCAGAATGTAGATCATATCAAACATCTTAATGAATGATCTCAAATCATATGAAACCTCTATAAATTCATGATATGAAATGCAGTGTGTTATCCTAGAGAGTCTATCAAAATCCATACGCACATCATTTATATTTTGTTCACACGTTTTATCAAACAGAAATCCTCCATGCCTAAAGATCTTTTTATGCTCAAATTTCTCAAAACAATGAATCACATCTTTAAAATCAACAGTTGACATATAAATCTCTTTGATGTGTTCATATTCCAGCAACTTAGATTCAGGAACAAAAAGAAACGCATACCTTTGAATCATTGTATTAGGCACAACAATTTCCTTACTTTTTCGGATGCCACAAGGAATTGTTTCAACGGTTTCTCCTTGCAAGCATTTCTTGTAGGTTTTGCACATGATCTGTGCTGGTATCTGAAATGATTCATATTCCTTGGCTTCTTCAAAATCAGAACAGTCATGGTTCACTAGGGATAGTTGTCCATCTGTCTCTGTTCCTCCTCCTTGACTGATTTGGTTCTCCTTGGATCCGAGAAGTGATTTGTGAAGCAAGACAGAACATGTACGTCCAAACAACAAAACAACACGATCATAAGGTTCAAAATATGTAATTGGTCGAGAAAACTTACCTTCCTTATACCAGATTGGATCATTTGGATGCTCATTCAGTTTAACGTTCACTTTGGCGACAATAAGGCCATTCGGTGGGATTTTGAAAGGAAGTATGAATTCTGCTCGTCCCAATTGATTTCTGTCTCGACCAGAATCTCCACAAGATTCACTTGGTCGATGAAAGTCATTGCCCTTGTTGTAAATTCGTTGTTGTTGCTCAGCTCTCATCCGTTGCAAGTAGTTTGATGATTTGTGGTCGGATGAAAAGGATCGATCGGTCGTTGTGAAGATCGATCGATCGTTTAGTCTCCTACCTGGCCAAATATTTTCGATCGATCGTTCGTTGAAAGGATCGATCGGTCCGTGTGTTTTCTCTTTGGCCGAACCAATTCGATCGATCGGTCGTTGAAAGGATCGATCGATCGTTCCTTGTGAACATGTTTTAGATTGATTTTCTTTGTCACAGATGGGTGCTAGCTCCTTTGGATCATCTCCTGTGTCTTTAGGATCCTGCAAAAGAGAGAAATCATCACTCGGAGATGGCAGCTCCGGTGCAACGTTAGTTAGACTCATAGGAGTCTCTTTAGGATCAATCACAAGAACCTTTTCTTTTTGATGAAGAGAGTTAAGAGACTCACTTACAAATTGTTTTACTCTTTGCTTTAACATTAGCTGATCTTGTTGAACTTCTGGTGATGTCATCGAAATCAGACTCATCTTCCCTCCTTTGTAATCAAACGAATATCAGTTTTTGGAACCAGAATAATCATGGATCGCTTGACGTTTGTTCTGCCATGGTTTTCCAAGGAGGATGTGACATTATTCCATTGGTTGAACATCACACAGAACCTGGTCTTCGTATTTTCCAAAGCTTATGGAAATCGTCACTTGACGGCTCACTCTTAAGTTGTAATTATCATCGAACCATGGGTGCTGCTTCTCCTTTAATCCGAGCTTCTGGACCATATACTAGCTTACCACATTGTTGCAATTCCTCTCATCGATCATGAGGCTGCACAACTTGCCTTGAACATAACACCTAGTGTAGAACATATCCTTTCCTTCGTGAGTAGTCATTGATGTACCAGAAACAAAGCAACAAAGAGATCACCAGCAACAAGTCCTCACAAAGGGAAAATTAATTTGACACAAACAGACTTGCAAAATATTTTTAGAAAAATCGAAACTCACAAACTGTTGATGCAAAGGTACGAATTGATCGATTATGAAACTGAGGGAAACAAAAAAAAATTCGCAGCCTAAGAGATGATCGACACCAACACACAACAATAATTTCCCTAGAGTCACTCGACACACAGTACATAAACCAACTCGATCTAAACTGAATATGAAGAGACACTAAAATAATGATGAACAAATCGACAACTAGATGAACCCTAATATATATATATATATTTGATTTATGGTGCAAACTGAACGAAACTAACACCTAAACACACAACTAGATGCGAAAAATTAAAACAAAAATGATGAACAGATGCGACACACTAAAAAGAAGATGAGCATATGCAAAAAAACACAAAACCAAAATAAGAAGAGAAATGAATGGAACGAAATTACCCACGTTGTGGAGTGGTGCTCTGATACCACTTAATAGAAACTCCCTTGAATCGCCACTCTAAGATATGGGTAAAAGATTAGATAAGCCTTGCAAGCAACATGTTGCTCCAAGGGATATGGAATGAGGGATCACACAAAGGCTGCGGAAAGACCTTTGATTTACCACTTCAATTCTATTGGATATTACGCACTAAAAGAGATCGAAGGTTTTGTTGGATATTACGCACCAACAGATTATGAAGAGAATCACTCTCAACACAAAAGTCTTAAGTTTCGACATAGAGTACAAGGAGATTATAAAAAAAAACAAAGCAAAAGAAACCAAAAAACTACCAGCATTAAACAACTCTTGAAAACCATCAAAAATATTAAACTAAGTTTGAATAAACCCTTGCCCTTCCATGCGCATGTTTCTTCCTCTTCTTGGGTCGGATTTGAATCTTTGTTGGGCCAATGGCTTGTAATTTCGTGTGGGCTTTAAAACACATGTGACCCCATCTCTTCTTGGTTGAAATTCTTGTTCTTCTTTGGGTCTTGTCAAAATCATTGTTGGGCCTTGGGTCTTGATCAACAAATGGGCTTAGGGGATGTGATCCATTTGTCTCATTAAAAACCTTACTTTGGAAAATCCATTGGGACAAAACCAAAGCAAGGGAAAAAGAGTGCAAATGGGTCACATACCCATTTGTTGATCCTCCTAAAATTCCCAGATCAAATGTTGTTGTTGAACTTATCCATTTCTTCTTAGCTTCCTCGGCTACAAGCTGCTCCGGTTCAAGCTGCTCCTTCATTATACTTGCCATGATCACATCAATAAACCTTCACGTTTTCTGGCTCATCTTTGTCTCCTTCATCCCTTTCTTTTCGTTTTAAGGTGTTTTTATCAATGATCTCAGTCTCCTTGGGAGAAACACTCACACCCAATATATCAAGATGAGCTTCGAGCTTCTCTTTCCACATTGTGTAATTTCCACGGCCGTCAAAATTCTGAACCTCTATTCTCGCTGAAGCTTGAGGTAACTATCTACAGAACCACAAACAACGAACTTTTATTTGCTCTAATACCACTCTGTTATGTCTCCTAGGTCCTAAAGGCGTCGACTTTCCTTAAGAGATGATCTAACAAACCGAGATCTGAATCAGTTTTAAGAAGTTGTAAAGATGAACAATTAAAAAAAAAACATAGTATCAAAAGAAGAATAAGAAGAAGATGTGAGAGATATAAGACAGGAGCACGCATATAACTTTAAAGAGTTCACACCCGTTAATGAGGGTTGCTACGTCTTTTCGATACTCTCCTCGAAATCCACTAGAATCATATATTGTTTACAACAAGAAACTACAAATGACCCGTCTAATACCCTTTACTAGTACTTATACTCACTCTATACCACTTCATCTACTAAAGAAAACAATGAACAAGTTTATGCTTACGAGGAGTCAAAAAAAAGGGGAGAGAGACGATATCTTCTTCAACAGTTTGCCCTAGCGCCGCAACATCTTTTTTTCTCCGATCTCCCTCTCCGGTGGTCGGGTTTTCTCACCGGCACCGTGAGAGGGATCCTCTTTGTCTCTTCTTTCATCTTGGCAGCTATTTCTTTGTTTTGCAACTCGTCTTTTGTTATTTTGGTCTTCGATTCGACAGTTTGTGGTGGTGCCACTGGGGCTTCTCCTCGGTTTGGATCGCCGGAGATGTTGCTCGCCTGGGTTCGGCGCGTTCTCTCTTGCCTCCCCCTTCGTCTGATGCTGGAGGACGGTGTCTCCCGTTGGTGTTGGTTAGGAGAGCTCTTTCAAGCCTATGTGGTTTGTTCGCCGCCATTTTCTCTGGGCTTGTCGTTGGCTTCCTGGTTTTCTCATGCTCGGGTCGCGAGTCCTTGGTTCTTGATGCGTGGATGGTGTTGTCTGACGGTAATCATTTCGATGAGATCTGACGGTATAAGCGGTTATTCAACGTCACAAGTTAAAGTGACTAATTCTGAGCTTTCTGGTCTTGCCGGTATTATGCTCCAACATTCCGGTTCTAACGTGAATCTTCTATCGACGCATTCGAGTCTTGACTCAAATTCGCTATCAACTTTTTTTAAGGATCTATCTTGTTTATCTTCTATTGTCTTTAAGTTATATTGTAGTTATCATAGAGGATGGTTAATTCTCTCTATTCTTATCGTTGGATGTAATCGCAAAGATTGAATGAATGAAAAAGAACGGTTGTACAAAAAAAAAAAACAAGTTTATGCTTACAAGTTTTCTCTCTTCTCACTATCACCATGATCTATCAAGACTCTCTCTTACTCTCTCTCTAATACATGAAGCACCAATTTATAGTGACAACAAACTAGGGTTTCATGTGCAAAAACAAACTGCTAAAGTTGCATCTTCAAACGTCGAGATGCCACCTTGAATAGCGATTGTTGCGGTGAAACAATATTTTCCCTTTTGAGTACAAACATACAAAATGGGCTGAAATGAGGCACATGCTTGGTTGTTGTTTGTCGTGGCTGTTCCCCCTTGAGTGTGGTCCCAAAAGTAACTTAACCTTTGTTTGATTTACATCAACCATGTTAGTCTTCAAAATTATTGTTTGCCTTTTCAAATGTGCTTGGACACCAAATAATCATCTCCACAATTAGTTTTTTTTTTTAGAAAAGGCAATGCAAGAGAACTAAAAATATTACAAGCCCAAAGGCTATAGTTTAGGGAAACCCCTCTATCTAACGGGCCACGCCCTTAGCACATAAAAGCCTAGTAATTGTTTTAAATTTTAGCCAAGAAATCAATATTGGAGACTAATACAGTACAAGAAAACAATCTCATTGCAACAGAATTTTACGACGGAATTAAATCAATGTAAAGTACTGTCGAATTTGCATCGACTTTACAACGAAAATTGTTTTCGATGTAATTTCTTCGTAATTTTTTGTCATCGTAAAATCGTCGTAAAATAAACACGGTTTTGCAGCGAAATTACGACGAATATCATCTTTGAGTATTTCGTTGTAAATTCGATGGTAATTTACATCGAGTTTACAACGATCAATTATCGATACTAATTAACGACGATATCACGTCGAAAGTAAAAGTTTGGTATATCACGTTTTCTTATAGGTTCACCTAATAGTTTACATCGAATCTGGTCGTCGTAGAGTAGTTGTAATATTGTTGTAAAACCGTTGTAAATTTATTTCGATGGTAAAACGTTGTAAATTTCCGTTCCAAAATCGTTGATAAATCTGAATTTTTTTTCTATAAATACATCCTAACTTCAAACGAATTCTACAAAAACAAAAGCAAAAACCTTAAAAAAACATTCTACAATCTTTTAAAAAAATTCTATATACGATCTACAAAGATGGATGTATATGCAAAATGATTCGAATGGAGCATTGACGAAAGAATTCAAAGAGGGATTTGTAATATTCATGTATCAGGCCGGAAACATGCAAACAACCATGGAAAGCGGTAAGATGTTATGTCCTTGTCGGAAATGCAAGAATATGAGATATATTCTTATTGAGACGGTGTGGAAGCTTTTACTAAATAGAGGGTTTACGATGCAATATTTTGTTTAGTATCAAAATTAGGCTTGGGCATAAAACCCGGACCCACTAGACCCGACCCGAACCGACCCGAAAAATCGGGTTCGGTCGGTTTCGGTTTTGCCCTAAAACCCGAACGGTTCTTGCCTAAATTTCTTTTGGTTCTCAGGTCGGTTCGGGTATCCCAAAAATTACACCGAAAAATATAATTTATATATATTCAAGTATTTTCGTGTTATTCAAATTATTTCGGGTTATTTCAGATTATGCAGGTACATTTAATTCGGGTTATTTCGGGATTTTTGGGTTATTCGGGTACATTTATTTCGGGTTATTTCGGGTAATTCGGGTTCAAAACCGACCCTGTTTTTTTTTCGGTTCCATACCGGGTTTCATTTAAAATCTTAAAACCGACCCGAACCCGACAAGACCCGAACCCGACAAGACCCGACCCGAACCCGACCCGTGGACCCGAATGCCCATGCCTAATCAAAATGAATAGGGTTTTGAAAGGAGTCATGTTGCTAATAGTAGTAATTATCAATGTCATGTAGATTTTTGATGAATCAAATAATCTGTATGATTATGATCATGATCATCATATCAATTTGATCATGTTCAAGATCATGATATGATGCATACCATGGTTAATGATGCATTTCATGAAACAAATATTGATAATAGTATTGAGGAACCCAACGTATATGCGAAACGATTTTATGATATGCTAGACACTGCAAATCAACCACTCTACGATGGATGTAGAGAAGGAAAGTCTAAATTGTCGTTAGCAGCTATGATGATAACAATTAAAACTGATCATAATTTAGCTGAGGTTTGTCTGGATGATTGGGCTGATCTTATTAAAGAGTATTTGCCAGATGATAATTTGGCCTCCGAAACACACTATGAGAAACATAAGTTGGTTTTTAGTCTTGGGTTGCCTTCTGAGATGATAAATGTATGTGTTGACAATTGTATGATTTTTTGGAAAGATGATGATAAGCTGCAGGAATGCAGATTTTGCCAAAAACCGAGATTTAGGCCGCAAAATGTTGGGCGTAGTAAGTCACCGTACCAACATAGGTGGTATATTCCTATAACCGATATATTGAAACAATTGTACCAGTTTGAAAGGATAGTTGCATCGATGAGGTGGCATGCATAACATTCACAGGCAGATGGAGAAGTCACTCACCCGTCAGATGCAAAATCTTGGAAACACTTTAACACGGTACACCAAGTCGTTGCTAAATCTAAGCGGAATGTCTATCTTGGTCTTTGCACTGATGGATTTAGTCCATTCGGTATGTCTGGTAGGCATTATTCTTTGTTGCCAGTAATCGTAACGCCTTATAATGTTCCCCTAGATATGTGCATGCAAAGGGAATTTATATTTATTAATATTTTAATCCTTGGTCCCAATCATCCAAAGCGGTCCATTTATGTGTTTATGAAGCCTCTCATACATGAGTTGAACCAGTTGTGGTATACAGGAGTTCGTACATTTGATTGTTCCAGGAAAAAAAAATTATGATGCATGTGGTGCTTATGTAGACAATAAGCGACTTCCCTGCATACGAAATGCTATCAGGTTGGACGACGCATGGGATGTTATTTTGTCCTTATTGCCTCGATCGGACAGATGCGTTTCAGTTGAAACATGGTCGAAAAACATGCTGGTTTGATTGTCACCGCCGGTTTCTACCAATCAACCATCCATATCGGAGAAACAAGCGGTTGTTTAGGAAGAATAAAATTGTGTTTGTCCCCCCCCCCCCCCCCACCAGTGTATCTATATGGAGAAGATCTTGAAGCACAAATATATCATTTTGGGGCACAAGAAACGGTGATTCGTGGGGAGGAATTGGCACACTCCAGCTAATATGCATGATGGATATGGGGTGAATCACAATTGGCACAAGAAAAGCATTTTTTGGAACTTATGTACTGGAAAGATCATCTGCTGAGACACAATCTTTATGTCATGCACATTGAGAAAAGCTTTTTTGATAATATCATGCATACAATGTTGAATGTGCAAGGAAGAACCAAAGACAACAGAAAGTCAATGTTTGGACTTGCCGGATATTTGCAACATAAGTAAGTTGCATATTATGAGCAATGGAAAATCACCATTTCCTATATTTCGGTTGGGTGCAGAATAAAAGTCAGCGTTGTTCAAATGGGTTTCATCTAATGATTTAAGTGTTTTAGCACATCCATTAATACATAAGTTGCACACAACCGCAATCATAATGGTATGTCGATGTAGCACTTTAGGATCGAATCCACAGAGATCAAATGTTACGCTACAAGAATGCAGGATGAAATTAAAGCTAAGACAAATGACATTTTTGATGGTTTTGTAATTTTTAAAGTGAGAACGACAACCAAAAACGGTATAAATTCAAATAAAAGAAAACGTTAAGCCTAGGGTGAAATTGTGGGAAATCTTGAACAACGGTTGATGCATCTTAAACAGGGGTTTGCATTAGAAATCGTTCTAGAACTCAAACCTAATAATAGATTAACCTTCTCCCGAAGTATTAATCCCTATGCTTTAGATATTTGAAGACTAACTCCCGTTGAATTCAAAAGTTCTAAGCATGCGTTCTAGTCCGATTTGATAAGTTTACAAAAAAGCCTTAACATCAACTCCCGTTGGATAAAGATGTTTTGCCCATCTAGGTTCTTTCAGGCATTTAAACAGTCATTCCCGTGCGCTAAATAACCTAAGATCATGAACTAAGCGATCAATTTAGCTCAAGCACTAAGAACAACCTAGATGAAGAAACCAATAAATAAACCCCTTAATTAATCAATCCTAAACCGTGATTCACAAAATCCCTTGACACCCTTAGCCTAACTAACAGACTACTCACTCATAATTGCAGAGCAAATACAGAGAAATGATGAAGAACGCATAATCAACAAAACATAAATTGAAAAGAGATTAAGAAAAATTCTCCGATTTGTAGAATCAAAGGTTTGCTTCCAAGCTTACAAATCACCAAGATGAAAGAATCTTCTCGAAAAACAAGAACTTATAACAAGAGCTTTTCTACAAAATTGAAAGCATTTTCTTATTAGATACATAGGTGGTGTGTGTTTTCAAATGAGACATTACAATTGTTTATATACTCGTAGAAATGAGTATGAAAACAACAACTAGTCAAATTAAGACAATTTTGACTTTGAAAAACAATCACATAAACCAACAACTAGTCAAATTAAAACAATTTGACTTTGAAAAACAATCACATAAAACAACTAGTTAAATTAAAACAATTTGACTTTGAAAAACAATCATGGTTTCTTCCTTGTTTATTTCTTCTTTTGGATCACAAATCTTAGACCATGTTTTGGACTTTGCGTTTATTTTTTACTGGAAATTTCAAAGTTTGACTTTGCGTTTCGCCGCTTTTGTTGATCCAGTCCCTTTTCGTGCGTTTCGCCGTTTTGGAAAGTCTTTAGACCTGAAATGACTCTAAAAGGACTAAAAGACTTGATAAAGACTCGAATATATATATAAATATAACAGGGTTAGAATGCGTTAAAAATGCAACACATCAAATCCCCCAGACTTAGTCTTTTGTTTGCCCTCAAGCAAACAGAAAACCAAGAATAAGACAAAAGTTTGAAAACACGGGAACTTACCTTCTCTATAGAACACCTCAGTGACCTTTTAACTTAGTAATCCACATGTTGTTGAACCAATTCCAGATCGAACCACCATGTACTTCTCCGTAGGTATCACAGCTTTCCAAAATTCAGCCCATAGTCTCACAGATTAATTCAAGAGCCATCATTGCTGGGTCTCATCAAATATCATTGTACCAAGAACATTCTAGACTTTTTTCCTTTTGATATCGTGACAAACCAACCTTTAAACTTTCTGGTATTTTTCCCTCTCCCCCATACTTAGTCTTCTTCCTTTTTTTTATTATTATTTTTTTTTATGAAAGCATCAAGGTTTATGAAACTCGAGTACTGATGGTTTTTGCCACCGAATCCCCGGTTTACTCCTTTCTGCACACTTCTATGAGACTCGAGTATTGATAGTTTTTGCCACCGAATCCCCGGTTCACTTCAGTGTCATTCATATTTTCTGTATTTTAGAACTTTTTCTAGGACATGAGAGGAAAACCATTTTCACACAGGTTGACTTAGCTAGATACAAATGAGAAGTCAAGCTCTGAAGACACCAATCTCAATGATGAGGTAAAAGGAAGAGCTCAGAAACTAGCTCAGACTCTTTGAATTCTTCTGGAGACATGGGTGTTTCTAATTAACTGGTCAATCTTTGGATTTTTCATTAGTCTGATATGAAAATAATTCTGCACTAATGGTCACTCAGATGAAAAGTCAGAACAATAAATCAAAGAGAGAGATAATAATTTCCAACAAATTTTTTGACTCAATGAAAACGTCGAAATAACTCAAAAGAAAACAAAAGAAAAAAAACAACGTCAGTAAACAATGAGTACCCTCCCCCAGACTTACTTCACACCGTCTCGGTGGGAAAATAAACCAGAGAGAAAGTATAAACACACGCAAGGAAAGAAAAACAAAGTAAATGAAAAATGGATAGTACAATGAGATGAGAGATGATACTATGGTCAGGTCGCGGAGTCGGTGGAGCTCTGGCTTGTGTCCTCGCTAACGTTCCTCCTGTGCCTCCATTTTTTTTTTTTTTTTTTTTTTAACAAAAGGACTCAATCCTAAACATTTAGAAAAGTTAGTGAATCAAAATGTCAAGAGAAGTATGTATACTTACTGGTGGGTTGCCTCCCACCAAGCGGTTGTTTTTAGTCATTAGCTTGACTTCAGAGCCTTTTAGGCTAGAGATGGATCTTTGAGAGGACGCATATTTGTAGTTCCAAAACTCTTTTCAGGTTCCTTAGGTAAAAACGACGCAAATCGGAGAAGATCCATATTTTATGACAATTTTGGACCGTCAGAATTTTGGCATCGGATGGAGATCTTTTCACCGTCTGATCACGACAAAAGTTGGACACAAGATAGAATGGAGAACCACCTTTCATACCCAATTTTTTTGAAAGCAATCCAACGGTTAGAGCTCAATATACATCAAATTGACTGAAGACATGTGCTGCAATCTCGCGAGCGAAGCAAGAGAAGAATTGAAATTTCAAGGCCATAGACCAACCACCTCGGGTCCAGCTCTCCTGGCCGCGGCGAAGACACTCCTGGCCGCTGTTCTAGGCTCTCCAGCCGCGGCGAATGATCCTTTGGCCGCGGGTCCAAGCCTCGCACCAGTGGTGAAGCAGAAACGGCCCAAGACCATCTATTTCAAAACCCATCTTCAAGCTCCTTCGTTTTCTCTTCAACTAAACCCTAAGGTCGACGAAAATAAGAGTGGAAGACCTATAAATATGTGTTCTAAGACAGAATTTCGCAGCCTCTCTTCTTGTTACATCTTTAGACTTGTTTTGCACCAAACGTTTACTCTTGTTCTTTGTTCTTTGTTTAGGGTGATAGGGATTTCGCTTGAACCCTCTTGTTTGATTTCTTATCTATTGATTGTGCAATTCAGAAGCTTGATTTTGTCTTGCATGGTCGTGCTGAGTAGTTCTCTTGTTGGACATAGGGGTTTGAAGGGGAGCTTACGGTTCGATTCTTATTATGTTTTTAGTCTAGGATACCGATTGATTAGGGTTCTTCGTTCTATCCTTGTTGTTAATGCGTTGCTTGACTAACCGTCTTAGCAATCGATATTAGGCGTTTTAGAGCAACGGAAGTGCTGTATCTAATCGCTTGACCTAGGGTAGACGAGCAAATCCGTCGTAAGATTTCAAAAGTATACTTACGGAGGAATTGTGGGTGTAAACGACCTTTGAGAGTATCATTCACTTCTTGCGCGGTCGGAGTCAGAAGCTACCGTTCGAGTACATAAGTGAGTAGGTGTGTAGGATTACGGTAGTAGACTACACGCAGCGTACGTGTTCCAAGTTCAAGAACCCAAAGACGACAAAAAGTCGCTTTAGAAATCCTAGAAATTTCCTCGGTAAAAATTGGTCGTAAACCCTAGAAAATTCTCGATTGCTCAACGCTTCGTTAATTGATTTACAACCTCGAAATAATTATTTCTTGCTACTTTTCACTTAGACTATATTTATATATTCGGTTAGTTTAGCTTAGTTTAGTCTCCTTCGCTTTCTTATTTTCTCGCTTAGTTTAGTTTAGTCTAGTTTAGTATAGTTTAGATTCCTAGTTCGTGACAAAACCCTATAAACATATATTCGTCTTAGGTTTATTTACTATACAGTGTCTAAGGTCTCGCAGAACAACATTCCCTCCCTGTGGATCGATACCTTAAGTACTACGACGCACATCTGTGCACTTGCAGGCTTTAAGGTTTACAAATTTAAAACCTGAAGTTTCAGAGACGAATCTGATCCGCATCACCTGGGGTTTTTTTATGTTATGGAACATCTTCCCATTCATCTCTCTCACGAAGCAGAACTAGGCGGACCTGTTCAGTTTAGGTGGATGTACCCATTCGAGCGCTTCATGAAATATTTAAAGGGAAATTTCAAAGATCGAGCTAGGGTTGAAGGATCAATTGTTGCGGGAAATTTGACATAAGAAACTTCACACTTAACATCTACTATTTCGCTACAAAAGTTCGTACACACAAACGGGCTCCCCGATGATATGATGGTGGTGGTGTGGGATGAACTTATGCAGTTGATGGGGTCCCCGACATCTTCTCACCAATCGATCATTTTAGTGAAAAATTGAAGGAAGTTTGGTTGTCTAACGAGAATGACCATCAAAGCGCACATACGTACATCCTCCTAAAATGCGAAGAAGTGAGTTCTTACGAGAGGTAACATAATTAATTAATCCACTTATCAATTATAGTTGGTTAATTTCATTGTATATTAATTAATTAATGGTGTTAATTTCCATATATAAATGTATTTTACACCTTATTTGTTAGCTAGGTACGAGAATGCATTGAAGACCTTTTAGATAATGAAATAAACGCTTGTAAGGATCGTCACTTTTCTCCGTGGTTGAAGACGCAAGTAAGTTAATAATTATAAATATTTCATTTAATTAGATCGATACTCTATCTAACATGCACACTTATCAATATTCCGTTTAGGTGAATCATGGCAACCCAACATATCCAATATGATTTCATGACTTACGCCAAGGCCCTATCTCGAAGATAACAACCGCACCCATGTATTTCACCCGTAGTTATGTGTTTCATACATACAAGTACGGCGTTCGACGGGCAACTACCAACTATGGTGTATTTGTGAGGGGTAAAATATATTATTATGGGGTGTTGCAGGAAATAATAAAAGTGGAGTACCCCGACTTGGTTAGGATGAAATGCGTTCTCTTTAAATATGATTGGTTCGATCCAACAATCGGTCAAGGGGTGCGAATTAACAAATTTGGTGTGGTTGACGTCAACAAATCACGACAATACAACAAGTTTGATTCATTTATTCTAGCATCACAAACAGAACAAGTAACATTTGTTCCATATCCGCGAGTTCGAACAACTGTGATCCCATGATTATCGGTTATTAAAGTAGCTCCAAGGGGTATAATTGTTGGTGTTGACGATATTCCAATGCAACAAGATTCTTGCCGTGATATTACCAAACCGGAGATTATGGACGACGGTCTTTTAACTGATCCCCAAAACAAGAAACTTGAATATCTACCTGACGACACAAAAGAAGAAGGCGATTCCGATGAGTTTGAAGAAAGTGATGATGATGATGATGAACCCAATGAAGATATGTCATCAGATGAGTCTGATTGATTTATAATACAAATGCTTTGTATAAAAAAACAATTAATTCAAGACCTTAAGTAATATTTATTTCTTTATATAATTTTAATTCTGCTAAGTTCTGAAAATGGCGTTAGTTTTTTACAACAAATACATTACACTTAAGAGGTAGGATGAATCTCAAAACATTTTAATCAAATTTTATCAAACCAATCCTATACCACATATAATCAACCCTATACTCAGATTCACAATTTTGATTTTGTACATTACGACGACTATACGACGTAGACTCATCCATCATAAAATCGTCGTAATTTTGCAACGATATTACGACGGATGAGTCTAAATCGTCGTAAAGGCATCGTAATACTCAAACCATATACCCTAAACACTTAATGTTATGTGCATTGTGAGTTAGGGTTTGGGTCTTACGACGATTTAGACTCATTCGTCGAAATATCGTTGCAAAATAACGACGATTTTATGACAGATGAGTCTAAATCGTCGTAAAGTCGTCGTAATGTACAAAATTAAATTTTTGAATCTGATATTAGGGTTGACTATATGTTGTATACGATTGGTTTTACATCGTTTATCTTGTTTTACATAAGTTCTACTCATTGTATACAAAAAAATTAGTTTTCACAAAAATCAACAACCTTATATACTTCATGCATGTTATGGATATATTTATAAGAACAAATGTTATACATTATTATGTTAGATAAGGAAGTTTTCAAGAAATTAGATTCAATCGTTGTTATTGAATTTTTTTGGTTTACTATGAGAAGTATTGGATGCACAAATATACTTCGTTGATACTTATAACACTTTTTACACGAAGAAAACATCACTATGAAAAAATTCAAAAAATTTGCAACGTATTTACGACAAATCCGTGGTAATTTCGACGTTATTTACCAACAGAATTACGACGAATCCGTCATAATTTCCATGTTATTTACCAATGACATTACGACGAATCCATCGTAATGCCGTCGTAATAAAAAAGTGGAAATGGTCCAAAATAATACAAAATGACAAACAAATTGCCATAATAGTACATCGTTTGGGAAAATTGTCAAAATAGTATTTTTCAAAAATAAATTGAATTTTTTTGGGTTTAGGGTTGGATTTTTTAGGGTGTAGCGTTTAGTTTTAACGGTGTACGGTTTAGGATAAAAGGTTTAGAGCGAAGCCCTAAACGATGTACTATTAAACCCTAAGCGAAGCCCTAAACCCTAAGCCCTAAAAACGTTTTCCCAAAAATATTATTATTTTTACAATTTTCCCAAACGATGTACTATTCTGGCAATTAGTTTGCCATTTGTACTATTTTTTCAAATGCCCCAAACAAAAATTCTATTTTCTGCGTGCGGGAAAAGTCCGATTGGTTCAAATTTTTGGTTAAAATATTATGATGGATTTACATCGAGGTCGTCGTAATTTTGATAGAACATTACATCGAAATTACGACGACCACTATTGAATATAAGAATATTGTATTGTTATGTGCTATTTCATATGATGAGAATTACATAGCTTTATATAGTAGAACTACATAATCATATAATAAATGAGAGAATCATAGAGAGAAATCATAGGGAATAATTGTAGGGAGTAATAATAGGGATCTTGATAGATGAGTATCATTAATAACCACAAACCCATATTTCTTCTCTCGTCGCTCATTCTCACAATCTCTCTCTCTCTCTCTCTCTCTCTCTCTCTCTCTCTCTCTCTCTCTCTCTCTCTCTCTAAATCTTGCATCCTCTCTCTAAAAAAAATAATTTTTTGTCAATTTGATTAGATAGGATTGGAAATTAGGATTGGAAATTAGATAGGATTTAAAATTATAGTTTAGGATGATTGGAATGCAAATTTCACGATTGGAATGCAAATTATATTTTTTAAATTCATTAATTTTGTTTCGTTTTTTTTGTCAACAGCCTTAATACCTATTCCGATTCGGTGAACCAAATCGGGGGTATCGAGTTTACATAAGTGAAATCTGATGGGTAGACGCGAGCACCTCGTGCTAACTTGTCTGCCACTGTGTTGCTCGTGCGTGGGATGTGTGTGATAGAGAAAAAGGTGAAAACCTCCTTGCTCCTCTTGAACTCCTCCAAATGTAGTGTGAAAGCCGGCCACACTTTGGGTGTAGACACCATCTTCACCAACTCTGAGCAGTCTGTTGTAAAGGCTATCGTCGTCTTGTGATTTGCAATCATGCAATGCATCGCCCAGATGAGCGCTTCCAATTCTACGTACACCGGGGATACGGGACCCCATAATTACTCCTTCGACTCCCTCCTGAAAGCAGAACATTCCTAGACCAGAAAAGTTATTCATTTCCTTCCACGAACCATCAATATAGCATGTCAGTCCATTATTTCCATCTTGTTGACCCGTATTAAGACATATTTGTTGGGAAGTTATGTCTGGGTCGCTATACTGTGCCGTTTCCCAAGTTATTGCTTCTGTTTCCGCTATCCGCAGAATCTCTTGTGGATTTCTATCCACATTGGAGAACACCTTGTCGTTTCTTGCTTTCCAAATATTCCACACAATCCAAGGAAACGTTGAATTCCTTTCCTCTTTTGGGAGTCTCCAAAAGAGATGATCAAAATTGGAGAAAACCGATGTCATCGGGAAAACTCCCGGGGCCGATGGAAAATGAGAGAGTGCCCATGTTTGTAGCGATGGTGGGGATTCAAACAGAACATGGTTAATCGTCTCCCCTTCCGCTCCACACCGAGGACATTGTGTATCACAATTTATTCCTCGAGCGCGTAAATTTGCTGAAACCGAGAGACATCCCGAAATGGTTTGCCAAATAAAATGTCGCAATTTGGGTGGGCATGTTAATTTCCATGTATGTGCCTGTAATTTCTTTATATCCGGACCGTAGAAGTAATTTCCGCCATTGTCTAGGTTTTGTTGTTCAATCTGGTATCCCGACTTTACCGTATATTTTCCTGATTTCGTATAGTGCCAACCAAGAGTGTCTGGTCGGTATGTGCTGCTGATGGGTATACCGCGGATAATTTCCACATCGGCCGGGTCGATAATTGCATTTATCAACTCCCAATTCCATGATTGTGTCGTCGTTGGATCAACCAAATGATTGACCCTAAGATTGGGGTAATAATTATACCCCTTACATGTTGCTGACCTCGGGGGAGAAGCTGGTATCCAAGGATCATTCCATACGTAGATGGAGCCACCTGAACCAACTCTTTTAATGAGCCCTTTTGTAACCAGAGGTCTAGTCGAAATAATACTCCTCCACCCAAAGGACGGGGAGTATGATCTTATAGGATCTAATGGGTCAGTGTTCCGAAAGTAACGACCCTTAAAAACTCGAGCAAATAACGAATCCGGTTTTTCCATTAACCGCCATAGTTGTTTTGCCAGCAGTGCCGTGTTAAATTCCTCTATTGTTCGGAAACCAATTCCGCCATCTGATTTGCTCCGACACATCTTCTTCCAAGCTATCCAATACATCCCTTTTTGGTGTCCGTCGGGACTCCACCAGAAACGCGCTGCCGCACTAGTTAGTTTTGCGGTAATAGACTTGGGTAGTCGAAAGCATGACATAACAAAAGTCGGCATAGCAGATGCTACCAATTTAAGTAGAACCTCTTTACCCCCTTTGGTTAGTAGCCTTGATGTCCATCCATTAACTCTGTCATTATGTCTTTCGACGACGAAATTAAAAATCTTGCTCTTTGCTCCCCCGAGACTTTCCGGGAGGCCCAGATAAGTACCCACCCCTCCCATATTTTGGATTCCTAACAATTGTTTCAACTCATAATGTACCGTATCTTGTACTGTATGTCCGAAAATCAAGGAAGATTTTGAAAAATTAATTTGTTGCCCTGAGACCGACTTGTACTGTTTAAGTATATGTAATATGGTGTGACACTCCTGTACTGTAGCCTTGCAGAAGAACAGACTATCGTCCGCAAAGAGTAAGTGTGAGACTGATGGGCCTGCCCTCGCCACTTTCAACCATGTAAGTGCTTTCTCTCTCTCTGCTTTCCGTATATTGGCTATCAAGACCTCCGTACAAAGTATAAATAAATAGGGTGATAATGGGTCGCCTTGCCGCAGTCCTCTGAATTTGCGTTATTTTCCCTTTGGGGTTACCGTTAATAAGTACCTTATATTGTACCGATTGGATACACCACATCATCCATGAAATCCACTTTTCCGCAAAACCAAATTTCCTCAAAAGGTGTTCAATAAATGGCCATTCTATCCGGTCATATGCTTTGCTCATATCCGTCTTAATTGCCATAAACTAACTTTTGCAAGATTTATTGGTACGTAGACCGTGAAACATCTCATGTGCGATCAAAATGTTATCAGAGATCAGTCTCCCTGATACAAAGGCTGATTGGGTCTCTGAAATCAGGTCCGGTAGCAATCTCTTTAACCTCTGACATAAGACCTTCGAAATGATCTTATAGCCCACATTACACAGACTTATAGGTCGTAATTCCGTCATACGAGTGGGCCGTCCTGTCTTCGGGATTAGGCAAATATTAGTCATGTTCAGCTGTTGATCAAAAAAACCTGTTTCCAGAAAACCGTTAACCAGTCCTACTACATATGTCTTTATAATTTGCCATGATCGTTGGAAAAATAAAGCCGTCATTCCGTCCAGCCCCGGATCCTTTTCTGGGTGCATCATGAAAAGGGCTCTGCGAACTTCCTCTTCCGTAGCCATTGCCATAAGCATATCATTGTTCTATTCCGAAACTAAAGCCGGAATATCACTAAGAGCATTCTCAAAATCCGTCGGGGAAGTTGATGTGAATAAATCCTCGAAATAGTTAACTGCCACCTGTTCCACCTCTTTTTCCGAGGTAACCCAAGATCCTGATGCATTATGTAATCCAGTAATCCGATTTCGCACTCGCCTTTGCTTAACTTGCGCGTGATAGAACTTTGTATCTATGTCCCCCACTGTTGCCCATAATGTGCGACTTTTCTGTTGCCAAAATAACTCCTCATCTAAATAAGCCTCTTTCAGTTTCCTCGTAATATCCATCAATTCCTCGGGTGTACTATTATCATCATTCTGGACCTCCTCTAAAGCTTGTTGTAAATCTCTAATTTTCTCCTTGCCGTAAGGTAAATTATTTTTCCGCCATTTTGATATTTCTCCCCGGCAATTCGTTAATTTTTCTATAAATGAGGATCCGTTCCCACCTGTGTTAATTTCCCAGCCCTTTGAAATTGAGTCCATAAGGCCGTCCCGTCCAATCCACCGTTTATCAAACCGAAACTGGCCACGTTTTCACGGTATTTTATCCTCAATGGTGGCAACAATTGGCCTATGGTCCGACCCAATCATTGCCAAGTATTCGACATATGAATGAGAAAAAATTTCATGCCAATCCTCATTAGCTAAGTCCCTATCCAGATGGCACCGAACAATTTTCGAATTCCGTCTTCCCCTCCAGGACATGGTATTTCCAAGACACTGAAATTCCAAAAACCCGCAATTTTATACCATAAGATTGAAGGACATAAAAGAGGATGCAAGTCGTAAATTTCCTCCTTGTTTTTCATTATTTCCCGTAATTTCGTTTAAATCGCCAATTATAAACCAAGGGGCGTCTCGTGTTGTGCTTGTTCGGGTTAATCGTTCCCACACTTGATCGCGATTTTTCGGAACCGGATCACCGTAAATAAACGACAAGAAGACTTTTTTCCTTGAATAGTTGCCTCAATATCAATTATTCGTTTACTTGAAAATAAAATAGTAACATCCAATGAATCATCATAATATAAAGCGAGTCCGCCACTCGCACCGTACGGTTCGACCGTGTATAATTTATTATAACCAAAATGAAATTGAAATTTTTGCATGAAAGAAAAATATTGCTTAGTTTCTGAAAGAAATAAAAATTATGGCTTATGTTTTTTCCAAGCCTCCCGCAAATAACCTATTGTGTACCGATTCCCGAGACCCTGACAATTCCAGCTCATAATCCGCATAAATAAAAACTAATTTGGTATTGCTGAATTGGTCTTTGGGTGACTTATACGGCCCCATTAAGTAAACCAATTTAAGCCAAAGCGAAGAAACCCTCTTGAATCTGTCACCGAAATTCCATACTTAAACAATAATAAAGCAATTTCTTTTTATAATTCCTCTTTGATAATAGGGATACAACTACTTGCTAGATAGAAGGAAAGTTCAAATAATTATAAAAAGATGAGGTGAATTCCCCACTCAAGAAACACGGTGAGACCGTGAACAACACAATAGAGTCCCAATGACACTGAAAAAAAACATAAAATTGAAAGTTTGTTTTGAAACCGATAGAGAGAAAAAACCATAGATGTTGCTTTTTCCATTGAATCTGGATGGAGCAACTGGTAACCCAACCCGTAGTCGATACCATGCACAATCCAACCTGTCACTTTCATCCCTTAGAATCAGAGTTCGAAGTAACCACCTCAGGTTTTGGGTTTGATGAAACCTTACCTTCTGCATTATGAACCTCACCGAGTCGGCCCATGGTCTTTGTGATCACCTTCTTTCTTGGAGAGATGATACTTTGCACCATTCTCTTCTTTGAACCCGCACCCACTAAGTAGTTCTTTGTTTTTGATACATGTTTCCGCCGGTTTATATTGAGCCCAGCTTCACCTAAAAATTTCACTTCCTTGTCCGCTGCTGATTTCAGCTCATCCAGCGCGTGAACCACCGTATCATCCGACTTCAACAACAAACCATCATCATCTGCCGAAAACGTTTCAGCCCCTTCCGTAGCACCTTCTCCTTCTTCCATGTCCTCTTCTAGACTCTACAAAAAAACTGAGTCATAGGCTTCAAGTTCCCCTAA
>BSQW01000005.1:10600000-10795680 GCA_030161315.1 Eutrema japonicum | reverse complement strand
CGACTAATATGCGACTCCGTAATTAGTGGCAATTTTTGCGACTAAATTAAAACTACAGTAATAGTCACAACCTGAAATTTTTTTGCGACTGAGATGAGACTCAAAGGAGTAGTTAAAAATAGAGTCACAATTTAGTGGCATATTATGCGACTAATTAGTGACCACAACGATTTGCGACTACATGTTATTTTTATTTTGTTTAAAAATTAATTATTGTTAAACAAGAGTAACCATTTTGCGACTACAATTATTATTATTTTTTTTTTTAACTTAGTGACCATTTTGCGACGCTCACACAAATTAAAAAAAAAAAATTTGGACTGAGCGAAAGATCCTTTGATGCTCGGGCAGAGGAGGCTGAGGGGAGGGAGAGAGACAGAGATGCGATTGGTGGTGAGGAGTGGAGGAGCAAGAAGCGGTGGGCCTGAGAGAGACCGGCGATTCGGCGGAGCTAACGCCGTCTCGAACCAGGCGGTGGAGGAAGGAGTCGTGTTGGGGTAGAGACCCACGCCGGCGGTGGAGGAAGGAGTCGTGTCTGGTGGGAGATTAACTCAAGTGAGCGAGTAAGATCCAACCTTACTCGACTCGTCATCATTATAAACCATGTCAATATCATCATCGTCATCTGATGCAAATGCAAATGCCCCACTTTCATTCCTACCATCTTCCTCTGAATTCACACCAGCTCCAGCCAAAACTTTGAGCTCAAACTTTCTACGCCCTTCTCCAATATCATCTCTTTGCGGTAAATCATCATCTCCAGAAACATGAGGTGAAAACAGATTTTTCCTGATCATTCTGTTACAAAGAAAGCAGATTTTTTCAAGTTAAACAAAACAGCAACGGTGATAATAAAAACATAGGGAAATGTGCCAGTAAGCAAGAGCTTGGGTGAGTTCAATCAGGAAATGCTTAGATCTGTTTTCACCTGGTGCACCTTTTTTCTTCTTGTCTTCTCTCAATTTGACGATTTTCACCGGCGGAGATCAGCAAGTGGATACAAAGAAAGTCTCAAACAGAAGAGATTAACTCAAGTGAGCCTACCGATTCGCTGGAGGAGTCGCCGGCGTGGAGCAGCGGTTAATTGGGAGGTGCTGGATTCGCCGGAGAAGTCGCCGGCGTGGAGCAGCGATTAATTGGTCGTCTCCTTCCTGTGGCTTTCTTCTCCTTCTCCTCTGGATCTTACTTAACCAATTTTTATTGTGCAGGTTGTTGAGAGGAGGCGTATGTATTAAAAAGACTGAAGAAAACCAAAAAAAAACAAATTGAGACCAAATTGCGACTTCCAAACGGTAGACCAAATGATTTTGGATCGGTGGCGGGATCTAATTTATTTAGTAGTTGCAATTGGGTCGCTAAATGTGTGACTCTTTTGTGACTGGTTCAATTTATATCGCAGTCGGTTTGGTTCCGGTTATTTTCCGATAACCCGAATTTTGGATACTACGGGTATTTTTGGTTTTATGGGTATATTTTCTTTATTTGTTTTCAGATTTTTTGGGTATATTTTTGTATTTGTAGTCTATTTTCTTTATGTTTTTGGGGTTTTAGATATATTTTCAGATTTTCTTAAATATTTTCAACTTATATGTTTAGTGTAACATTTAAGAATTATATAAAATGAGTTTTTATACAGATTTTAGTAGAATTATTATTAGATTTTACTAGTTTTAAGGTTTCTAAACCAAAATATAAAGATTATGTATGAAGTTATGTGAAAGGTGTAATGTATGTTGATGATAAATGTTTTGATATAATTAATATTGATGTTATAGTTTTTTCTGCATATATACAAATTTGAATGTGAGTTTATTAGCCTATTTACTTGAAATGTACAATATAACATTCACAAACATTGTTAAAAATGTGAATTTTGTAAAATTTAAATCAAGTTAGTCACAAAGTAGTCAAAAAATTAGCGACTACTTTATGACTCTATCGATATTTTTTAAAAAAAATATTTTTTTGTAGTCAAAAAATAGTCGCAAACCTTTAAAAAACCATGGAGACGCATCGTACGTAGTGGCAAAGTAGTTACATAACATTGGCATTGTAGTGGCAAAACAACACCCTAAACACTAAATAAATAGTGTAGACCATATATGCTAATTTTAACATTTAGGGATAAAATAAACATATGTACATACATATATATTGAAATTTACAAGAGTTTTTGTTAAAAAAAACTACTATAAATGTTTTGCAAATCAAATCAATAAATTTACTTTTTAAATACATACTAATGTTTGATATAAGTGTGGAGATGATTATGATATATGAAAAAGTTATGAATCTTACAAATTTTAAAACTTTGATAGATTGTAAATGATATATATGATTTATCAAGTTAAATTCATAGTTTAACATTCACAAACATTGTTAAAAATGTGAATTTTGTAAAATTTAAATTAAGTTAGTCACAAAGTAGTCACAAAATTAACGACTACTTTGTGACTCCATCGATAATTGTTTTTAAAATATTGTTTTGTAGTCACAAAGTAGTCGCAAACCTTTAAAAAAATCACGGAGTCGCATCTTAGTGGCAAAGTAGTCGCATAACAGTGACATTGTAGTGGCAAAACAAGACCCGAAACACTAAATGAATAGTGTAGACCATATATGCTAATTTTAATATTTAGGGATAAAATAAACATATGTACGATATTGAAATTTACAAGAGTTTTTTGTTAAAAAAGAGCTAATATAAATGTTTTCCAAATCAAATCAATAAATTTACTCTTTAATTACATACTAATGTTTGATATAAGTGTGGAGATAACGAGGATATCTGAAAAAGTTATGAATCTTACAAATTTTAAAAAATTTGATAAATTGTAAATGTTATATATGATTTATCAAGTTAAATTCATAGTTTAACATTCACAAACATTGTTAAAATGTGAATTTTGTAAAATTTAAATCAAGTTAGTCACAAAGTAGTCACAAAATTAGCGACTATTTTGTGACTCCATCGATAATTGTTTTGGGAAACATTGTGACTAATTTGTGACTACGTCTTTGTGTCTACAAATGTAGTCGCAAATAAGTCACAAAATCTTGAAAAATAAAACAGTGCGAAAAACTACAAACTATTTTGGGAAACATTGTGACTAATTTGTGACTATGTCTTTGTGTCTACAAATGTAGTCGCAAATTCGTGGTTCTTTGGTGAATATTTTGCAACTACAAAATTTAGTCGTAAAAGAGTCACAAAAAAGTGGAAAATAAGCGACTAAACTCCAACTAATGTTTTTGTTCGCTAATTGCAACTAATATGCGACTAAGTTTTTGAGAGTCTCAAATTTGTCGCACATTAGTCACATATTGGTCGCAAGTTTTTGCGACTACAAGTGTGGTCGCAAAATGGAGTGGCTAAATCGATGTTTTCTTGTAGTGTGACCAGAATGAGGACGCAAATAAAGAGGAATGGACCACACCAGTGAAAACAGGACGTAGTCCAAACAAAGGAAACACCCTGGAATTTGATGAGGTCTCGATACTATCAAGATCCAAATTTTTGATATTAAGAGAGGAAGAAGGAGAAGTGTCAGAGGAAAGGATGGAGGAGAATGAGGCTGAAATTTTAGAGAAGGCCCAAGATAGCATCCAAGGAACTGAAGATACAATTCCACAGGACCCAAATCTACGAAGCATTCTGTCGTCCATGATTGGATAAAACAAAGTTCTTCACAATTTGGTTGTTTATTGGAGACTCACGTCAAGGAAAAAAAAAGCAACACAAATTGTATCTACGGTCTTTAAGGATTGGTCATTCCTGTCAAATTATGAATATAACAGGAAGGGAAGAATATGGATTGTTTGGAGCCCAAGAGTTAAATTAACCCCGTGCTTCACAAGTGGGCAGTTGATCACTTGCTCGGTTCTACTGGATGCTTCAAATTTTGTGGAAGAGAGAAAGATACTATGGGAAAATCTAAAGAATCATCAAAACTCACCATTGTTTCGAAATAAGCCTTGGATGATCTATGGTGATTTTAATGAAATTCTTGATGTTGAGGAGCACTCTAACTATACGGTAGCCCTTTCTATTCCAGTGGGTATGAGAGACTTTCAGGAGGTGTTTCAACACTGCTCGCTTACGGACTTAACGTCACATGGTCCGTTGTTTACGTGGAACCATAAAAGAGATGAAGGTCTGGTTTGTAATAAGTTGGATCGAGTTATGGTCAACGATACATATGGCTAAATGTTTACCCACAGTCGTACTGTGTATTTGAACCTGGAGGTTGTTCAGATCATCTTCGATGCCGCATTCAGATCACAACAGTGAGTCCGAAACCGCGAAGGCCTTTTAAATTTACGAATGCTCTGACACAACTCCCTGAGTTCCTACCGATGGTGAATGATTCCTGGTCAGAAATGGGCGGTCTTTTCAACTCTACATCCGCTTTATTCCGCCTATCCAAAAAAACTAAAAGCTATGAAGCCCACGATTCGCGAGTTGAGTAAGAAAAGATTTTGTGATCTATCGAATTGAACAAAGAAGGCGTATGAAGCTCTCTGTGAATGTCAAACCGCGACATTGATGAACCAAACCCATGAATTAATGGCAACAGAATCACGAGCACAAGAAAAATGGTAGAATCTGGCGAACCTAGAAGAACGATTTCTACGCCAAAAATCGAAACTACATTGGTTAAAGGTTGGAGATGGGAACAACCGATATTTTCACCAGGCTGCAAAAGCGAGAGAAGTGAGGAACTCAATTCGCGAAATTAAGCGGGAAAATGGTACTATCGCGACTTCCCAAGGAGAAATAAAGATTGAAGCTGAAACTTTTTCTACAATTTCTTGTCACACACAATGACGGATTATGTAGGAATGACTGAAGAACATCTGCGTGATCTATTGGGTTTTCAATGCTCGGAAGAAGATGGATGTATGCTGATACAACTTATTAAGGAAGAAGAAGTTAAAAATGTGCTCTTTGCTATGCTGGGAAACAAATCTCCGGGCCCCGATGGATATACAAGCGAATTCTTCAAAGAAGCTTTGGAGATTTTGGGGAAAGGATTTTGTAGTGGCTATTCAATCGTTCTTCGACAAAGGATTTCTTCCTAAAGGACTAAACTCTACTATCTTGGCCCTAATACCAAAGAAAACAGAGGCATACGAGATGAAAGATTACCGCCCAATCTCTTGCTGCAACGTTATCTATAAGGTAATATCAAAGCTTCTGGCGAATCGGTTGAAGCAAGTATTACCAAAATTTATCTCACCAAACCAATCAGCATTTGTCAAAGACCGGCTTCTGATGGGAAACGTTCTCCTTGCTTCCGAATTGGTAAAGAATTATCATAAGGACACATTATCGACTCGCTGTGCGGTAAAGATAGACATATCTAAGACGTTTGATTCAGTCCAATGGCCGTTCCTATTCTCCAACCTAATAGCGCTGGGAATCCTAGACAGATTCCTACATTGGTTGAAGTTATGTATAACAACGACATCTTTCTCGGTCCAAGTGAACGGGGAACTAGCGTGATTCTTCAGAAGTGCAAGAGGGCTCCGTCAAGGATGTGCGCTCTCGCCTTATCTATTCGTTATTTGTATGCACGTGATATCTAAAATGCTTGATAAGGCAGCTTTGGAGAGACGTGTGGGATTCCATCCTTATTGTCAAAATTTAAAGCTCACCCACTTATGTTTCGCGGATGATTTGCTAGTTTTTTCGGATGGGAAAAAGAAATCAATCGAGGGCATTTTGCGAGTGTTCAAGTAATTCGAAGCAGCATCGGGGCTGTGTATTAGTCTTGCGAAATCGACATTATACATGGCCGGGGTCTCGGAGACAGCAAGAGACAATATACTTGAACAATTTCCGTTCGATTGGGGAGCCTTTTTGGTAAGGTATGTGGGATTGCCGCTATTGACAAAACGTATGACGGTAAATGACTACACTCCGCTTATAAAGAAGATTCGTAAGCGTCTCTGCAGCTGGACATGTAGATATCTATAATTCTCAGGGAGAATTCAACTCATCGGATCAGTCATTCACAGCATCACGAACTTCTGGATTTCAGCGTTCCGATTACCGAAAGTATGTATCGAGGAAATTGATAAATTATGTGCAGATTTTCTCTGGTCTGGGCCCGAGCTAAACGCAAAGAAAGCAAAGGTTGCGTGGAAGGAAGTATGCAAGCCAAAGGAAGAGGGAGGACTGGGCTTGAAATCGATAACGGAAGCAAACACTGTTAGTTGCTTAAAAATGATATGGAGGATCATCTCCTCACGATCATCTCTTTGGGTAAATTGGATCCGGCATTATCTAATCCGAAAGGGTTCTATATGGTCGGTTGAAGACACGTCCTCCCTTGGATCTTGGACATGGAGGAAATTGCTAAAGTACCGAGAAATAGGTGCACCATTGTGTAAAGTTGAAGCTTTGAATGGTCTATCAACCTCGTTCTGGTACGATAGATGGACACCATTGGGCAGATCGACATAACGGGTCTACGCGGCTATATAGACTTGGGAATTCGGATTGATTCAACGGTGGCAGAGGCGCAAACAACACATCGACGTCGGTTGCATAGAACGGAAGCACTAAATCAAATCGAAGAAGCAATAGTTCATCAACGCCTACAGGGGATTTCGCAAGCTGACGACGTTGTGCTATGGCGAAAGATACATGGAATCTCATTCGAGTAAAGCACCCAACTACAGCTTGGCACAAGGGCATATGGTTCTCCTATGCTACGCCAAAGTATTCTATTATGTCATGGCTTGCGATACAAAACAGACTTTCGACGGGAGACATGATGATTTGCTGGAACACGAACACTTCGGTTACATGTGTTTTCTGCAATAATCCTATAGAAACGAGGAACCATTCTTTCTTCGAGTGCAGGTATTCGGCAGAGATTTGAAAAAAACTCACTCAAAGGATTTTGGCAACGAAGTTTACAACAAACTGGGATTGCATACTTGTTCTTCTAATGGATGATTCACAAGATAAACTACTTTTGTTTCTCTTGCGATACTCTTTTCAGATAACTCTTCATTCAATTTGGAGAGAAAGGAATGGTAGAAGACATGGAGAACCAGCCACACATTCCAACCAACTCATGAAACGAATAGACAAGCAAGTTCGTAATAGACTACTGTCAATCCGAAGTATTGGCGATTTAAGCTATGATAGAGGGATGAAACTTTGGTTTGCCACCCGATGAAACCTTATGCTCTCTTTTATCTAGTTTAAACATTGTATTGGAAAAGTCCACACACTGATGCATTCTTTGTAACTACGGTTTTTGGTTGAATACAATTTTACATTCAATTCAAAAAAAAAAAGTATCGTTTCCAGTGGGCTTTCTTGTCAGTTTCTAACGATAATTTTGTTTGGTATTAACGTAAAAATACATTGAATAGAGTATAAAATATACAAATGCTTAGAAGTTATACAGGTTTTCTTCCGAATGAATTCAAGATTCCTCTCATTCATGGAATCTGAGCGATCTCAAGAAGGATCTTGTGAAGAGACTGAGGTTTAGAGAAGAAAGGACAATGATCACTTCCTTTGATCTTGAAAACTCCTTCGGGACTATTCTCACTCACCAGTTTTTCTTGTACGTCCGGTGAAAGTGCCAAGTCGTCTAGCGTCTGAACATAGAATCTCCGACCTCTCCCATATCTTTTTGCACTAAGCGACAGTTTCTCCATCATAGGACCTAATGGTACAGGTCGCATCGAGATCATCGACAATGCAATGTCCTGAAAATATACAAAAATGATCACATTAATGGTTGCATTCAGGCCAAGCCAAAAAAACCTAACCGAAAAGAATGTAACTTTCGACCGAAAAGAATGAAACTAACAAACCCAATAACCCGAAATCGAACAAAGATTAACTATTTCGATTAAATCTATACAGAAAAAAACAACTATACATTTGGTATTGGAATTGTTGCCGCCGATCACTTAGATTGGTTCTTGTAAGTGTTTACCTTATTGGGTGACTGATTGAAGTACAAGCTTTTCATGTGTTGCTTCTCGAACATGAATCCTGTTGCAGGCTTGTCCTTTCCGTTTCCATAGATCAAGAACTGTGACTCTTTCATGAACCGCTCTGCAGAACCAAGCTGCAATAGAGACAAGTTTCTCAGAGTGTGAGGGCAAACACAGATACACTTCACAAGATAAGAATAGAACTATTTTTCGACTTTTCATCGATTTCTAAATCTACGGGATCTTATTAAATGCGCACTGTATAAGTATTGGCTACAAGTGAACTAAATGACTCCACAACCCATGTTTTAGTCTACTATTTCCTCGTTTGATTTGTTAAAAAAAATTGTAGCTTCTTCAAATTGAGAAATGCAAATCTTTCTTGTGTAAATAAAATAATCCTTAACCGGGTATCTTAATGAGATTAAGAGAACAAAATACACTCATGAAACATGTGTGAATGAAATTTGCTAGTGTTATTACCTCATCAGCGAAGACATCGAAGGGTCTTTGTCCATCAGAAACCATAGTGGCACATATGAATATAGCTTTTGAGATTTTCTCTGGAAACCGCTCTAATGCATACGAAACACATGCACCTCCAGTACTGTGACCCACCAGAATTACCTGCAACAATCAACACTCATTGCCTCACTCGCGGAAGTTTAGACCGAAAAATCAAGATGACACTAGAATTCACATGGAAAATGTAAACCTTCCATAGAATATTCTTCGAAGAACGCAGAGGAAAATCAAATGGAATACGTCCAACCCTAATGCATTTCCCTAGAAACCGAACCTTGGATTTTACAATAACGAAAACTTCTATCCACACAAGAGATAGCATAACATGATTTTATAGATGTCACAATTCTTCATGTGTCACAACAGCCAGACAGCCTATGAGATAAAGCTACCCAATACCATATTCCAACCAAGACAAGGACCAACATTTTCCTCTAAATGCTTTGAAATTGAACCGGATTTTAAAGAAACCGAAACAACTGAGGTTCAATGTAGTAAGACATTGACATTTTCCTTCCAAGCTCCAACAGAAACCTAACTATCAACACGCGAGAAATTTCTAACCTTTTCTTGCACGGGAATATTTTGAAGGAGCTCGATCAACGGTTTTGAATATTCTTCTAAGGTGGAAATGCTATTTGCGTCTATCATATTAAATCCAGATCCAGCGAGGTCAACCGTAACAGGAGATAGTCCTGACTCTTCTAATGAAGCAATAGTTTTATACCAACACCATGCACCAAACCCTTCACCATGCACAAGAATGAATTTCTTAACCGTCAAGCTCTCCAAATAATCATATACCTGAAGAGATAAAAGGATACTTTGCATAAGCACAGACAACAGATGCATCGGTAAAACAGAACATAAAATGTGTTCTGATCTCTAGAGAGACTAGGTTTATCATAGCGACAACAAGTGTCAATTACAAAGCAGTGACATTGATTGCGGAGAGGAACAAACATGAAAAAAATCTTGAGCTTTGAACAAAGTTCTCTGCTTTCAGTTTTCCAAAGAATTTGATTTCCAAACAAAGTTCTCTACTTTCTACTTGGTAAAAGCTTAGTGCAATAACCAAAAAGAAGCTTCTTGTCTCACTCTTTGTTCTAATCACAACGAGGTAGACCCATAGAGAGATATGACAAGAAGTAACTATTTAAACTTTTAAAAAGCAAAGCCACTACATAACTTTTGAGAACCATCAGAGAAAGTTTATGTTCTTCAATTAACACTTCTTCTGGTCCCAACCTATTGTCAATATCAGATTTTAATCTTTACACACTTTTGAACTCTCTCTTCAAAATTCAAATTACTGATTTTTATAAGGAAACCATATAAGAATCTTCTCTCCTCCACCTTTTTCCTCTCATGTCTCAAAAAGTTTTAACAACATTCATCAAAAAGCAGCTTTCACTTACAATCAAGAGATGAACAAAACATTAGAAAAAGAACCTAGTAAAAATTCGAAATTCGAAACCTTTATATCATTATTATATGAAATTGAGTGGTTGACCTGCTTGTTATTGGAAAATGGGTCAGAGAGTGTTCGTCTTCTGGAGCTAGTAGACCCGACCCGTCTAGACATGGATCCATCGAATCTCTGAGAAAGCTGGGCTTGATGAATCGCCATAGGCAAAGCTCGTCGATGCAACATCTCTTCATCACCAAGCAATTTCCTTTGAGAACGATTTGCTCTCTTGCTTCTAGATCCATCTCCTCCACTGCTTCTGATGACAACATCTTTCTTCTTCATACAGATAAATCTATTACCCATCTTCACAAAATCGCTGAATCGAAACCCAGAAGCGAAAATTCAAGAAATTTCCCGAGAAAATGGCATTTGATGTTTGTTTAATTCAAAATCGTTTCTTTTTTTTCTGTCCACTGAAAGTCAAAGAAAAGAACTTAGGTGAGAGAGAGAAGAAGATGAAGAGTGGGTGAAGAAGGAAACGGCTATTAATTACGGAAAATGACGATTCAGATTAAAGACAAAGCAGCCAAAAGTTTGTAAATTGCTTCGTCTGTGTGTGGATATTTCTGGGAGTGTTGATACCTGCGTGTTTCGACTTTTTTTTTTTTGTTCTGATTATTACTCTTCTGTTCCTTCTCGACATGTATTTGTCTCACTCAACTCTCAACATAATAATCTTTCGTTTTTATACATATCGAAGAGAAATACAATAAGCTTTCTTTAGGTTGTGTAATATGGAAAATTTATGTTCTATAGTTTACATGAGGAATGAAGATTATAACTGTCAGAATCGTACAAAACCAATAGACCAACGGAATACGATTCCGGAAAATTCTCTCCTGGAACGCCTATTATAACTTTATATACAACCTTATTCATTTAACCTAATACATAATTAAGTCCAACTAAGTCCATATAATATACAGTCTTAATATATCTCATTATCTCCTCTCAAGTTGGAGTGTGTACATAAACATCCAACTTGTCGAGAAAACCTTTAAACTTCTTTTGCCCCAAAGCTTTGGTGAAGATGGCTGCGAGTTAAGAATGTGTAGACACATGTTGTGTCGCAATTATACCGTCAACAATCGCATCTTGAACAAAATGACAGTCAACCTCCACATGTTTGGTTCTCTCATGAAACACTAGATTATAACTGATGTGAAGAGCCGCTTGACTGTCACAAAACATACTCATCGGACGTGTGTGATTCACACCAAAATCGGCCAAAAGAGCTTTAATGCTTATCAACTCAGCAAGAAGCATTCTCATAGCCCGATATTCCGCTTCCGCGGAAGAAAGTGAGACAATCTTTTGTTTCTTTGTCTTCCAAGAAATGGGTGAAGTACCAAGCTGAACAAACCAGCCAGTAAGGGACCTTCGCGTCACATGACAACCAGCCCAGTCTGAATCTCACCAACCATATTCATGCAAATCACAATTAGCTCTAAGAAGAATACCTTGGCCAGGATTCACTTTGAGATATCTAACCACACGAATTGCAGCTTCCCAATGTTCGAGACGAGGAGCTTGGAGAAATTGTGAAAGAATGTGAACTGCATATGTGAGATCCGTACGAGTAACATCAAGATATACAAAGCGACCAACAAGTCGACGATAACTCTCAGGATCCGTAAGCAAAACACTATCAGATATCGCCAATCTATGATTTTGATCGAAAGGAAAATTTATCGGTTTAGCCCCAAGTAAGTCGGCCTCTGAGATAATATCGAGAGCATACTTCCGTTGACTTAAGTAGATACCCTTCGAACTACGAGCAACTTCAATACCCAAAAATACTTCTGATTTAGGTGTTTTACCACGTAGTCAATTAATAACTAAAGTGCACACTACTGCAATCATAACATTATGTCAATGTAGTACTTTAGGATCAAATCCACAAAGACCAAGGTTACACTACGATTCTCACAAGATGAAATTAAGCTAAGACGATAATAAGATTTGATTTGCAAAGTAATGAAAATAACTAGAAACTATATAAATTCAATAGAAGAAAAGCGTTAGGTCAAGGGTTTCTTCGCGTGAATCCAGAGATTATGAATCAAACAACTATTCATGGAACGATTAAACACAAGTTTCAAACTCAAACATAAATATCTAACCAATCCACTTCCGTGGTATGGATTACTAAATCTAACAACCTAAAATCATAACTTCCGTTGAAAATAGAGTTCTAGACCAGCATTAACGAATTGGTTCAATATGTTCACGAATCGCATTAACATCAACTTCCGTTGGCTAAGGACAATTCGCTTGTTTAATGTTCTTTCTTGCAATCTACGACACTTCGGTGGTATAGATTAAACCCTAGATCATAGGCAAGCGGTCAACTTAGCCTAAGCAATAAACACAATAATAAGCGAAACCCACAAAAGATAAATCCATATTTATGTCTAATTCAATGATTCATGGATCCCTTTGAAACCCTAAACCTAACTATGAAACTACTCGGACATGGCAATAGAGAACAAGCAAGGAGATAGAGAGAAACTAATAATAATAATAAAATAGAGGAAACTGTTTAGAATTCTTCTAAATAGATGCAGAGATTTTTCTTCAAGCTTACAAGATCAATAGCCAAAAATCTGAGTAGAATAGAGAGTAGTAAAAAGAGAGATAGCCTAAAAAGTTGCTGAGAATAATGTATAAATAGGGTTTTGGGCGAATTAGGTCAGAATAGGCAGTTTACGGGGAAAAACAGGAAAATCAGAAATTTCCTTTTCCTTCTCGCCGACTTGCATCGATCGATTTTTGACTTTCTGGGCATGCTCCATCGATCGATGCACTCCTTACATCGATCGATTCTGGCTCTTCGGAGGGTGATGCATCGATCGGCTCCAATTGTGCATCGATCGGCTTTGAACTTTCTGAGCATGTTGCATCGATCGATTTTGGTTCTTCTAATGGTGTTGCATCGATCGATTCTTGCTCTTTTTGTACCATTCCATGCGTTTTTGCCCACGTAACTCCAATTTCTTCCTTAAACGTCCTATTACATGATATAACTAAATAAATGACTAAAAGACTCTAAAAACGAACTTTGACTCGATAAAATACTCAAAAGAAACACCAAAACACGTGTTAGAAAATGGTAAAAACCAAACATATCAGCTTCAAAGCTCTAAGATCCTTCATATGAAAGCAAGTAGACAAGTATGTCTTAAACTGTTGAATACATGAACCATCATTCCCAGAGACAATAAGATCATCCACATAAACCAAAACCACCAAGTAAACATCCCCTTATGAAATGTGAAGAGTGAATAATCCGACTTGGATTGTCGAAATCCATATTGTTTTAAAGCAGCTACAAGCTTCGCAAACCAACACCTAGGGGCCTGTTTTAGACCATACAATGATTTCCTTAAACGACACACAGTTCCACGAGAGCTGCCACGAAATCCCTGTGGAAGACGCATGTACACTTCCTCCTCAAGATCACCATGAAGGAATGCATGATGAACATCAATTTGATGAAGCTCCCAACTCGTAGCCACAACAACTTGGAGAAGAGTACGCATGGTGCCCATCTTGGCAACATGAGCAAATGTATCTTTATAATCCAAACCTTCTACTTGTCTGTTGCCAAGTGCTACTAATCTAGCTTTATACCTCTCTACGGGAAAACGGCCGATTCGTACCCGAACTATTCCAAATGGTGCAGATTAATACCTAAAATATTCAAGTGTCCAATTTCATACACAGACTATTATAAATTTGAATATTCATACCTGGACTATTTTTTTTTGGCGAAAAAAATATTGACCAACTCCCCCGTTAGTCAACCCCGTAACACCGTTAATGGTTGCCACATAAGCTGCCCCGTTGTCACGGGAAGTTAAAACATTGACGTAACATCGTTTTGTTTTTAAAAATTTGTGAAAAATTGGGCTCAACAAATTGGGCCTCAAAGCCCAAAATTTTTTCGAATTAGGTTTACAAAAAAAGAAGCTAAACGACATCGTTTGGATAAAAGAAAACTTGTCTTCTTCGTCGGGAGTCCGTGAGATAGGGTTTAGCGATTCTTCGAAAATATGTGTGAGTTTGACGCAAATCAATAGTTTTGGAAGAAAGAGAAAACAATTCCGAGTTTGGGGATACAATTCGACTTCTGGGTTGCTTTAAAATGAGGTAATTCGACATTTTAGGGTTTTGATTTTGGTGTAGATGTTACTATTTTTAATGGTTTCGAATTGTTTAATCCTTTCGAATTGTTTAATCCTTACGATTTTTTTAATGATTTTCAGTGATTCGGATTCTATGTTTCTCATCTACTATGGTGGCAAGTTTGAGAAATTTGAAAACGGCACACTCCATTACCCCGGTGGCTCTGTGCACGAACATCTAGCATCGCCGCCATCAGTGTTTCAAGCGTTACCTATGAGTTTGTATGGGCAGAGAGTGTGGTACAAAATGTGTTACGAAGATCTTAGTGAGTTGAAGGTTTTGTTAAATGGTTTTGGGAATTTTGAGAAAATGTGTGAAGTGGCTAAATGGACTAAACAAGTTGAAATTTATATGGAAAGTGATGAAGATATCGACGAAAATCAAGGAAGAGATGGTGATGAAGACATCGATGAAAATCATAACAGTAATCAAGGAAGAGATGGTGATGAAGTAAGATGCCGAGATGAGGAAAATGAAGGAAGAGATGAAGGACGAGTTCAAAATGAAATGTGTAATGAGCAAGCTCGTGTGGAAGAGATAGTGGCGACATTTGTTGATGAGGAGGAGAATGATGATTACTCTCGACAAACGCCTCCTCCTTCGGATAATGAAGGAGAAAGAAACGAGAGTTGTTATGGAAGTTGGAGAAGAGGTAGTGGAAAGCTCAAGATCACCCAAGTTTTTGAAAGCGTGAAAGAGTTTAGAGAGGCTGTGTTGGAGTATGCTCTTAAAGGAGGTTGAAATATTCAGTACAATCGATGGGGATCAATTCAACCATGGGAAAAGTGTGGCATAGAAAACTGTAAATGGAGAATCTTCTACTCTTACGAAGATTCAGTTTCTCAATGGATGGTGAAGACATTTCAAGAAGATCATACGTGTCACAAAGATGGGCGTTGCAAGATTTTGACATACAGTGTCATATGTAACATGTTCCTAGACGAGCTGAGAAATGATGCTGACCTGAAGCCTATCGCGATGAAACAAAGAATACATGAGCGTTACAATGTTGCTCCTTCACACGATCAATGTCGAAAGGCAAAGAAAAGAGCTTTGGCACTCATTGAAGAAGAATGGGATGACCAATATGCAAGGTTAAAAGACTATCGAGATGCAGTGTTAGAGTAAGTATTCCTTTTATTTGTTTATGTTGTGTATTATCTGTTGATTTTGATATCTTAATTCTGCTCTATTTGATGTATATTGTAGCACAAATTCAGACTCGACGGTGGAGCTTCGGACAGTTATTGGAGAAAATGGGAAAGAATTTTTTGACATCTTCTACATGTGTTTTGATGGATTGCGCAAAACTTGATAGAATCACTGTCGACCCATCTTCGGAATAGATGGTTGCTTCTTGAAGTCGAGTGCTAAAGGTCAGCTATTGACAGCCGTTGGAAGAGACGCGGCCAATCAGATATACCCTTCAGCATCTCAAAAAGGACTTGGATCTTCGAAATGGTTATGGTTGCACATTGATATCCGATCGGCAGAAGGTATATCTTCCACACTAACTCATTTAAAAAAAAAAATTAGGTGTATTAATGGTGAACCGGGGCCGAGAGTGTCTACTAACTCTCACTAACAAGGATCATTGAAATTCTTTCAGGGATTACTTAGGGCCGTGAATGAAGAACTACCACATATTGAGCACCGGATGTGTTCAAGACACATTATATGAAGAAAGCTCTTCCGAAGAAGCCTCAAATGAAAAGTTTGTTTGGAAAGTTGTGGAGAGTTTTAATTTGGCTGACTATGAAGTAAATTTGAAGAAGATGGAGAACTATGATGAAGAAGTCTATGCCGCCTTCAAGAGCCGAAATCTAGAAAATTGTAGTAGAGCTTTCTTTAACACCACTTCTTGTTGTGAAGATGCACTCAACAGTTTTTATGAGTCATACAACATGGCAATTGACAAGGCACGTGCAATGCCATTGGTTCAGAGTTTGGAGACAATGAGAAGACAAGCTATGGTGAGGATAACACTTAGAAGGAGAAAACCGGGTAACCATAAGGCCAAACACAGTTTCAAGGTTGGCCTTGTCATAGCGAAAGAGGACAAACATGTGAAATATTGCAGGTCACTCCCTGGACGTGACCGTGTTTTTGAGGTTAGTGAGAGAGGTCAATCATACACGGTTAATATGAAGGAGATGAGCTGTAAGTGTAGGAGATGAGATCTTACTGGTATTTCGTGCCGACATGCGTTGCGTGTTGTATTTGATCATAAAAAGACATACAAGATTGGTATTTCACCTCTAAGTGGCAGAATCAGTACATTGATTCTATTAAACCTGTCAACGGGTCCAAGTTCTAGAAAACAAATGGTGAACCACCAATTGATGCAGCGAAGAGATAAATACATAAGGGAAGGAAGAGAAAACCAGCGAAAAGGATGAAGGCAGTTACCGAATCACCAACTAAGGGAAAAAGGTCACCAATCATGGGCGCACAATGCGTTATTCTCGATGTAGTGCGGCTGATCATAACTCATGCAGTTGTGCAAATGACGGAGTCCCATTTAAGCCTCTAAAACCAAAGCAGCCCAAGAAGAGTAAGACATCGGGATCAAACCAAGTGTCTGAGTCTATGACACTTGAAGGTGGAGAAGGCCCTAGTCAACCATCTCAGACATCTTATGCATCTATGATTGATCATGTACTTCTCGGGTTTTTATCTTTTGGTTATTGTTTTTGTTGATTTTTGTGATGGTTTTATTATTCACTTCACAGGCGGGTCTTTAACATGGTGGAGCTTTAAGATGGAGGAGCAACTTTTTGGTTCTTTAAAACAAGTGAAACTCGGTTATTTTTGTTCCTTAAAACAAGTGAAACTCGGTTATTTTGGTTGTGTAAAACATTGAGAAAGCTCAGTTATTTTGGTTGTTTAGAACCATTATCAGCTGTTGTATTTCTCAGAAACTTGTTTTATGTAAGTTTATGTGAATGGTGACCTTGAGTTATGACCCGATTTAGATATATATCAGTCATGCCACGTTATGAGTTTCTTGCGTTTATAACAACCGTTACTTCAATCTAAAAGAACAATTTGCAGTAAAGAACGACTCAAAACAGATTCTCAATTCTCAAAGTTGCTTAAATCCATATTACAAACTCCATCTAGAATTCAAAATTAACTTATCTTACATCCATTACATCCATATTACAAACTCCATCTAGAATTCAAAATTAACAGTTAAAGAGGTAACTATGCCCAACTAAAATAGTAGCAAGCAATCACAACAACACCAACAACTCCACATATCATCATGGTCTTTAAGAACCGTATATCTCCTTCCATTTCCGAAACTTCCTTCTCATATCCTAATACATCGGTTTTCATTGCTTCGAACTTCTTCTCATATCTACAAATATTGTCTTTCATGAGCTCAAATTCCTTCTTAGATGAACTAATAACTTTTTTCATGTCATCGATCTCCTGGATTCGTAAATAAACCATTTTGAATAATAAACTTTTTTCAACCATCGACTCATCAGTCCATTTGAACAAATGGTTTTTGTCATTCAAAATAATAAATTTGTTACTAAACTCTACAAAATGCTAATTATATAGTTCTTAACACTTTCAATTCTTAACAATATCAAATCAACAACCTTCCTGGATTCTTACCATTTCAGATCCGTTTGGACAACAATGAAACAACTTTCCTAGATTTTTAGTTGTGCTTGAAGTTCTTATCATAGCAAAATCGCCACACCTACAAGCAATAGGAAAGCCTCTATCTCCTATACGAACACCACGCCTCATACTTGCACTCAACCCTAGAGGTTGTTTTTTTTTTTTGTAAACCCAATTCGAAAGTTCTTTGGGCTTCGAGGCCCAATTTGTTGAGCCCAATTTTTTCACAAATTTTTAAAAACAAAACGACGTCGTTTTAACTTCCCGTGACAATGGGGCAGCTTACGTTGCAACCGTTAACGGTGTTACGGGGTAGATTAACGGGAAGTTGGTCAATGTTTGTTTTCGCCAAAAAAATATAGTCCATGTATGAATATTCAAATTTATAAGAGTTTGGGTATGAAATTGGACACTTGAATTTGTTAGGTATTAATCTGCACTATTTGGAATAGTTCGGGTACGAATCGGCCGTTTTCCCACCTCTCTGCTGATCCATCCACTCGGTATTCAATTGTAAACACCCACTTACATCCAATAGCCTTCTTGCCTGACGGAAGTGACTCCAAATCCGATGTATGATTCTTTTCATCTGCAGAGATTTCTTCCCACATAGCAGCACACCATCGTTCATCAGCAACTGCTTCCGCGTACGAACATGGTATACGATCAGCAGATATGGAAGCTAGAAAAACTTTGTATGCATGAGAGAAATTAGCGTAATCAACAAAGTTCAGAAGAGAATATTGCGAGGTGATTGTAGGAGCAACAAGAACACCACTCATAATATCATGTTTAACACAATTTGTCTTTAAGCCACCAAGCTTCACATATTTTTTCTTTTCCCGATGACCACAACCAAGAGGTGCATGTGCAATCACTTTTGTACCTCCACTCTCTGCAGGTCCTATAACTGTCTCATCATATATTACTACTGCATGGACTCTGGATGACACATTATCTGCCTCTACAACTACTGCAGGATCTGCGAGTAACACATATGCCATATGTGTAACAACTGCATGCACAGTGTGTGACACATTCTCTTCCTGTGTAACTTCTGCAGGCACCATCTCTACAACATCCTTAGATTGCATCGCCACACCCTCATCAGGAGCATTATCCTCAACATCACCAAAGAACCAATCATTATCAGCACGACGAACTTCACTCGTTGTTGTATTTGGTTCAGACAACAAAGCATATGGGAACTCATCTTCAGAGAAAACAACATCACGAGAAACAAAGAACACATTCCTTTCTAAATAAAAAACACGCCATCCCTTCTGGCCATGCGGATTCCCCACAAACATACACCGACGACTTCGACTAGCAAATTTGTCACCACAATGGTCTTGATTATGAACAAAGCACATACACCCAAATACCCTCAAATTTTCTAACGAAGGCGTCTTACCATGTAATACTTCATAAGGAGTCTTTCCATGAAGAATCATAGACGGTGTCCGGTTAATCAAGAAAGTTATCGTAAGGATAATCCCTCCCCAAAATTTTAGAGATAGGTTGGCTTGGAAAATTAAGTAATGCACGCGCCACATTAAGAATATGACGGTGTTTGCGTTCTACCCGATCATTCTGTTGTGGCGTAGCCACACATGATGTCTCATGTAATATGCCTTGATTGTGAAAATACTGTTTGAAACATATGAACTATGTGCCATTGTCGCTCCGAACAGTTTTTAACAAAACTGAAAATTGTCTTTCTACCATAGCCACAAATTGACAAATATATCGTGCCACTTCACTTTTTTATTTCATCAAAAATAACCAAATCCCACGAGAAAAATCATCAACAATTATCAGGATAAACGAGCTCCGGACGAAGACGGAGTTCGATATGGTCCCCACACATCACAATGAATCATCTCAAAAATTGCATTCGTCTTATTCATACTCAATTGAAAAGAATCTCGTGTTTTTCTAGCGCGGAGCAAATTTCACACGCTTTATTATGAAAGCCAATATCTTTATCAAAAGCAACATGCAGAAACAACTTAATTATCTTAGAAAAGGGATGTCACAAGCGTCTATGCCATACATCGAACGTCTTGGATCCCAGAACACGAGCTGCACCAGAATTCTCCACAACTCTGAAGTAATACAATCCATCAACTCTTTGGCTTTCTCCAATCATCCTTAACGAACGGTCTTGAATGACACAGAAGCGAGAATAGAACTGAGCAAAGCAATCATTCTGATAATTCATTTGAGAGACAGAAATCAGATCAACATCCAGGTCTTGCACATATAAAACTATGTGTAACCTAAGATATCTCCCAAGCATTACTGTACCAATCTTTGTAGCAACACGTTTTCTACCATCAGCTAACATTACGAAACGAGGGGATATATCTCTAACATCCGTAAGACCCTCTAGTTTGGAAGTCATATGATTTGACGCTCCTATATCAAGAATCCTTAAGACATAAATATCCTTACCAGTTAATGTCTCGGTTGTGCTGATTTTCCATCTGGTGAACATTGCTTGTAAAGTCCTCAATTGTTCCTTGCTGAAGCCACCAAACAGATTCACAACCTCATCTTCATCTTCATGAGCAACATTCGCTCGTGGTACAAGTGAACCACGACCACGACCGCGACCTCGACCACGTCCAAACACAGTTTGACCATGTCCAAATCCACTTTGACCATGTCCGGATCCACTTATGTCACGTTCTCCCTAATTATTGGGATATCCAATTAACTGATAACACCTCGCTTTCTCATGGCCATTTCGACCGCAATGATAACAAACCAAATCACGAGGCGTTCCGTTTGCACGACCTCGTGGTTGTGTAACCACAAAACTCACATCCGATCCAACATGCTCTTTCTCACTTGTCGCTATTTTCATTGTCTCATCTCTAAGCATTGTTGAGTAAACTTGATTCATAGTAGGCAACAGATCCCTAGACATTAAAATCGTTTTAAAGGCTACATAATGTTGTGCATCCAACCCCCAAAGGAATTGATGAACATTCTCATCTTCACGCTTACGAGCTTCTCTTACCTTCGAACCACAACGATAACCTCCACACATACACTTTCCACATGTACTGTAACGCCCCATCCCGACCTTTCTAGCCCGCGGACGATGCGCTAAAAGTTTAGGCCGTTACCTGGCCGAACTTCCTGGGGTTTACTCATTTCTAATTTAATCACATATTCAAGGCAACTTTCTTTGGATCTTTCCTATAACTTTCTTTAGTCATTTTAGCCTAGATACGTTTTATCCTTTCTATTAGCACGCAATGGAAACCCGTTCTATTTAAAAGTTTCTTTTCCCTTGATTCAATTCCAATCAATAACTTCCCCGGTCCGAAATTTTTTACCTTCGAACAGTCCCTTTTGACTTCCGTTCGGCTTATCGATTATCTTCGACTCAGTCCAAGTCTTGCATTCTTATGCAATTCATTTCCTAGACCTAACCGTCTAGTAATACACAAGTCACTATCCGTTAGTTCCAAGGTAGTGTACTTACCGCAACCATATCCGCGAATCGATTGCCCCTTGATCCGCGTGTTAGTTTGATCCGATCAGTATGCGTTTCTACCTTGACCGCGTCCCTTGACGAATCCCTCCAGATCCTTTTCCCTAGATCGTGAATAAGACTCTTCCCCTTGGTTCTTAACCATTCAACCAACCATCCCCACATGGCTAACTAACCGTTAGAGAATTCCCTCGACCAGCTCGACAAGGCATGCATATCCATTCTCGGCTTGTGCACCCTTGCCATGACCGATCTTCTCACTTGGCCGAACCGCCGATTCCTTCCTATGGATCTGACTTGTCCCCTTCGCATCGCATCGTCGATCCTTTTCCCCAGATCTAGTTGACAACGGTTGGCTAAAGTTGATTCCCCTGTTTGCATCCCTCTGGCTATAACCGCTCGCCGGTAACCCATCCGACCTGATCGGCCAGTTCTGTTGATGTAACGACCAGAACTCGACCATTGCAATTGCTCCCGACCGTTCCTAGTCTAATATCCAACAAACCACTTTCAGCCTTTGGTTACCCTTTGGTCGTGTGATCCTAACACAGAGTCGAACACTTTCCCATGATCCCCCTTTGGATCTCGGTAAGGGTTGTTTCCCGACTCTTTCCCAAATCCCTCGGTTTCCGGTAGATTATGCCTTAGGCGAGTTTTTCCCCTTTTTGGCTGAGTTTCCCCCTTTGGACGTGGATTCGTGATATATTGATTTCTATAAACACCATCGTTTTATAGGATATGGATATGTGTTACTTGCATAACCGCCCATCCCTCGTACCCCAATCTCGACCATTGATTTCTTTAATGGTTCATATCACATCTGATGTAATAACCAAGGGAGAATCTCGACTTTGTCACAAGCTTTTCATATATAGATTTTTAGACAGCGAAATAGAAAGATAGTAGTGGATCGAAGAACACCACTCAATGGTGTGAAAGTCCTTGTGATGAATTTACAAACTTAGTCTCAAGGAATCCACACATGATATATGAATCTAAAAATATTTAAGAACACATCTTGAAGAAACGAATAAATTTTTCTCTAAATTTTTATTAATTGATTTCAAAAACGTATATTAAAAAATAACACCAAAAAGACTTTACAATAGTCTCGTTACAATGGTTAAGTATTCTAAAGGAAACATCATAATTCAAAAAAAAAAAACGATTACAAAATAAATCACATCAACAAATATGGAAGTGGACGTTAGTGGGCAATATCATCGAATGAATGCATGTTGATTTTGGAAATCTTAGCCAATCAAATTCTTCTTGAAGCGTAGGCTTTTGTTTGACTTTTAAAATCTCTAATTCACAAGAGTATTCATGATATTCAGCAAACAAACGTAACTTGAGATAACATGTTCAGCCTTTGTTCTCCTCGGTTAGCAGGTTCTCATCATTCCCTCTTTCCTCAAAAAGTTGTCCTCAAAACTTGCGTATTGCATGGACTGGGGCGAGCACAAAAGAATTTTCTTCCCAAATCTACATGGTGAAGTCGTGGAGATAACACCTTGTTACGTAGTGTATCTTGGAATTTTGTTTTGTTTTTTATGATGAAAAAAAAAATAGAAAACAACTTTTTTTTTAACGAACGAAAAGAGAAACAATTTTTTTTTTATATACAAAAGATGAAACAAAGCAAAAACAAAAACAGAAAACAAAATATAGAGATTGGAAATACACCCAATGATATAAACACAAGGAATCCAATAATGTTTATATGATTCGAATGACAACATGGTGGACTTTTGACTCTGATACCAGATGATGTAAGATCCAATGGAGAATCTCGACATTATCACAAACTCTTCAGATTTAGATTTTTAGGCAGCGAAATGGAAAGATTGTAGGTGGATCGAAGAACGCCACTAAAGAGTAAAGAGTGTGAAAACCCTTCTGATAAGTTCACAAATCTAGTCTCAAGGAATCCATATATAATGTATCCAAAAATATTCAAGAACACATATTGAAGAAACGAAGAAATTCTTCTCCGAAATTTTATTAATTGATTTCAAAAACGTGCATTAAAAAGTAACACCAAAAGAATATAGTCTCGTTACAATGATTAAGTATTCTAAAGGAAACATAATAATTCAAAAATTAAAAAAAGATTACAAAATAAATCACATCAACAAATATGGAAGTGGACGTTAGTGGACAATATCATCGAATGAATGCATGTTGATTTTAGAAATCTTAGCCAATCAGATTCTTCTTGAAGCGTAGACTTTTGTTTGACTTTTAAAATCTCTAATTCACAAGAGTCTTCATGATATTCAGCAAACAAACGTATCTTGAGATAGCAGGTTCAACCTTTGTTCTCCTCGGTTAGCAGGTTCTCATCAGTATCCTTTGGCATGCGACGGTGACTCAACCTTGTCACCTTTTGGCCGAGCAACTCTAATCGCCTCCAACCCAAAACTACCTCAATTTCACCTAGTTCGTTACCAAATTGTCATTCTGCCTAGCTGGTTCAGTACTCGACCAGCTTAGCGAATTAGGTTGAGCTGCCGGTCAGCTCATCGAGCTAGTTCAGCTAGTAGCTCAGCTACTTCAGATCGTTCAACTGGTTTAGCTCGACCATTTTCCCTGGCTAAGTTCTTTGGTCCGCTCTCGGCCTCGACTAAACCTTCCTGATCCTTCCAGGTATTTCTTATCCCCGAAACAAATCAGCCCGATATAGCTTTCGTGGAACACGGAGGTTACATGTACATCCACCGCAAGTGCAAGCTCCACTTTGCTCATAGTCTCCAAGATTCTCCCATAATCATTTCAACCGACCATAGTAACTTGAGACTGTCATAGTACCTTGCTTGCATGTGATGAGATCGCCTTTCCATTGTTGGATTATAGGACCATTAACAACAGAAAATCGATCCTTATTATCATCCCAATTTTCCTTTACAACCTCAAAGTGTGAGATATCACAACGCAAACTCGGATCAATAGTGTTTCGAATCCATGAAACAAGCAGTGATTGATTTGTCCACCAATCTTCAATAATCAATTCGTCCTCAGTAGGACACTTAATCGTTTCATCAACAAAACCGAACTTCTTCCTTGCACGAAGAGCAGTTCGTAATTCGCATGCCCAATCATCATAATTGTCCTATTTCAAAAGAACATGAGAGATGATAACACCTAGGTTATCACCTGATGACAAGTCGTATGGATTTATTGTCTTCCGAGAAGTACTTTCCGCATCTTCCTTTTTCACGCTACCGCGAGTGCTTTCACGACTCCATCTTTCGCAGTTCCAGACATAATCGAAATTGAGAGAGGATACCAATCTAAACAACACCAAAATTAAAACACAAATCTTAGCCCTCACCGCTCTGATACCATGTTAGAATCGTACAAAACCAATAGACGAAGGAAATACGATTCTGGAAAATTCTCTCTTGTATTCACATGAACGGCTATTACAATTATTTATATACAACCTTATGACATTTAACTTAATACATAATTAAGTCCAGCTAAGCCCATATATATATAATACACAGCCCAACATATCTCATTAGATTGTGTAGTGTATGTTTTTTTTTAATTGAATAATAAAAAAAAAAATTTACTTCGAGTGCATTGTTTTCTGAGAAAGTTTTTGAATCAAAAGTACACTAAATCAAATCATATTCTTGTGGCAAACTGAGGGTCTCCTCATGTGTTTTTATCTCTCAAAGCTCGAACCAAGCTAATCCGATTCCTCATGTTTTTGTCGATAAGTTAATTTGGCTAGCCGAATTGGTGTAGACGGGGTTCTCCGTGTCTCCTACCATTTCCGCTCTCTCCATATACTATGAACAGTTGATTGAAAGGCATAACCTCAATATGAATAGTTGTATTTGATATATCATGGTTTTTACCCCGTTTAAGCCATGATATAAGTCCGTTTTATAGAGTCTTTCTACTATTTTGTAGTGGTTTAGAGTCTTTTACAGGGTTTAGCACGTTTGGAGCATAATTGGAGATATTGGAGCTTTCTGGAGCATTTTGGAGCAAAGCAACGTTCGTGTAGCTGAGTACCCGATTTGAAGTCTCATTGTCGATCGATACTGACTAGTATCGGTCGATACTCATCGAAGCAGACACGACCCGCGACTTTAATGAAGAGTTGAAGAATTGCAAAATGGCCCATAAGACTTTATTATTTACAAAAAGCCCCAAAACGTGATTTAGGTTATTTAATAGGATTTTACAGCCACTTTGATGGCTATGCTTTATTTTACTTTGGTTTTGTGAGAGAGCTTTTGAAGGGAGACAAGTCTGAAACTCTGTTCGTCCGAGAGAATATTTCGAACCCTCTTGTTACTTTTTCTATTTTATTTGATGATTTATTCAAACATGTTTATTGTTTCAATTTTCATGTCTGAGTAGATCTCTTGTTAGGTTTAGGGTTCTCATAAGGGTTATATCTGAATGCTAGGTTGATTAGTTATTAGGATTCACTATCTGAATTAGTTCTTTACCATAGGTTGTTTGCAAAGTTAATTCTAGATTGATCATCTTAGGATAATTGATTAGGCACGAGAGTGCGATTAATTACCTGATAGAACCTAAGGTGAGGAAAATAACTATTCGCAAAAATATATGGTTTAGTTGTTTTGTGAACAAATCAAACTTGATCTAAAAGCTGATTTAGACTTTAGGATTCGCAAAGAGATTTGGAATTCCTATGATTTAGATTTAGATAGTTTTCGCAACGAGAGTTGGTTGATTATATCTTAGTGATTTGAGTTCAAGAACCGTGCTAAATCTGAATCTTGACTCGTTAGTTTATATGCATTCACTGATTTCCTGAGAAATACCCTGAACCTATCTTTCTCCAATCGAATTTACAACCGTTATAATTTACGTTCTGTTTTCAATATCATTGATCGCTTAGCTTAATTATTATCTATATAATCTATTGTGTGTCTCTGTGAGTCCTTGTGTACGACCCCTACTTTACTGCAACTACTGTTTAGTACTTTTAGGGTATTAATTTGAGCATATCAAATTTGGCGCCGTTGCCGGGGACTCCATTCGCCATTAGATTTTAGTATGAGAATTTCGACTAAGCTCGTCGGTATCGATCGATACTATCTAGTATCTGTCGATACTATCTAGTATCTGTCGATACTCGTCGTTCTCTTTTGTTGATATCGATCGACACCACCCAGTGTCGGTCGATACTCATCGCGTTTTTTGTTACTTACGTTCTTGACTCTTGTTTTCATGCCTAATCGTGAAACCAGAGGAAACAAGAACACTCAGCTAGTTGATCTGACACTTGAGCAGCTAGCACTTTTGGAACGCACAAACAAAAGAGCAAAGAAACTAGCAAGGATGAACAACAATCAAGTGGAGTTGGTTCAAGATGAAGCTGGTGCATACAGAGACCAAGAGGGTCGGTTGTGCAATGAGAGAGAACAACGTCTGGATGGAGAGGGGAACATCATTCCACCTGCTTCTGTTGTCGCTGGGAACGCGAACCATGGGAATGCTGTGGTTAATCGTGGTAGAACGATCGGTGAGTACAACAGGCCTGATCAGTTCTATGCAAATCGATCAGCGATTCGTCCTCCTGCTTTTCAGAGGAATGACTTTGAGCTGAAACCTGCATACTACACTCTTGTGGGTCAGCACCCTTTTCATGGTCTTTCCAATGAACATCCCATGGACCATATTGAGAGGTTTGAGGATTTGGTCACTAGCATCAAGATCAATGGAGTGTCCTATGATTACCTCTTCTGCAAGCTCTTCCCATATTCTCTTGGTGGAGATGCAACTTACTGGCTGAAGCAGTTACCTCCTGGATCACTGACTACTTGGGAAGAGACTAAGACTGTTTTCTTGAACAACTTCTATGATGATGCACGATCCGAGAATCTGAGGAACAAGATATCCCAATTTTCTCAGGGACCTGCTGAGTCATTCAAGGCTGCTTGGACGAGATTCAGATCGTATCAGAGAGAATGTCCGCATCATGGATACTCTGACGTTCAGCTGATGGGTTTCTTCTTCAGAGGACTTGATTGGATGTATCAGATGACTTTGGATGCTTCAAGCAATGGAAACTTCAACACCAGGTATCCTGATGATGCCTATGTACTGATTGAGAACTTGACATCTAGCAATAGCACCAAGAATGCTGATTATGAGCGGAAGAAGCTAGCAGGTAGAATGAATGGTTCACAGATTGCTGTTGTTCAAGCCAAGTTGGATTCTATGCACAATCTTCTGATGGACAAGACAACGAAGGCTGTTCACTTTGCTGAAGATGTCGAGGTGTTCAACGAGGATGAAGTGGAGGATGTTAACTACATTGGTGGTTCTGGTTTTCAAGGTCAGAGGAATCAATTCAACAACAACCGAAACTTCAACAACAACTCTCAGCAAGGAGGTTTGAATCAGTTTGGTCAGAGATCATCTCATAACAGTGGGTATACCAGGAACTATGGAAATTCATCTTATCAGCCTGTACCTGCTAAGCTCCCAGATAGCAAGATCGAGTCTAGTTTGAACAACTTCTTCAAGGACAACATCAGCTCACAGTGAATCTCAACGGAAAGATAGATGTTGTGTACAAGGATCTGAGTGGAAGGATCGATGCCCTCAATACTCATAAGAAGATGCTGGAAACGAAAGTGGCTCAGACTGCAGCAGCTGTCAAGGGAAAGTTGACTCAGGCACATAACGAATACGTCAATGCAATCACCTTGCGAGGTGTAGAAAATCTCGAAAACCTTGTAGAAGGTAATTCCGAACATGATTCGTCAGTATCGATCGACACCACTTCAGAGATCGATCGATACCAATCTGAAGAACCGACACATGAGCCTTGTGTCGATCGACACCAACCTTGTATCGATCGACACCCTTCGCAGGCTGAACCAGAGATTGTGAAGCAACCAAAGATGATTAAGGAACGTGTTTACAAGCCTAAGGTACCATACCCTCGATTACCCAGACACCTCAGAGATCCCATTTCTCCAAAGCAGCTGCTTGGCTTTGAGAAGATGGTACGAAGAATTCCACACACACTGACTTTTGAAAAAGCTCTAGAGTACTGCCCTCTGCTGAGTCACTTCCGAGATTGCAGAGAAACTGAGGACGAGATTAAGGCACTCTTCATCAAGGTCAAAAGTACACCGCCTCCACTGAAGCAATTGACTAAGAGGGAAGACCCAGTGAAATTTTCAGTTCCATGCTCTATCTCCGGAGTTGAATTCAAAGAATCTCTCGTTGATTCAGGGTCTAGCGTCAATGTCATGTCAAGAGCACTTGCAGAGAAGCTGAAAATCGATGACATAAGATCTACTCAGATGGCTCTTACATTCGCAAACTCTTCCACATCGGTTCTATATGGTACAATCCCTTATTTGATGGTTAAGGTAGGAGACTGTCTGGTTCCTACTGATTTTCATGTTGTGGAGATGCATGCAAACTGCTATTGTAATTAATTAAATTTAATTTTTAACCGTTTTTTTTAATGTCATTTGTTTAGGCAAACGGAGGCGAACTTCCTCCGATGACTAGAGTTTTTGAGGAAACTCACAAAAAGAAAGACGGTTCTTTTGTGGATCCTCGAGCGGAGCAGCTTTACAATGTCACCCATGCACGGATTGAGGAGCATCAAACTCAATTCTCTCAGCAGCTATCACCTGGAGGTAGTTCGGTTCAGTCCAATGCGGCTTTGACCACAGCCCATATGGACGAGATATTTGAAGAGGTAATAATAATCATATTATATTTTTACAGAATTATTTCGTATTTAATTTATTAATTTTAACGTTTTTTTTAGGTTGCCCCGAAAAATAAAGGCAGAATTTTAGGGATGGGATCGATTCGAGATAGTTTTGTTGCCTCGTCTTCCGCACATCATCCGAACGACGATCCGGTTGGGTTGAGGAACGAGTTGAACACCGCCCATACCGAGATCAACACTTTAAGGGTGAATCAAGCGGAATCCGAACAGAAGATCCTTGGATTAGATAAGACGATCCAATGATACGATTCTCTGTTCGAGCTTCTTGCGTTGGATAATCCCGCATTGGCGAAGGCCCTGAGAGCGCAGCAAGCATCGACATCGGAACCGAGGGATGCGGATCAGGATGTGGATATGCTCGCTGCACAGCGAGAAGAATTGTTGCAGCGAACGGACAAAGAGCTTTTTGAACATTTTGGTATTAATTAGGATTTTATAATTTGTAATTGAAATTTTTATTTGTATTTTACAATATTTATTTTAATTTTATTTTTGATTTTAATTTTAATAATTTAAATTACTATTTAATAATGTAATTATAATTATGAATTAATTATTAAATATGCTAATTCGATAAAACATCGTAAATCCGTCGTAAATTTGTCGTAAATCGTCCGTCGTAACATCGTCGTAACACTATCCGTCGTAAATTCGTCGTAACAAATCCATCGTAACATCGTCGTAACACATTCGTCGTATAAATGTCGTACACATCCGTCGTATGATCGTCGTAACACCTCATTGGCATAAACGTCGTAATATCGTCGTAATATTACGACGAATGTTTAACGACGATTTTACGACGATTTATAGATGTCCCTAAAGTTACGACGATTTTACAACGTTTTGGGATTAATGACGAACGATTTACGACGAATTGACAATCGTCGCTAAATAGTCCCAAACCCTGTTTTACATCAATTTTACATCGATTATGTCTGTTGTAAAATGGTAGTTTTCTTGTAGTGTGGTGTGCATCGGGGAGGAGCACGCCGATTTGGACCTGAAGGAAGAAGTCATTTCGACCATCTGGTATTAGTGGTGTGTAACGGTGTCAGGCACACCGATACAAGCTCCCTAGTCTCAAGACCATCTGGTATCGGTGGTGTGCAACGGGGAGGAGCACACCGATACAAGCTCCTCAATCTCAACACCATCTGGTATCGGTGGTGTGTATCGGTGTCAGGCACACCGATACAGCCTGCGCAGACCCAGACCCGCCGGGTCAAGACCCGGTTTGTTCCGGGTTGACCCGGTTTAACCAAGTTTGATCCAATTTTTCTATTTTTAAGGCCTTTAGACCTAATTTTGAGTGACCTTGTTTTCTCTTAGAAAAACAATTCCTTTTGGAGAGACAAGAGTTTTGGAAGACATATCCCTCTTTTGAATGCAAATTTGAAGTTTTTAATGTCTAATCTATCTCTTTTTAATCACTTCTCATGATTAACAGCACCTCTTTCATGAGAATTGAGTAGTTTCTTTTAGAATTTTGGGTATGGTAGATTAAGATGTTTTCTTGCTAAATCATGATGCTTAAGACTTAGTTTATGAAGGACCCTTACTTGTTAGGTGTTTGTAATGCTAGATTAGCCTTGATTAGGTTGATTTAGAACTTAGGGAATTTCTTGCCTGGAAGGTGTTCAATTAAATTTCCCAACCACACATAATTACAAGGGTTTTTACATTTTTAGCCTATGGAAATGGATGTCTAGGGTGTTTAATGGCTATTTAGACTTGAAATTAATGCTTGTTGAACATTTAATTGCAAATGGGAGTTTGTTCTCAATTAAGTGATTAGTGAAGTGATTAGTGACACGTAAGTGCACTAGTCTAAATTTGTGATCTAAGGCCTAAGGATTAGCATTGATTGATTGTTTGAGTATATCATGCATGGTTTAGCTAGAGAATGTCCAAATCAATTACCATTACTCAAAGTTCGTTTTATTTATCTTGTCTAAATCGTTTAAGCCTTTTAGTTCAATTCAAAACTTGTTAGTCTTTTAATTGCTTTTGATTATATGATTTGTTATTTCTCGTCTTGTCTTTAATTCTATAGGATCTTTAGATAAAAACTTATTTGAATCGCTTAGCTTAAGTGATTTCTTGCATTTTTAGTGTGTTGGTCTTGTGCCTCCCTTGGATTGATCCCCAAGTGATATAACGATAGAGCATTAGGGTAATTGGTATTATATACTAAATATCCTATATCAGATTCATGGTGGAGTTTGTTCGCCCTCTTTTCCGCTTCACGTTTTGCAGTATTCTTCTCTCGATCGGTTTCTGATCATTTTGAGCCTCAAGTCCTTGAAGAAAAGCTAATCTCATTTTTGAGTATACATAAATATATTTACGTATGCATGATTCTCACTAGCTTTCTATGTTTTTTACCCTATCTTTCTCAACTTCTAAATCTTATAGAGCGATTGTTTCTTTTCTTCTTTGAACAGTAAGGAACATTTACTACATGAGAATTCTATGTACACTTTCTATTACTATGTTCTTGGGAAAGGCAGATAATCCATTTCTTCTCTGGAATGAGTTCTATAATACTAATTTAAGGACATAGATTGATCACATTCTTTTCTTATTATTTACATTTATGAGTTTAAAGGAATAAATATATACCCTGGATCAGTTGGGAAATCATCTTCTACTAGTCCTCAAACCATTTAACATTATATAATGGGTTTTATGTACAAACAAAAAAACAACCTGAGTGGATAAAGAAAGTAAAACATGATCTCTAGGCTCCCAAAGAAGCGGTAAATAACAATCCTCTAGCTCTCATCGGCGCTTGCTCTAGGAGGATAAATGCACATCTGGTTCATAGCTCCCCCAAAAATCCGAACTGAAAAAACTAGAACCACCACAAATCAGCCTAGATCAGCAAGAGCTCCCCAACAATCTGCTTCATCCGTGGTTCCAAGAGCCAACTCTCGACAGGAAAACAACAGACTTACATCAAGTAGACAAGCAGAGCTCCTCCAAAAGGCAAAATGATCCCACCGAGAGCAAGAAAGGATGCAGATTTTCAGGATCCGCATGATCCTCTTCCTTAAAGATAGCGAGTTGGAACTGTTATGGGTTGGGAAATCCTACAACAGTTCAACGACTTCGGGATATGCAAGCCAGCATATGCCCTATTCCTCATGGAAACTAAAAACAATGATGATTTTGTTCTTAGAGTTTTGGATTGGATGGATTTTGATTCTCATGTTTTTGTCTCACCCCATAGTATGGGGGATGGAGGCCTCACTTTTGAAAAAAAGAAGATTAATATGAATGTGTTATCCTGCTGCCACAACTTCATAGATACATAGATTTTCTGCAAAGACAATGTCTTCTATGCTACTTTCACATACGGAAAATCAAAACGGACATGAGCAAAGCTTATGATCAGTTTGAATGGAGCTTCATAGAAAATGTTCTTCAAAGATTTAAATTTCATCCCAAATGGATTCAATGGGTAATGCAATGCATTACCACGGTCTCATATTCCTACATAATCAATGGATCGGTTCAAGGACATGTTGTACCGCAATGAGGAATCTGGCAAGGTGACCCTCTCTCACCGTTCATCTTCATACTTTATGGAGAAGTTCTCTCCGGACTATGCAAAAAGGCACAAGCTAGTGGTCGATTATCGGGCATACGAGTGGCAAAATGAAGCCCATTGGTAAACCACCTTCTCTTTGCCGATGATTAACAACTCAAAATCTCCAATTACCTTTTCCGGGAAAATCCCACCGGAAGTTAGAGAAAGAGTAAAGAATGGCTTAGGAATCTGAAGTGAGGGCGGTCAAGACAAATATTTGGGCCTCCCGGAACACTTTGGTAGAAGAAAAAAAGATTTGTTCACCCTTATCGTGGATCACATCCGTCAAAAGGCCATCTCGTGGTTTCAAAATTTTTATCAAGTGCGGGGAAAATGACACTGCTCAAATTCGCCCTCTCCTCTATTCTCACCTATACGATGACATGATTCAAACTATCGGCAAGCTTATGCTAGAGGATCTAATCTTATTTGACAAGATTCTGTTGGGATTCGAAACCGGAAAAAAATTATTGGATAGCAGGGTCAAGGCTCATGAAATCAAAGAGAGGTGGTGGTCTCGGTTTCAAAGATATACAATGCTTTAATGTGACGCACTCTTGGCGAAATTGAGTTGGCATATCCTCCAACACCCGAAGTGTTTGCTATCTCGGGTCCTTCTAGGAAAGTATTGTAGCAGTGATAGTTTTCTCAGAGTGAAAACCCTGACGATGTCGTCCCATGGATGGCAGGGGATCTCGATTGGGTTAGTTAGAAAATTTGTCAAAGCTATTGGAGATGGAAAAGTACCAACTTATGGTATGATCCATGGCTCTCTCTCACAGAACCAATCACACCTTTTGGCCCAACAACGGAGGTAATAAATGACTTCAAAGTTTTGGATCTAATGTTGGAAAATTCCACCGAATGGAGTAGAGGAAAAATTAAAGTAAATTTTCCGGAATCTCTAACCCATACACTCTGCATCAAAACTAGCTCGGCTGATCTTAGAGACAAGTATGTGTGGCTCCCTAACAAGTTAGGAGAGTACTCAACAAAGTCTGATTATCATATAGCGTTGAATGATAAAAATTCTGCATAAGCTTCAACTTCGAGTCTTTCATCCTTCAACTGGAATGCATAATTATGGACATGCCCTTTCTCCCCCAAGATTAAGACATTTCTATGGAAGATCATACAAGGAGCGTTACCAATTGGGGAAAAAATTTTGAAGCGTGGAATGATATCGACATCAGCTTGCATCAGATGTGGAGAGACATAAACGACTTCACACCTCTTCCTCCATTGCGATTTTGCAAGAAGACTGTGGGAATCAGCTCCCTTCACAGAAGAATTCGACTCTTGCTCATTCCCAGATTTTTTCAATCTGGATTTCTTGCAAGAAAAAAAAATGCTCTGTTTTCCCCCTTCGGGTATCAGAATGGGACGTATATTCCCTTGGCTCTGTTGGCAAATCTGGATCTCTTGAAGTATGGTCATCTTCGAATCCAGGACAACCTCTGCAGTAGAAACTTTGTCAAAAGCTATAACCATGGTGAGGGAATGGCAATGAACTCAAAGGGAAGCAGATGCTAGTTATATCCCTTCAGACTGCTCTTCGGATGACTCCTCCGCAGGACGCTATCACATGCTTCTCGGATGCTGCTTGGCGTGAAAACATTACCACGGCTGGTCTAGGCTGGTACTTCAAAGACAAATCATCTATCTTTGGACATAAAGGAGAAACATAACAATTTGTTTTGTCTCCCCTTATCGAAGAAGCTCTAGCGATGAGATATGCTCTGAGATCTGCTCGAGTTCTAGGAATCCACAAGTTGGTAATGAAATCCGACTCTGTGGACCTCATCAACGTGATCCCCTCTGACAACAAAATCAAAGAGCTCTACGGAATTCTCCATGATTTCAAAACTCTTATCTTCTATGTTTACTTTCATTATGTTTCTTCATATTCCCCTTATGGCAAATATGATGGCCGGATAGTCTAGCAAAGAAATCGCTCCGGGATTTCTCTCCTCAACTATTGTAGTTCCTCAAGTTTGCAATGAAATTGATGTTAAACAAAAAAAAAACCAATTCATCGAATGAAGAATGCACACACTTATGTTAAGAACTAGAAATATTATCCGATACAACTAGATATATTTACAGAATGAGAGCGAAAATGGTCCGTAAAAATAAAAACTAAAAAATTTATTGGCCACACAAAAGTTTGCAATATGCAAAACTAACTTATAGTATTTCTTACGTAATATTATTTTAGAAACACTATTAACTATCAAAGATATCTTATTATATAAAGCAGGATCCTTCAACGTGAGCGCGACACGTAGGATAATTATAACTCACGAGATTGTGACATTTGTCACGGTTGTTAGTTTAGATCTTGACATGTGTCAATTTAATTAAAATGGTAAAATGAATTAAAGTAAATATTAAAAAGGTTAAACTAAAAAAGGAAAAAGCAATATTACAAAAAGAGAAAACAAGAATAAGTAAATAAAACTTATTTTTAAAAAAAAACAAAAATAAATATGGAAAACTTATAATAAAGGAAAGTGACAAAAGAAAACTTAAAATGTTATAATCTACAACCACAACCAAAAATTTAAACTAAAAAAATGCAATATTACAAAAAGAGAAAACAAGAATAAGTAAAGAAAACGTATTTAAAAAAATGAAAAATCATGAATAACTAAAGAAAACCTATAATAAAGGAAAGTGACAAAAGAAAACTTAAAATGTTATAATCTACAACCACAACCAAAATTAAAAAAGGAAAAATTATAAATATACTATAATTTTAAAAGGAAAATTATTAATATACGACCAAACTTAAAAGTTTATAATTCTTTCTATTATGACAAAATAAAACTTAAAAAATAAAATTATTAATATCTTATTATATAAAGGAGAATTATTCAAAGTTAGTTACTTGCAAGATCGCGACACGTGTCGAGTTCATCCATTAGATTTTGACATGTGTAAAAAATTAGCAATTAGATTTTGACACATAATATCTTATTATATAAAAGATAATGATTCAAAGTTAGTAACTCGCAATATTGCGACATGTGTCGAGTTAATCAATTAGAAAGAAGAATGATTCAAAGTTAGTAATTCGCAAGATAGCGACACGTGTCGAGTTAATCTATTAGATTTTGACACATGTACAAAAAATTACTAATTAGATTTTGATACATAATATTAACAATAAAGGAAAAAATGTAATCTAGACTTAATCATAAAAGTATAGGTAGCAAATAAAGAAAAATAAAATTTGTTTTTAGATTAAAGAAATTTATCTTAAAGTTTTGACACATAATATTAACAGTAAAAGAAAAATATAATTTAGACTTAATCCTAAAAATAAAGTTGGCGAAAAAAGGAAAATAAAAGTTGTTTTTAGATTAATAAAATTTATCTTAATGTTTTTTCAAAAAACTGAAAAAAAAATTTATGTTTATAATAAAACAATAGATTGACATCATAAAAAGGAAAGTAAACAAAGAAAAATTAAACCAAAAATTATCCTAAAAGCTAAATTTAAAAAAGAATAAAAGTTAAAGTTAAAAAAGGAAATAAAAAAATTTCTATTTTGATTAAGGAAATTTTAAAAAGGAATACAATCCTATAAGGAAAATGAATTCTAATTCATCAGCTCAATATAACCAATTTGATATTTTCTTTTCAATTTTACAATTAAAAAAACTTTCACTCACATATTTCGTCTATAAGCTACATCCTCTTCGTTATCTAAACTAGAGGTAATCTTATGTGTAATCGAAATTATGATGTATGTTATGAAATATCTTCTTTATATACACCCGCTTCATATATCATCGTTATCTACACCCGACATTATGTTGTACGTTATCTAAACTAAAAGCTAAATTATGTTGTACGTTATCAAAATTATGTTATAGAGACATGTCAAGTGAATTGATCAGATTTTGAAACATGTTTAATAAATTTTTAATTATATTTTGATAGATTTTTAATAATTTTCTAATTATATTTTAACACATAATATTAACAATAAAAATAATATTTATAATCAATTCATAATCTTAAAAGGTTAAAGAAAAATTAGTAGTTATGTTTAGATTAAGAAAATTAAACAAAAAATATAAATAAAAGCCAAAAAAAAATCAATAAAGAAAAAACAATATTTCAGATTATAATAAGGAAATTAAACAGTATATAACAATCCTATAAAGAAAATGAATAAAAACCAAAAAAGGAAAAAAAAGGAAAAACTATATTTCAGTTTAGAATAAAGAAATTTTATTGTATAAAATTCAATGTTTCAATGTTGTTAACTTACCTGATCGCTATACATGTCAAGTAAAAGTTGTAGAAAAATAAAATCGATTAATAAAAAAATTAAAAATTCATAAAATTTAATAACCGATTCATAATTGGTAATTTTACAAAAAAAATAATTTAAAAAATATCTTAAGAGGCAAAATTAATATTAAATAGAAAAAAATCTTAGTTTTTCCATTTAGATTAAAGAAATTAATCCTAAAAGGAAAACAAAAATCTAATTTCTCAGCTCTATATAAACCTCTAATTTTCATTTAGTTTTTCCATCATTTCTAAATTTCTAAATTATATATTTTTATGGGTGATCTAAGTTTGTTTTCTATTTTTCGTTTTTAGTTTTTTTTTTCACGGGTTATAAAATATTTAATTACAAACCCACATATATGCGGGTACTTATCTAGTAGTCTATATAAAGCTGAACCGATCAACGTGAGTGTGACACGTAAGATAATTTTAACTCACAAGATCATGACGTGTGTTATTGTTAATTATGATCGTGACATCTGTCAATGTAATAATATAAATTTTCCAATTTTTAGTTATTTATTTTTCAATAAACAAAATAACAAGAAAGGATAATAAAATTGTGTTTAACAGTATGTAAACTAATAGAATAAAAAAAGTTAAAATAACTTTATATAATAAGATTTAAATTTTGTTTTTTAAACCCTTATCTAGAGGGATTGTTTACGCCTAATATGAATCAATTTTGAATTTTCTTAATTACGAATTACAAAACATAATTTATGGATAACTAAATGAGATTTTTAATTTAAAATATAATTATATGAAACATAATTATATGGGTTATCCATTTTGAATTTTCTGAATTGTTAATTACAAAACGTAATTTCTGGATATCTAAATAAAAATTTTAATTTTCTGAATTTTAATTTCTGAATTTTCTGAATTGTTAATTACAAAACGATTCAAGGATTATCCAGCCTTACCGCTTCCTTCGAGAGATCCTTGGACAAGGGTGTAACAAGTGGTATCAGAGCGGTAAGGCTGGATAATCCTTGAATCGAATTCAAGGCGGTGATGAACGCAACACCGGGAACGTGGAGCAGGCTCGAAGGCGTGGGAATCCACCCGAAAATCCTTCCAACACTCAGCTCGCTATTGACGCTCTCGACACAACGAACGGTAGAATGGCTGCCCACAAAGAGATGGTGATCTCTTTGATAAACCAGTTTCGAAAATTACTTAGAAATCCACTAAGCAAAAATCGTGAACAATAGAGAAAAGGTGTTTGATTTTATTTCATAAATTGTTGCTTTGATCAAATGACCATACACGAAATATAAAGAGAAAGAGGGGAGTCAAAGAGACAATTCCACCTCGAAAATACAAGAAGAAAACTCGAAAATGAGAGAAGAAAATGTTTGGGAAAATGTGTAATTAATGCAGAAATTGACTAAGGAAAAATCGCAAGTCTCTTGATCTTCTTGAGGGATTTTTCCGCGGAATTTGTTGCGGGATTTTGCTGCGGGATTTGGGCTTGCGGGAAGAAGTATTCCAAGGCCTCGTTAAAAACCTTGTCACGTAAAACCCGTTGGGTAAAACCGTGACTAAGGAAAAGAGCACACTTGGACTTGTATCGAAACCAATGCGGTTCGAGGCACTTCTTCCCTCAAACCCACGGCTTCATGAACATGTCGAACGAGTCCTCCAAGTGCATCCTTAAGCTTCCTCGCCTTAGCTCTCGTCATTGCTCCTTCCGGGATATGCAACGCTTCCTCGGGATCAATTTCCTTCTCGCCAAATGTTTCCCCGGGAAGTTCCCCGGGAAGGTGATTAACCTCCGTTGAGCCGTCTAGGATCATATCACCAAGTCCTTGAACTTCTCAATATGATCCATGGGATGTTCATGAGAAAGACCATGAAAAGGGTGCTGACCCACAAGAGTGTAGTATGCAGGTTTTAGCTCAAAGTTATTTCTCTGATATGGTGGAGGGCGAATCACTGATCGATTAGCATAGAACTGATCAGGCCTGTTGTACTCTCCAATTATTCTACCACGATCAGCTGCAGCATTCCCAATGTTAACGCGCCCAGCTGGCGCGACAATATCACCAACAACAGCAGGAGGGACAATGACGTTTCCAGCTTCATCAAGTCGCTGCCCTCTGTCATTGCACACTTGACCCTCTTGGTCTCTCAGAACTCCAGCTTCATCAGGTCTTAATATCACTGTGTTGTTCCTCCCTGATGTTTGCTTTGCTTTTCTGTTTGTGCATTCTAAACGTGCTAGCAGCTCGTTTGACAGATCAACTAGCGGAGTGTTCTTGTTCCTTCTGGTTTCACGAAGAGGCATGCACCTGAAACACAAAAGTCAAGAATATAAGTAACTAAAAAAACACGTTGAGTATCGACCGATACTGGGTGGTGTTGATCGATATCAACAAAAAGAAGACGACGAGTATCGACCGATACTAGGTAGTATCGATCGATACCGTCGAGCTTAGTCGAAATTCTCAGACTAAAATCTAATGGCGAATTGAGTCCCCGGCAACGGCGCCAAATTTGATATGCTAAATTAATACCATAAAAGTACTAAGCAGTAGTTGCAGTAAAGTAGGGGTCGAACACAAGGACTCACAGAAACACACAATAAATTATATATATGAGAATTAAGCAAAACCAATAAGATGAAACAAAAGACAATAAACAGTAAAAAGTTGTAAATTCGATGGGAGAAATATATAGGCCCATGGTATTTCTCACGAAATCAATGAATGCAGATAAACTAACTAACAGGATTCAGATTTAGCGCGGTTCTTGAACTCAAATCACTAAAGTATAATTAACCAACTGTAGTTGCGAAAACTATCTAAATCTAAATCCTAGGAATTCCAAATCTCTTTGCGAATCCTAAAGTTTAAATCAGCTTTAATATCGAGTTTGATATGTTCACAAAACAACTAAACCAAATCTCTTTGCGAATAGTTATTTTGCTCACCCTAAGTTCTATCAGGTAATTAATCGCACTCTCGTGCCTAATCAATTATCCTAAGATCTAAGTTCTAGATTCGTCAACCTAGAATTAGCCTTGAACACAACATATGGTACAGAACTAATTCAGATGGTGAATCCTAATCAACTAATCAATCTAGCATTCAGAGAAAACCCTTATGAGAACCCTGAACCTAAAGTGGATCTACTCAGACATGGTGATTGAAAACAACATGATTGAATAGATCATCAAAGAAAACAATAGAAAACAGGAGTTCAGAGTTGTCTCTCCAAAAACCAAAGTAAAATAAAGCATAGCCATAAAAGTGGCTGTAAAATCCTCTTAAATAACCTAAATCATGTTTTGGGGTTTCTTGTAAATAATAAAGTCTTCTGGGGCAATTATGCAATTCTTCAACTCTTGGAAAAGTCGCGGGTTGTGTCTGCTGCGATGGGTATCGATCGATACTGATGCTTCAAATCGGGTACTCAGCAACACGAATTCTGATTTGTTCCAGAATGCTCCAGAAAGCTCAAATATCTCCAATTATGCTCCAAACGTGCTAAAACCTGTAAAAAATTCTAAAAGACTCCAAAATACTAGAAAGACTCTATAAAACGGACTTATATCATGGTCTAAAAGGGGTAAAAACCATGATATATCAACATACATCTATCATCTCAGAAGGCAACCCAAGAATAAACACCAAATTATGTATCTCATAGTATGTTTCGGCAGCCAAATTATCATCTGGCAAATACTCTTTAATAAGATCAGCCCAATCATCCATGCAAACCTCAGCTAAGTTATGATCAGTTTTAATTGTCATCATCGTAGCTGCTAACGATAATTTAGACTGGCCTTCTCTACATCCATCGTAGAATGGCTGATTTGCAGCGGCTAGCATATCATAAAACCGCTTCGCATCTACATTGGGTTCCTCAACACTATTATCAACATTTGTTTCATGAAATGCATCATTGACCATTTCATGAATCCTATCATGATCTTGACCCTGCTGATAAAATTGATGTTCATGACCATGATGAATACTACCCTGATCAAAATCTACATGACCTTGATAATTACTACTACAATCAGCTTGATCAGTAGTACTCCTTTCAAAACTCTCTCCATGTTGATACCAAACATAATATTGCGGCATAAACCCTCTATTTAGTAAATGCTTCCACACCGTCTCAATAAAAATATATCTCGTATTCTTGCATTTACGACAAGGAAAGAACATCTTACCGCTTTCGAGGGTTGTTTGCATATTTCCGGCCTACTACATGAATATTTCAAGCCCCTCCTGGAATTCTTTCGTCAACGATCCCTCCGAATCTTTTTGCGTATACATCTATCTTCGTAGTTCGTATATGGACATTTTATAAAAATGGTTTTTGAAGTGTTTTTTTTTATAAGAGATTGTTTTTTTTATATAACTTTCGTTTGAAGTACCCCAGTATTTATAGAAATTACCAACGGATTTACATCGAAAGTTTACATCGAATTTAAATCCAAATAACATTTACAACGATTTTTATCGCATATACGACGGATTTACGACGAATATATGAGTTGTAAATAATAAGGTAACCCTACTTTAAAACATGCTCACCTACGTAGAAACAATCGACGTAACTCGTCGTAATTTACATCAAATATAAGTCGTCGTAAAATCGATGGAATTTTACATCGATATTACGACGATGTAAACAATCGTTTATATATGACGGTAGGTTTGTGTCATCATTAAAAGTTAATGACAAAAAAACATGGTTTACAAAAAAAAACAAAAAACCTCTCGACAAAGGCGATATGAGGCAACAGCGATGTTTGGGACGATGTTTTGATTCCGACGCGATTCCGGCCCGATTTCGGCGAGGAGTGAGCCATTTCCGGTAAGTTTCTTCATCTTCTTGCTTTCTTTTAGGTTTCTCTTGCTTCCACGAAGAAGAACCGCGACGAAGAAGAAGTTACGGCGAAGGAGATTGACTTTGGCGAGGAGGGAGGCGTGTCGAGGATTCTGGCTAGTCATCTTCCGCCGTGTCGGCGACGAATGGGGGAGAATGGCCGGTTGGCGGCGGCGGCGCTGAAAACCCTATTTCATTTTTTTTTCGGCGGCGAACCTAACCCTAATTTATTTTGGTTGCAGATAACTTGTTTTGTCTGTGTTTCCGGTCTACCGAACGGAATTCCGGTGAGAGCAAAGATTTTCCGGTGAGGAATGTTAAATTTTATATTTCTTTGGTAGTAGATTTTGTAACGCTTGATGGTAGAGTTATTAGTAAGCTATATGTGGTTTGATAAGTTTGCTATGTTTGTTTATATATGACGGTAGGTTTGTTTATATATGACGGTAGGTTTGTTTATATATGACTATAGATTTATTTTTATATGACGGTAGGTAGTTTGTATATGCGGTAGATTTGTTTGCTAGACTTATTGTTAACTACTGGTAGTAATGGTTGACTTATTGTTAACGACTGACTTATTCTCTCTTTTCTCTGATATGTAGGTGGCGTCATCTCCGGTGATATTACTGGCGTCTGCAAATTCTGTTAACGAATCCAAAATGCAGAAAGATAAATGAACATGCTTGTATATGAATATAATTAGAGAAAGGGAGATATTAGAAATATTTTTTTTTTGCGAGTTTAGAAATGTTTGTTCTTGAACATGTTTGTATATGCCTTTTAAAATCTAAAAAATATAATTTTTTCTTCCCATGCATTGTCTGAGTAAATTTGGATTCATTGTGCGAGTAGTAAATTCATCATAAAGATGAGTTAAAATACTATATTTATAAGTGACCACATGCACCTCTTGCGAATGCACAAATACAGACGGCATGCCAACTTTTTCTATCGATCAATGAAGAAAACAAAATTCAAACAAGTATACCGTGGATGAGAAAAATAATAATTATCTTTGACAAATAAAATCATTTAATTAAGTCGTAAGTACCAAGATAAGGGTTGTAAACAAACTTTCAATTAAGTAAGGTGATTATGCATCATTGCCTCGAGGAGGAAGATATATTGAACCACTAACAAATAGTAATTGGAACAGACAACTAAACCCAACTAAAATCAAAGATCAACTACTACATATATTATACTCAAGAACAAACACCCTCATTTCACTAAATCAAATGTTCAAAAATGTACACAAAATAGGTCTCTCTTTGTGATTTAAGATGAATTGAAAAGTTAACTCCAGGAAAAAAAGTCAACAAAATAAATCTACCACCATTACAATAAATCTACCATCAAATAAAACAAATTCTCATACTTAGCAAATTTGGGTACCTGGTTTTTTCGTAGATATGAGTTTTAGTGTAGGGCGAAAATGTCATTTCTCATTCTGGGAAAAGTCAAATGTCTACCACCAAACAATGTCGATAAATCTACCGTCAATAAAATTCTACCACAACACGAAATAATAAGTCTACCAACTGAAGGTTATCTGAGTAAATACCAAAAGATTTACTAAATCTACCGCCATTAACAATAAATCTACCGTCATTAAAATTAAATCTAGCACCATTACAAAACGAAGTCACCGAAATGTTAGACGGTTTTAAATCTACAGCCATTACAAACAAATCTACCAACCCAATAAAAATCTACCGTTGCCAATACAAATCTACCGTCAAATAAATAAATCTACCGTCACGATAAAATAATTCTCACTGATTAACTCTACCACCAAAAGAAATAGGTCTACCAAAAAAGTCAAACCGAAGGTTATCTGAGTAAATACCAAAAATAAGTCTACCATCAAAGAAAATATATCTACCAACTGAAGCTTTCTGAGTAAATACCAAAAATAAGTGTACCATCAAAGAAAAATATATCTACCAACTGAGGGTTATCTGAGCAAATACCAAAAATAAGTCTACCAAAAATAAATATATCTACCGAGTCGTTAAAATGAGTCTACCAAAATAAGTCTACCAATATTTAACAAATCTACCATCTTTCAAACAAATCTATCATCCATCAAACAAATCTACGGACCAAAATTTGAGTTGACCAACATCAAACAAGTCTACCGTCAAAGAATGGTAGACTTGTTAAATCAACTTTTGCCTACGTGGCAAATGAATAGTAATGGCAGTTTTGTAATTGCGTTTTTCTCAACAAATGCCATATGGGTACTTTTGATAATACGAATAAAATTAGTTTATTGTAGTAATAAAAATAAAAGTATGTCAAGCTAATAATAAACATAAAAATAAAGGTTAGTACAGTAATTCACCCATATATACATTCATTCCTTTTTCCACCAATAAATATTTTCTTACTAATTCCGTAAATTTGTGTCAAGAACATAAATTATTTTAATATTTTGGTGATGAACACTATCTGTTGGGATTGCTTATTTCTAGACCATATTTGTTTTAATTTTCGATGTGGGACTTGGATTCGTATTCCAACATCAATTGATTCATGTCTGCCCTTGTTTCTTTCGACTCTTTGAAACCTCATGCAAGAGCAAATGCTGTAAAAATAACAAAGATCTGACATTCTCTGCCTTGGATATTGAAACTAAATTGTCGAAAACAGCGGAAAAGGAGACGAAGAAGAAAAAACTTGGGAAAGTGCATAAACCTATGATGATCTTTTCCAGCTGAGATCTCGAATCGTTCATTTTACTTTGATAGGGATTTTTTCTCTATGTCAATATCTGGTTTTTATTTATTTAATATATGACAGAACTCTATAACAACAAGCATATGCATTTATGTATATATATAATTCCATTCCATCTTTGATGTTAAACAAATTGAGTTGTCTCTTTCTTCCTTATGGCGTCTCCTTCTAGTGATTATTTTCTTAAAAAATAAATTGGCAAAGTTGAATATTTCTTTTTGCATTGGATAATAGTTCATAACCTTAGTGACATTCATCACTCGATAAATTGGTTTAAAGTTTTATAGTGTTTATCACTGACTGGATTTTAAGTAGGCAACAAATTGGGAAATGCTAAGGGTTTGTGTTGTAAGTGCATGTGAGACCAATTAACAACTGCAGAAAATAAAGAGACACAGAGTTTTTTAACGAGGTTCGTTTCACTACAAGAAAACACCCTTTTTACAACGAACGATATCGTTGTAAAATCGTTGCAAAAGAGGGTTTGAAACGAATTTGCGACGAAATAGATATCGTTGTTAACTGATCGTCGCAAACTACAAATCGTCGTAAATTCATCGGAAAAGTACGAGGGACAAAAATTCGTCGCTAAATCGTCGGTAAATTTTCGTAGTAAAATCGTCGTAAATATTTCATTGAAATTACGACGAATATAAATACGTCGTAAAAACGATGGAAATTTGAAGGGAAATATTTCATTGTTAATTCGATGGCAAACAATTGTCGTCGTTAATTCGTTGCTAATTAATCGTCATAAAATCGTTGCTAAATAATCGTCGCAACATCGTCGCTAATAAATCGTCGTACAATCGTTGTAAATTAGCCACGATTTTATGACGATTAATTAGCAACGAATCAACGAGGACTATTCTTTACCATCGAATTAACGACGATTCATATATATATGATTTTTATTATTATTTTTGAAATTTTATTAATTTCAAAATTATAAAATGAAAACTCTAAAAATAATATATAATAATATTTTATTAGAAAAAAAAAATTATAATCTGTTACAAAAAAAAAAAAATTTAGAATTCGAAATCCTAAATCTAAATAACTATATCGTAATCGTCGAGATTCACATCGTCTTCGGGAAGTCTCAACGAACCGGATGTGCCTGCCGCTGCCGCTGCCTCTGCCGCTGCCTCTGCCTCTGCTCGGAGTCTTCGTTTTTCCCGCAACATGGCCTGCATTGTCGGGTTCACTGTTGCCAAGATGTCAAAGAGTTCGTCATTCTGCGTAGCATCCTGTTCAACCCGCTACTGAAGACTCGCAATCTTCGCCTGATATGCCGTAGACCGAGTAGCCTCGGTCTCCACCCGCTCTTGAAGACTCGTAATCGTGGCACGTAACACGAATGGATCATCTTCTGGCGATCTTTGTCGCGGAGCATATGAAGAAGCGGCTGAGACATCTCGAATAGATCCCATCCCGACAACCTTCCCCTTTCTCTTAGGGGCAACCTATATTTAAATTTACAATTAGAAATTTTTAAAAAATTAAAAACTACAAATTAATAAGTACTAACTATTCTATATACCTGCTCGAAGATCCGGTAAATATCGGGTGTGGTCAACCCTCCAGACATGACCGACGAACCACCTGGAGATAGCTGTTGAGAGAGCTGTGTCTCTCGTTCGGTGACCTTGGAAGTCACCTCAATGAAGATGTGCTCGGCCGTCTCAGAAACAAAGGAACCATCCTTCTTTCGGTGCGTCCGCTCAAAAACATTGGTCATCGGAGGGAGTAAACCTCCGTCTTCGGCGGCCTAAGGAAAAAAACTATGTTATTGACGAAGTAAATTACAGAAATAAATTAATTACCATCTGTTGACGAACACCCGCAAAAGGTGTTTGCCCAGCTGTATGAGGCAAAGCCTTGAGTTTTCCGTCCGAACCAATGGTGTTGCGGGAAGCCGAACACTTCTCCGAAGTTATGATGGACTTCGGATCCAGCCAATACCGCACCAAACCGTCCCAAACGGCTTTATCCATGTGCATGGGCTTTGCTAAATCGCCAGAAATCTTCCATGTTTTCTTCCATTCACCAACCACGCCTTGGATACGAAAATTCACCCTCTCGAGAAACAAGGTTTCAACCTCGCCATGAATTGAAAGATCCCAGTTATATTTTTTCTGCATGAGAAACAAAAATAATTACATATTTTATAAAATTAAATTAAATGTATATATTTAAATATAATTAAAATAATTAAATAAAACATTATTTTTTCATACGTACCGCAAGACACGGGCAATCCGGTACCTGAAGCATCACCAATCTCTCTCAAAAACTGAGCTTAATGTGAACGACGATGGCCTATCTGCATAAAAATGAAAAAAAATTACTATCTATAAACACCCGGGCAGTCTGCTATTTTTCCTAATTTGATTCCGTTTCTACCGACCTAAATTGTTCCATTCCTATCTATCCTAACTAAAATTAAAAACATATAAAAAAACAAAAAAAAATTTACCTTTTTTTGCAAGGATTTTGGGAGCAAAAGGAAGAGAGAAATGTGAGAGTGGATGAAGAAAATCTGAGCGTTTGGTTATATAGAATTAGTAGTCGTGCCTAAATCGTCGCGAATTTGACGCTAATTTTGCAACGATTTTGTGAGGAATATTAATTTCTTGTATTTCCCACACGCGGGAATTTAATTTACCGACACGCGGTAAATTAAATTCATAATTTATGAAGATTCGTCGCCAAATCGTCGCAAATTTTGCAACGAATTAGTGAGGACATTTATAAAATCTGTTTTAGGGTTTAGGGTATAGGTACAAAATTGTAACGTCGATTGCAACATTCCAGAAACAATTGTACATGTTTACCGTAAACCCAAAATCATGAAATTATCAATAAGTTCATCGAGTTTGAAAAATAAGTAAAACAGATAGTTTGTGTACATGTTAGATTATTAATACAATGATTCAGTTTGTGGATATTACTGTGATTGACCGAGTTTTCATTTTCGAACAATTCTCTAAAGTCAAGATCAATTTCATTGAAAAATGCATAATACAATGAGATGGTAATAGAGGTTCAGGGTTTAGGACAAAGGGTTTAGGGTTTATGGACGAATCGTGGCTAAATCGTCGCAAATTTGCATCGATTTTGTGATATTCACAGTTTGCGACGAATTAGCCACGATTCGTAGCCAAATCGTCGCAAATGGTGAAACGAATTAGTGAGGAAATTTTTAAAATCTGTTTTAGGGTATAGGTACAAAATTCTAACGTCGATTGCAACATTCCAGAAAAAACTGTACATGTTTACCGTAAACCCAAAATCATGAAATTATCAATAAGTTTATCGAGTTTGAAAAATAAGTAAAACAGATAGTTTGCGTACATGTTAGATTATTAATACAATGATTTAGCTTGTGGATATTACTGTGATTGACCGAGTTTTTATTTTCGAACAATTCTCTAAAGTCAAGATCAATTTCATTGAAAGATGCATAATACAATGAGATGGTAATAGAGGTTTAGGGTGTAGGGCAAAGGGTTTAGGGTTTATGGACGAATCGTGGCTAAATCGTCGCAAATTTGCATTGATTTTGTGACATTCACAGTTTGCGACGAATTAGCCACGATTCGTCGCCAAATCGTCGCAAATGGTGAAAAGAACTAGTGAGGAAATTTGTAAAATCTGCTTTAGGGTTTATGGTATAGGTACAAAATTGTAACGTCGATTGCAACATTCCAGAAACAATTGTACATGTTTACCGTAAACCCAAAATCATGAAATTATCAATAAGTTCATCGAGTTTGAAAAATAAGTAAAACATATAGTTTGCGTACATGTTAGATTATTAATACAATGATTCAGTTTGTGGATATTACTGTGATTGACCGAGTTTTCATTTTCGAACAATTCTCTAAAGTCAAGATCAATTTCATTGAAAAATGCATAATACAATGAGATGGTAATAGAGGTTTAGGTTTAGGGCAAAGGGTTTAGGGTTTATGGACGAATAGTGGCTAAATTGGCGCAAATTTGCATCGATTTTGTGATATTCACAGTTTGCGACGAATTAGCCACGATTAGTCATAATTCGTTGCTAAATCGTCGCTAAGTTTGCGACGATTTAGCGACGATTCCTTTGAAATCCCCTAAACCCCAAACTAAATCCCATTTCCGATCACCGCTCATTTTCCGCCGTTGTTGGGGCAATTAATAAATTACAAGACACATAGACACATATGTCTCGTAATTTATTAATCGCCGCATCTACGACGGAAAATGAATGGAGATCGGAGATGTGATTTAGTTTGGGGTTTAGGGGATTTCATAGAAATCATATCACTTAAATTTCACAATAATTACTCGATCACAATATTATATTAATACATTAAATTCACAATAATTACTAGTTAGCACGGTCACTCTGATTCATTTTCGGACGAAGAGAACACATCCGTTTCTTGATCATCTGGTTCATCACTTTCTTCAAACTCATCTTCCTCATCTTCTTCCTATGTATCGTCTGGGAGATATTCAACTTACCTGTTTTGAGGATCTATCAAAAGGATGTCATCAGTGCTCTCATTTAGTTCTGGCATATCAGAGCAATGATCTTGCTGCATTGGTAGTTCCTCATCAACCCCCACAATTTGACCCCTCGGAGAAACTTTTAAAACTGATAACCATGAGATACGGGTGGTGCGAACTCGCGGATATGGAACAAAGCAGACTTGTTCTGCTTGTGATGCTAGGATAAATGGCTCATACTTATTGTAACGTCGTGATTGGTTGACATCTACTGCCCCAAATTTGTTTTTACGGACGCCTCGATCAACTGTTGGATCGAACCAGTCGCATTTGAACAGAATGCATTTCAAACCTAAGCAACCGGGGTACTCAACTTCAATTATATCTTGCAACACTCCATAAAAATCTATTTCGCCCCGCACACATACCCTGTAGTTGGCAGTAGCTCTTTGATTTCCGTATTTGAATGTATGAAATATATATCCGCGTGTGCAATACATGGGTGGACTCTTTATCTTCGATATGGAGACTTTTATTAACTCATGGAACCAGAGTGGATATGCGGTATCTCCATACTCGACATATATCATTAATTAATTTAATTACAAAAGTAATCAAAATATGTATTAGGTTAATTGTCCAAGTTAGTAATTAATCAGATCACTTAAAATTTTACGTACTTGCGTCTTCAACCACGGGGAAAAATGTTGATCTTTACGCTTGTTGATTTCATCGTCTAAGATTCCTTCAATGACTTCTCGGACTTGTCTAACAAATTCACTGCATACAAAAGTATTTACAATTGTAATTAAGATACATATCGTAATTGGTATAAAGCTAGCATATATATAATTTAGCCATATATAAGACGTATGTTTATACACTCACGTCTCAAATTGACTAACTTCTTCGCAATTTAAGAGGATATAGGTTTGTGCACTATGATGGTCTTTTTTATTGGCAAACAAAATTGACTTCACTCTTCCACATAATCGACCGATTGAAGAAAAGATATTTGGGACACCTTCATTAGCATATGTTCGGCCTACACCTCCATCATCATATCGCCGTGATGCCCTTTTCCGTGTGCGAACCTTCGAGCCAAAATAGTACCCCGTGAAGTGAGAAGTTTCTTCTGTTAAACTTCCTGCTACTATTGAGCCTTCAACTTTGGCTAGATTTTTAGCCTTCTGCTTCAAATGTCCCATGAATCGCTCGAATGGGTACATCCATCGATACTGCACAGGTCCCCCAAGTTCTGCTTCGTGAGGGAGATGAATAGGTAGATGTTCCATAACATCAAAAAAGGCTGTGGGAAATATTTTCTCCATGTTGCACAACAAAATAGGAATACTAGCATCAAGTTGTGCAATAACATCTTCTGACAAAGTACGGGTACAAAGATCCCGAAAAACGCTCCAATACCTAAAATAAAAATCACATGATATATAAGGTAATAATGTTAATTTTCCATTTCATATATATATATATATATATATATTAATTATATAAAATCTTAAATTCGCAATATGTGATTAATTTAAATTTATATACCTGCAATTGCTTCGTGTACATTTCCTGGTAGAAGTTCAGCAAATACGAAAGGAAGTAGTCGTTGCATAAAGACGTGACAGTCATGACTCTTCATCCCGGAAAACTTTTGCCCATTCTCAACACATTTAGCTAAATTAGATACGTACCCGTCCGGAAACTTCACATTAGATGTCGCCCATTTGAACAAAGCTGACTTTTCTTCCGCACCCAATCGAAATATGGGGACAGGTGCTTTCCCATTGCTTGTAATATGTAACTCATTCCGACAACAAAGATCAGGCAAGTCTAACCTTTTCTACCGCTGTCTTTAGTCCTTCCACGCATGTTTAACACTGTATGCATGATGTTATCAAAAACGTTTTTCTCAATGTGCATGACATCCAAATTGTGTCTAAGCAAATGATCCTTCCAATAAGGAAGCTTCGAGAATATGCTTTTCTTATGCCAATTGTGATGCTCTCCATATCCATCCGGCATATTAGCAGGAGTGTGCCAATTTTCACCACGATTGATTGTTTCCAATGCACCATAATGATCAATTTCTGCTTCTATATCTTCTCCGGAAATATAAACAGGAGGAGGAACACGAACAGTTTTGTTCTTTCTAAACAACCGCATATTTCTTCTATATGCATGGTGAATCTGTAGAAATCGGCGGTGACAATCAAACCAACTTGTTTTCCGACCATGTTACAATTGAAACGCATCTGTCCGATTGAGACAATATGGACAAGATAATCGCCCATGCGTAGTCCAACCTGATAACATCCCGTAAGCAGGGAAGTTGCTTATTGTCCACATAAGCACCGCACGCATTGTAAAAAAAAATTTCCTTGCAAAATCATATGTCCGAACCCCGGTATCCCACAACTGCTCCAATTCCTCTATCAGAGGCTGCAAAAACACATCAAGGGAACACTTCAGATGCTTCAGACATGGTACCAAAATACTCAAGAATAAAAATTCCCTTTGCATGCACATATCTGGAGGAATGTTGTAAGACGCTAGGATTACTGGCCATAAAGAATATTGCCTACCAGACATACCAAATGGACTAAATCCATCTGTGCAAAGACCAAGATACACATTATGTTTCTCTCTAGCAAAGTCTGGATGTACCGTCTTAAAGTGTTTCCACGCTTTTGCATCTGAAGGATGAGTAACCTCCCCATCTGTTTGCAAATGATCTGCATGCCATCTCATCGATGCAGCTGTCCTCTCAGACTGATACATTCTTTTTAATCTATCAGTTATAGGAAGGTACCACATCCGCTGGAACGATACCTTACTCCGACCAATACCTTGCGGCTTATATCTTGGCTTATGGCAAAATCGACATTCCTGCAACTTATCATCATCTTTCCAAAAAATCATGCAATTGTCAACACAGACATCTATCATCTAAGAAGGCAACCCAAGACTATAAACCAGCTTATGTATCTTATAGTAAGTTTCAGCAGCTAAATTATACTCTGGCAAATACTCTTTAATCAAATCAGCCCAGTCATCCATGCAAACCTCAGCTATGTTATGATCAGTTTTAATAGTCATCATCCTAGCCACCAACGACAATTTAGAATGTCCTCTACATCTATCGTAGAGTGGCTGATTTGCAGCACCTAGCATATCATAAAAAATATTTGCATCTAGATTGGGTTCCTCATCATGATGATCATGTGCAAATGTACTTACGGTTTCATGAAATGCATCCGTAACCATGTCATGAATCCTATCATTATCTTCACCATGCTGCTCCGCATGATCATCAAATTTATTAAAATTATTTGACACATCAAAATTCGATTCTTGATAATTGCTACTACTACTAGCTGCATTTCCCTCATGACCCTCTCCATGATAATACCATATATAGTAATGCGGCATAAACCCTCTATTTAATATATGCGACCAAACCTTCGAGATAATGATAAATTTCCTATTGCATCTGGCATAAGGACAGTACATCTTACCACTGATAATTGTATTATGTATACTTTCTGCTTGATGCATGAATCCCTCCACCCCATCACTGAACTCCTTTGTTAGCTATCCCTCCGAATCAAGACGATTATACATCCATCTTCTAATTTCGTATATTGACATTTTTTGTTCGTCAGAAAGAAGTAAATATTTTTTAATATGAAATTTTTATTATGAAGTTGGCCACTATATATAGATTTTTATTTTCATTACCATCGAATTACCTACGATTTTACATCGATTTTACAACGAATCTAAACATGTTTACATCGACTTTACAACGACTTTAAACATGTTTACCTAACCTTACACCGTGAACTTAAACGTGCTCACCTAACTCATTAATCGTTGGGAAATCGATGTAAAGTTCAACTTATAATAATCCTTGCTAATTCGTGGGTAATTTTACGACGATATTACAACGTTTTATATAAACCTCGGTAAATTGTCGCTAAGTTACAACGATTTTACGACGATTTTGATAATCGTCGTAACGTCGTCGGTAATCGTCGGCAAATCGTCGCCAATTAGCGACGATTTTACAAAGAAAAGTTTTATCCCAATTTTGCGACGATTTTACGACGACTTTAAAAATCGTCGTAAAGTCGTCGTAAAAACGATTTCAATTTGCAACGAAATAAAATCGTCGCAAAAATTCGTTGCAAAATGCATGTTTTCTTGTAGTGTTTCCTACTCCGCGGGGCCACGTCCAATATTCGAATTCACTAGAATAAGAAAGCAATTACAACATTATTACAAACGCGCAGATCAACCTCTTGAAATACCAATCTATTCTATAACATGAACTCTTCAGGATAACCTAACCATGAGCTAAATTCCCCCAAGCCTAGACTTTGATTCACTCACTGACACAGACGATGTCACACCCAAAAAAACCCTTTTGCCTTTCTTTTTCTCTCAAGCTCTCTCTCTTACCAAAGAGCCACGACCTTGCTTTATATATTCATCAACTTGGACTTCAAGTTTTTCCATATAGCATATTTCCTTTATTTAAGATATCTCCAAATCTTTTAGAAAATATTCTATTTTTCCAATATCTTCTCCTAATAATATGGAAACACTCCAAAACAATAATATCTTCTTCATCCAGCTCATCTACCCCTCTTGGCACGTCTCTGGAAGCTTCTAGAAGTTTACTCCAGTCCACGCTGGTTCCAAGTCATCCAATGTCCACGATTTGATCGCTTGTAGCACTTCCTGTACTACTTCTCAATTGGTACAACAACACTTTAAACACACACATCTTCATTCTCCCCCTTTTGACTATGTATGTGAACTCAAGCTATCTTAGCTTCAAAAGCTTCATCACCAGTAACACAACAACACTAGCAACACCCATTCTCCCCCTGCTTGAGTCACATCATGGTCAAAAACTAATGGAAGACCGACTCCTTCTAAATGATAGATAAACTCCTACTGCACCATCTCTGTAATTATTATCTTTCCGAGTCCAAACCCCCCCCCCCCCCCCTTGAACAAACCTAGAACAATTACGTTGAACATGTCCAACAACCCCACAATGATAACATGTTGGACCATGAAATCTCACACCATTAGCTTGCTCCATTCGATTATTCTCCCTCCATAACCTGAAACATCTTGGCCTAATATGCCCAACAACTCCACAGTGATGGCACACAGGTTGAAAATTTCGTCGAGGTGCAATTTGTACTTCTGGAATTTTCCTTTTTGCATGCGTTGTAGCACTTCTTGTACTAGCTGCCTTCTCTGTACCAGTTGCAGTTTCTGTACCAATTGCAGTTTTTGTACCAGTTGCAGCTTCTGTAGCAGATGTCGCTGCAGCCTTCATTTTTCCACCAGACACAAAAACACAATCAACTTTTGAAGATTTCCCTTTAAATCCAAGACCATATCGATCACTTTTCCCAATGATAAGAAGATGATCCAACTGATTTGTGCCATTATTCAACATCCTCAAACCTTTTGTGTTTCTTCAAGTTGAACTCTAGCTTGCTGAGCTTCTTCTTCTTTCTCTGTTGCATACTTTTGTACGTCAGCCACTTGAGCTTCTAACTTGACCTTCTCCTTAGTCAACGCCGAATTCTCCTCAATCAGTTTACATCAATGCTCATACAACGCTTTGTAACTCTTAGCAAACTCTTTATCATCGACACTTCCAGCATCGTCATCACTTTCATCATTGTCACTTCCAATTTCAGACCCTGCTGCAGACGCGCTGACACATATTTTGCTGCAGACGCTGACACAGATCTTGCTGCAGACGCTGACACAGATCTTGCTACAGACGCTGATGGAGGTTTTGTTGTAGAATCATATTCAAAGGTTGTAAATGCCACAAAATTCTTAAGGTCTTCACCATCATCTGAATCAGCATTTGATTTTCTTCTTCTTTTGCAAGTTTTCACATTTAGAGTGAACATGTCCAAAGACTTGGCACTCATAGCATTTTATCTTCGATGACTTGCCAAACTCCTTTCCTTTCTCCGTTTTGTTTCCCTTCTACTTCAAATACTTAGCAAATTGTCTTGACAACATCGCCATAGGATCTTCAGAAGATGAAACCTTTAGAGCACCTCCAACATCAACATCCTTCTTTTGACCTTTGTCCTCATACGATTTACTCAACTCAAAAGCCTGAAGTATCCCAACAAATTCATCAAAAGCCATCTCATCCAGATTATGAGCTTCTTCAACTGCAGAAATTTTTGACTCAAACTTTGATGGAAGCGATCTCTTCAGTTTCTTCACAAGATTTTTGTCCTTGTACTGCTTTCCAAGAGCGAATGACTCATTAGATATGTCACACAGCTTAGCACTAAATTGAGCCACGGTTTCCCCATCATCCATCCTTAGATTCTCAAACTTAGATGCTAACATATCCAGCTTAGTTCTCTTGACATTTGTAGTACCTTCAAACATGTTCTCCAATGTCTTCCATGCCTTATGAGCTTATGCACATTGAGAAATCAGCTTGAAGTAGTTTGCATCAATTGCATTGTAAATCGCAGTCTTGGCCTTAGAATATACAACTTGATGCCTTCTTCTCTGTAGCACTCCACTGATCTCTCGGCTTAGGAACTTCAACTCCCTTATCATTAGTCATCATAGGATGATTCCAACCAATCTCAACTGAATTCCAACAATCTTCATTAAGACCACTAATGAAGGCTTGCATACGAACCTTCCAATACCCATAATTAGAAGAATCAAGCCATGGTGGTCTTGTCATAGACATATCTTCATGATAGAACTCTATCAAACCCGATTTCAAACTATGTCCTACTTCCTGTACTACTTTTGATCCTCACCTTAGATCTACCCGAAACAAGACTAAATCTCTATCGAGAACCCGCTCTGATACCAATTGTAAGTGCAGGTGAGACCAATTAACAAGTGCATAAAATAAAGAGACACGGAGTTTTTTAACGAGGTTCGTTTCCTACTCCCCGGGACCACGTCCAGTATTAGAATTCACTAGAATAAGAAAGCAATTACAACACAATTGCAAACGCGTAGATCAACCTCTTGAAATACCGCTCTATTCTATAACATGAACTCTTCAGGATAACCTAACCCTGCGCTAAACTCCCCCAAGCCTAGACTTTGATTCACCCACTGACACAGACGATGTCACACCCAAAAAACCCTTTTGCCTTTTTTTCTCTCTTACCAAAGGGCCACGACCTTTCTATATATATTCTTCAACTTGCACTTAAAGTTTTTCCATATAGCATATTTCTTTATTTAAGATATCTCTAAATCTTTTTGGAAATATTCTCTTTTTCCAATATCTTCTCCTAATAATATGGAAACACTCCAAAACAATAATATCTTCTTCATCTACCCCTCTTGTCACGTCTCTGGAATCTTCTAGAAGTTTACTCCAGTCCACGCTGGCTCCAAGTCATCCAATGTCCACGATTTGATCGCTTATAGCACTTCTTATACTACTTCTCAATTGGTAAAACAACACTTCAAACACACACATCTTCATGTGTTTCCCTTAATACTAACGTAAAGCTATCATATGTGCCTTCTCGAGACACAAAAACACTCATTGTGACAAAACAGGGAATAGCATTCTTGGTAGACCAGCCTTCAAGTTAAGTAGGCGTGCATCAGGCGTAACTACAGCCTGTGAGCTACAGAGTTCGACGCTACTAAATGGCCAGATCCTCAATGTTTTTGATACTCCTAGTAATGGTGTAATGCGTGTGATACTTAAAACTCTCGAGCCAAAGCTTCATTTATGATAATTTTACAATTTTAAGCCTAACCTTGTTGATTTATGCAGCAGGGATGTTTAGTCTGTCTCCATCAACCGAGTTTACCTATAGAGAGATTTTGAAGTGCTTGCGTCTGTCAAAAGAAGGGATTGATGCGATTCTTGTGCTATTCTCCTTAAGGAACAGGTTAACAGAAGAAGAGAGATCTTCGCATTTTGCGTTAAAGATCCTTTTTGGAAGCAAAATTTTAGACTACATGATTGTTGTTTTCACAAATGAAGATGCCCCTGAGGAAGACGGTGAGACATTGGAGGAATTATGAAAGAATGCCCCGAGTTCAGTGTTAAAACAATTAAATAAGAAGGTGAAACCCCTCTTTTTTTTTCTTGCTTTTGGTGTTGAAATGAAACTTCAAGCAGAAGATTTTCACCTTCTTATTGAATTGTTTTATGGCTCTAGGATTCTATACCTGAGAGTCAGAAAGCTTAGCAAGCTCGGGAGCTCTTAAACTATGTTGAAGAAATTGCAAGGAAGAATGGAAAACCGTACATGGGTGATTTATCTCAAGAGTTAAGGGTGAAGTATCCGACCTTTTAAGTACACATACACTCTTTTTGATGTCTTTTGATTGCTTATCGATTATTCCATCTTCGTCTCAGGAAAGCGAGACTGTTTTCCAGGAAAAGCATAGCAATATCGTTGGAAAGAAGAGCTGGTTCAGGGAAGAAAAGATGGAGAAGACTCATGAAGACTCATGGCTCAGTCAAATGATGGAAAGGGTAACGTGTTTGAGTTCTTTGGTTACTTTTTTGATTGTATCTCATCAAATGAAATTAATTAGTATATCTAGTCAGCTGATTTCTGAAGGAATTATTTTGATAACATGGTTTTTCTTTGCTTAGGTGGATATCAAGCTGAGAGAGACACTAAACAAACTAGAGAAGCAGCTGAACAAATACCAAGCAGCGAGACTTGAATTGGAGAAACGAGCAAACAAAGCCGAGAAACATTATTGGTTGCTTGATGACTTAGGCTTTAGGTCTGAAATTTATCACAATTTATGCACTGATTGCTTTACATCATTATCACAATTACTCAAGGTTAAAAAGTCTCCTAGGGTTGTATAAGAATTTTCAAAAAACTTATTGGTTGCTTGATGACTTAGGCTTTAGGTCTGAAATTTTTCATTCTTTGGGTTAATGTTTCTATGTCAAAGATTCAAACATCTGGTCAACCGTTTTTGCTGTATGAAGATTGACATTGATATGATGGACAGATGATTGCAAATTTGGCTCATCGTCAAACCCTACAAAAACCGTAGTTCTGGTCGGTCGTTCTGGAAACGAAAAGAGACAAGAACATCAAAAGCAAGTTCAATTGGAGTGACAAGAACATGCCAGTCACAAAGAGTTGTGCAACATAATGGCTAAATCATCAATGTGATTGATACTCCTGGTGAGTTTTCCAAATTGTACTCTTCGAAGCATGAATTGACTTTTTTTTATTTTTTACTCCGACCAAGGCCAATTGTGTTACGGCGCTATGTAGTTATGGGCAGAGGCAGATCATTGATGAAATTGATATATGGATATGTGTTGTTTAATTTAGCCAAATACAATTTAGCAAAGTCAGATTGACTACAATTTAGTTGTTATGATGTCATGAATCTGATAAATTTTACAGGTCTATATGATTTGTGGGTGACACCCAATTTTATGGATATAGAAATTGTGAGGTGGATAACCGTAGAGAACGAATAGACGTTCGAGGAGTATTTGGCTCAAGGATGCCCAGTAAAGCCAGTGTTTTGTGTTACTGTTCTTGAGACGTATATAACTGAAGATTGCATAGTCTTATATATCTGATTTGGAATTGAATCGTATGTTTGCAGGAAATTCTTGGGCTATGTACTAAGTTCAGAAGCTTCTTGACTGTGGCTATGAAAAAAGCAATACAATGGGAAACCGTATACAAATGAGTTATTCAATGAGCTACAGGTGATATATATAAACATATATTCTCTTTGATTTTTGTATTTTAAACAGGTATAGGATAATATTAACACGTGTTATAGTATATGGTTCATGTACCATGACTTAAAGAGGAAGAATAGATTATGTTCATGCATGTTTTGTGACATATTCAAAGGATTTGAAGACTTATATAGTATCAAATCTTTATATCATTTGGCAAAAAAAAAACTAACATATATATTATTTTGGTCAACAAATAACCTAATATATAACTTTGGATTCAATTATAAAAAGGAGGGATCAGTTCTAATTTTTTAAGTTGTTTAGCTTACATTAAACCAAAAAAAAAGACTTGTTCAGTTTACGTTAGCAACAAAAAAAAAACGTTGTTCCGTTTATTGAACTATGTATTGTACGATAAAGAGAGACCGCCCTTGCCCCAACGACTCAGAAAGCGATTCCGACAATGACACGTGGGTGCGTCCGCGTTGCATCTCTTGTCGGGAACGGTACATTCCTCACAAGAAGGGCCTCTGCACGGAGTGCTGCGATGGGCTCGTTGAGACTGAGATAGAGCTCTTGGAGGAACGCAACGCCATCAAGAACAAAGTTGATTTCCTTCGCTTATCTTCTTCTCTCGGTCATGGCAGCAACTCCGGGTCCTTCACTGACGTTGTTCTCATCGCCTCCGATGCGGAGGCCTCAGATGGGGCGGCCGCCGCTCCTCCTATTCACGCTCATAAAACCGTTCTGGTTCGTTCACTATTTTGTCACATTTTAACTATTGTTTGAGCGATTAGTTTCTATGATGAGTTATTTTAACTTTGATCGTTATTTTTCTTTAGAATATTCAATATATGTGTATGTGTTTTATAGTTGGTCGTTCAGTGTGAACAGAGATTTGCATTAAGGAAACATTTGTATATTAGGCTCTTTTAGATGAAGAAGAATCGAAGCCTAGTTACTTGTAGCAACTGTTCAAGAAAAAACTGTATCTGTTTGAAGTTCAGATCTATGAAATTAACCAATTATGCTAACCATGGATTTTAGGATGAAATAGAAGTTGCAATCATATTGTATATTGTATAAGAAGAGCATTAATTCATTTTCTTTTTGTGCTTTTAATGATTTCTCGAATGATATATTTTCATTAAATATCTTCTTCTTCCACATTTTATACCTATCGTCTTGATCGGTTTTATACCCTTTTGTTAGAACTCAATTTCCATCTTTGCTCTAAAAATTAACATGATGATGTAAATTGGAGTCTTTTCCTGTGTGTTCCTTTTAGGGTTTGAATATCTTATGGTCTGTCACATTTATTTGTATCATTGATAATGAGAGATGTGAGGATTTTGTGGAGTGCACATTCTTGCACTCTATAAAATCTTTTTTTTTCCGAGACTCTGTTTTTTTTTTAAAAAAAAAACTTGATTATTGCTTCCAGATGAGTCGTTCACCAGTCTTCAAAGCAATGCTTGAGAATGAGATGGAAGAAAGCCGTAGCGGCATAATCAAGATCAACGAAATATCTTATGACGCTCTTCGAACTTTTGTAAACTATCTCTACACCGCTGAAGCAAGCCTTGATGAGGAAATGGCATATGATCTTTTGATCATGTCAGAGAAATATCAAGTAAACTATCTCAAGAGTGAATGTGAGAAGTTTTTGATAAGCAAACTTAATCCAGAAAAATCTCTCATGTGGTATGTCTTTGCGGACCAGCACAATGCAAAGAATTTGCTAGATGCTGCATTGTTGGAGATCTTTAAAAATATGGAGATGGTCACCAAAAGTGAAGAGTACGGAGAGCTCAAGAAAACGGATCCCCGTCTTGTCGTTGAAATTTTTGAAGGCTATCTCTCAAAACAGGTTGAGGGAATTAGCACGAGCGACCAAACTTGTTACTGGCAATTCCTATCATCTTGGCCTGACACAACCTTTACTAATTTATTTCGTTAAATTTTTCTTCCATCTCATATTTACGTTTGTTATGTAAAACTATCAGCAGCATTGTCCATTTCCATAACTCATCTTCATTCCTATCTTATGATTTCGTTAGCAGATTTACTCTTTTTATAAAAATTTGATCAACCATTTTCCTTCCCCCAAGAAATTTGTCTACCTCTTAACAAAAAAAAGAAGTTTGACCACCGTCTTACAAAATTTATTCAGAAACAATGTTAATTCGAACACCGAATTTAATATAAACAAGACAATAGAAAAAAGAGACAAAAAGAAAATCATATATATATATATATAGGGTTGGGCATTCGGATCCTTAGATCGGATTCGGGTTGGGACTCCTTTCTCATCTCCAGTCAATTTGAAAGATGGAACTTTGTGCAAAAATTTAAGCATTTGATCAGATGATATCATACTTCTGATGAGTCGATGTTGCTAAGAAAGTTTATACAATGATGTTAATCCCTCCACTCTCCTTAGATAAGCCACTCCAATGCCTTGATCACTGTCGAACTCAGTCTGGACTTCAACAAAGTCGTATATGTAAGGAGGCTTGTGTTGCTCCCTGCCACTGATCCAACTCTTGGTCCAGTCTCTGAAAAGGGCCCATGTCTCCCCTTTTCTCAGGTTTATTGTGGTGACATTTTTGCCACTTTTGATGTGATGCATCTCATGAGAAAGCGTCAACTGGCTTTGGATATCTGAATCTAAATATTTTAATCCCCCACAAGCAATGAGAATTGGTTTCTCATTTTCTACTGATTCAAGCCATGTCACCTCCACTCTCCGCTGAGGTTTCAAAATTCTCCTGATCTAAGCATAGTATCGAGGCATTTGATCTAAAGGATCATATAGAGCCCATAATTGTTCCACAACGAAAGAGCTCATTTTGTTGTTAGAATTGTTAAGGTCTGGGTCAGGACAATTGTATGGCTCATGATCCTCAACTTCATCCTCTATGCAGACAACTTCATAAACCTCTATCCCTCCATCATCATGGTTGTGTTCTCTGACGGGTTTATGCTTTTTTCCAATATGAACATGAGAATTGGCATCTCTACCCTTGTCCTAACTAATCAATAAGTGTTTGAATTCTTTTATTGACTTGATGAAACCAAAAAAAAAAACTTGGATTTCATGAGTTTTCTCTAATGCATAACAACCACATGCTGAAAGTGAAGGTGGAGAGTGACGATTCAACACCTTCCGAAGCTTCCATGGCTTGTGCATACAAGAAGCAAATGATGTTACTCTTCACAATGAGATTACCAAGATCACTGCTATCAAAGGCTCCAGCTCCACTATGACGCCGCTGCCAGACGACGGTTCTCCTCTCCACGACGTCTGTTGCCTCTGACTATATATGTTCTCCTCGCCTTGTGAGAAAATCTGGCTCCCTCTCAAGGGGACGAGACGGCACCTTGCACTTAATCGAGAGCTTGACTTTATACGGCTGATTATATTCGCCCATGGAAACGCGCTGGGGACGGTTCTTCTCAAGCTTCCGAAGAGTCGAAGTGGGGTTGTAAACCATCGGATAGTCAGGGTTCATTTTATTGTAAGCAAACATAAGAGTTGAGAAAAGGATGGTTTCTATTTCTCTCAAATGTTTCTTATCTATCTATACTATTAAAAAGGCATCATTTTTTGTGTTCAAACAATAAAAAATTCATATAACGATATAATTTATTTGTATAACTATATATTGTCAAACATATTTTTTATATATAATTTATATGATATATTTATTTTTAGATATGGACATTTTAATTTATTATAATATTTATAGATAACATATAATCTCTATTCAATGGATTAAATTATTTAAAATATAATAACATTAATCCATGATTTTAGATATTAAATGTAAATTTTATGTTTGTATGTGGTTGTCTTGGTACCTAAGAAAAGAGATTTTAATCCGAATTTGAAAATTTAAGTGACATCCAAATTTAAAAATTTATGTTTGGTTTAATCAGGTTATTTAATTGAACCATAATTAGACCAAATGATATAAATATTATTATTAAAAACAATTTAACTCGATAAATTTTCAAATACCCAAAATAGTAAATATTTATATTATACGGTGATATGGTGGGGCGGGTTAGTGTTATGTTTTTTATAATTGCAATCATTTGTGGGTTGGTTTGTAAAAAAAATGCAAGATAGCAGGATTAAAAAGACGGGTTATCCCATTTTAACACTCATAAATATATAATTTTAAAAATTTAATTTTAATAAAATAATAAACCAATTAGTTTTGTGGTAATCTAAATTCACATAATAACAAAGTATACAATTAAGATTACATCGATATATACTTAACTAACTCATACCCCTATTCTACTAATATCATATATCCACCATATGATAACATCGTATAACTTTTATAACAATTTGTGTTTTTGTCAAATAACAAATTTTGCTATCATTTAAGGTTATAAAAATCAGATAAGCATGAAATTTTTCAAATTATAAATTCAATATACCCAAGCGAAGAAAACCCTAAGTCTCATTAAAGGCAAAACGGTAATTTCCCCTCAAACATATACCTAAGGAGCTCATCCCTTGCTCTATTTAAAGAGGAGGCACGTGGTTCTAAGAGGTATAGAGAGAATTCTCCGCGAAACTCTGCTGAAATTTTTGACTCAGTTTTTGACGTGAAATCAAGGTGAAGACTAGTTATGGATTCCTAAGGTGCATTAGTTTTAACTAGTATTACACGAATATTTAATATAGATATTAGATATGGTTATTGCATATTAAAATATGATTGATGCATGTTGAACGTGAAGTAGATGTTTGCTAGGCGTGTTAGTACACGATTGTTTGTTGTCGGGGTCATGGTCGTGAGCTATGAAGCGGCATTTGCTTGTTGGGCCGCAACCAAAGAATGAGAATGATAATATGAATGATAATGAGAATGTATGAGGTTGCGGACCCATGAAAGAATGGGGCTGACGAGTCTAGAATGTGAAAAAGATTGAGTAGCATTGGCATGCGACCCTTGGGAATGTGAAATAGACTTGCTAGGATGATTGATGTGAGGTGAATGATTGTCCATGACATGTTGTATTGTTAGTAAGGACATGTAGGTTGTTCTGTGTCTATTGTTTATATTGTGCATACTCGTGTTGTTCCAAATGATGTATCTAAAGATCTAGTGTGCTCCAAAAAGCACATTCTCGCTGAGTATTTCCCAAAATACTCACTCCTCTCTTCTTTTGTAGGTGAGACCAAAGAGTAAGACTTGTGGCGGTCGTTATGGTGTTATTTCCTGGGAACCATGAGCGCTTATTTTCTTTTATTTATTCTTTACTAAGGATTTTTAATGCTATTTCTCTTAGTTATTCATTTAAGATTTAGAAGTTGGTTTTATTTTCTAAGACATTTCGAGTTCCCGATTTTATTTTAATAAATGATATTTCTGAGTATTTAATGAGTTCGTTATTATTTAAAAAGTTGTTAAATGAGTAGAATTCAAGTTAGGTTAAGTTTTACGAGATTAGGGTGTCTCATCTACACAATTTCAACCACTTTGCAAAACCGCAGGATCTTATCCAACAATTCCTTGCTTGTTGTGTACTCGTTTTTGGTTTTTAAATCCTTACTACTAAAAAAAAAAAATATATCGATGTGTGTTGTAAAAGTTTAGACCTAAACAGCATTCTTTCGAATCAACAAATTTGTAAGCTTATATCATACTTACGCTCTCTCACTAATCCTCTAGGGTTTAACAAATTGTTACCTAAAAATTCATCGTATCGCTGCAGATTCCTCTTCTCAAGCAAAGTAACCATCTTATCGATTCTTCAAATATACTTTTGACTGTATTGCTTTGTCGATTTTATCGATTCAGATTTAGGAAAAATCTTTAGCTAGCTTACTTGCTTCAAGTTCTTATGATTGTCCTTTTTTAATAAAACTCTTCTACTTTGATTACTTTAGATCATTATCACAATTTCCCAAGGTTAAAAAGTCTCTTGGGATTGTATAAGATATATATATATATATATTTTTTAAATTAATGGTTGCTCTATGAAGATGGACATTAATCTGATGGACGAGTATTGCAAATTCGGTTCACCGTCAAACCCTACCAAAACCGTAGTTCTGGTCGTTCGTTCTTGAAACGGAAAGAGTGCCATAGGGAAAATATCCTTGGAAGAAAGGCGCTTACCTCCAAAGCAAGTTCACTTGGATTGACCAGAACATTCCAGTCATAAAAGGGTTGTGCAAGATGAAGGCCAAATCATAAATGTAATTGATACTCTTGGTATGGAAGAAAACTGTAGGGGCAATATCAAGATCAACGAAGTATCTTATGACGATTTTTGAACTTTTGTAAACAATCTTTACACCACTGAAGCAAGCCTTGATGAGAAAATGGCATGTGATCTTTTGATCATGTCAGAGAAATACCAAGTGAATTATTTCAAGAGTCAATCTGGAAAATTTTCGGTAGGCAAACTGAGTCCGGAAAAATCTCTCATGTGCTATGCCCTGGGGCGAATCTACATAGTAGGATAGGGGTGCACGTGCACCCAGTCTTTTTCTAAAAACCAATGTAAATTTTACTAAATTTTATGTTTGCATTCATTAATAATTTAATAAGTGCCCCCTCTCTTTTGAATTATTGGACCATAAAAAAAGTAAACGAACCCCAAATATACTAAAAAACTAAACCCATTTAAAGAAAAAAGAAAAAATCAACTTAAGCCCATTAACATTAGTTAATTTCCCTAATTAAAAACTTTAGTTATATTTTTAATATTATATTATTAATATTATATTAAGTTATTATATTAAGTTATTATATGTGCCCCTAGTTAAAAAAAGTTATGGATTCTCCCCTGGCTATGTCTTTGCCCACCAGCAAAATGCAAAACATTTGCTTGATGATGCATTGTCGAAGATCACATACAATATGGAAATGGTCACACAATATGGAAATGGTCACTAAAGGAGAAGAATACAAGGAGCTCGTGAAAAGGGATTCCCGTTTTGTCGTTGAAATCTATGAAGCCGATCTCTCAAAACAGGTTGCGAGAACTACCACGAGCAAAACTGTTTGAAAACGTCTATTTTGTCAGCTAAAAAGAACAATTCTTAAACAAGTGGTAAGTTCTTGTTCCCTTCATATCTCCCTTTAAGTCAGGCTCAGCAGAACAAATTTTGGTGAAGTACTACGAATATGTTTTATTGAAAACTATGTGAGAGTAGAATCTCACAACCTCAATTTTTAGCTTGCGGGTTGAGTATTATTCAGAAATTACTTAAAAGATTGAGAGAAAAAATTATGTATTATTATTTTTAGCCAAGAATTTGGTCCTTACATTGTGGCTGATATTCGAAACTTATACATGCTCAAAAAATGTAACCACCTAGTTCTAATTATACGTATTAAATACATACTTAATTTTGCAATCTGAGAATTTATTGTTGAGCTTGATCATGGGGTTTTGAGTTAATATGTTTGACTGTTGAGATGTGACCTCCTGCTCCCAGCGACCTCGCATTTTCCTACGTGCTCGGTTTCATCCAGCTTGTAGGCCTGTTCTGACATATATTGCTGTGAGCTGGGCCTTCTTTAGTAGATCTGTTTATTCAAGCTGGGCCTAGAACGTGAGATTTGGGCCCAACAGTTGCCCCCCAACATCCTTGTTAATTTATTATTGAGGATGCGGTGCTGCGATCTCAGATCCTGATTGATTTTCTAGTCGACATAATCTTGCAACCTCAGATCTTTAATTGATTCCTTGCGTGCTCAAATGCCGAGTTTGCAGGGATCCTGCATTAACTGCACGACTTTTAAGGGAGGTGACAGATCGAGTGGACGAGTGGGTGGTGGATATAAATGAGTGGTTCACGTTGTTTTAGGGTTTAGGGTATAGGTACAAAATTGTAACGTCGATTGCAACATTCCAGATTCAATTGTACATGTTTACCGTAAACCCAAAATCATGAAATTATCTATAAGTTCATCGAGTTTGAAAAATAAGTAAAACAAATAGTTTGCGTACATGTTAGATTATTAATACAATGATTCAGTTTGTGGATATTACTGTGATTGACCGAGTTTTCATTTTCGAACAATTCTCTAAAGTCAAGATCAATTTCAATGAAAAATGCATAATACAATGAGATGGTAATAGAGGTTTAGGGTTTAGGGCAAAGGGTTTAGGGTTTATGGATGAATCGTGGCTAAATCAGCGCAAATTTGCATCGATTTTGTGATATTCACAGTTTGCGACGAATTAGCCACGATTAGTCATAATTCGTTGCTAAATCGTCGCTAAGTTTGCGACGATTTAGCGACGATTCCTTTGAAATCCCCTAAACCCCAAACTAAATCCCATTTCCGATCACCGCTCATTTCCTGCCGTTGTTGGGGCAATTAATAAATTACAAGACACATAGACACATATGTCTCGTAATTTATTAATCGCCGCACCTACGACGGAAAATGAGTGGAGATCGGAGATGTGATTTAGTTTGGGGTTTAGGGGATTTCATAGAAATCATATCACTTAAATTTCACAATAATTACTCGATCACAATATTATATTAATACATTAAATTCACAATAATTACTAGCTAGCACGGTCACTCTGATTTATTTTCGGACGAAGAGAACACATCCGTTTCTTGATTATCTGGTTCATCACTTTCTTCAAACTCATCTTCCTCATCTTCTTCCTCTGTATCGTCTGGGAGATATTCAACTTGCCTGTTTTGAGGATCTATCAAAAGGATGTCATCAGTGCTCTCATTTAGTTCTGGCATATCAGAGCAATGATCTTGCTGCATTGGTAGTTCCTCATCAACCCCCACAATTTGACCCCTCGGAGAAACTTTTAAAACTGATAACCATGAGATACGGGTGGTGCGAACTCGCGGATATGGAACAAAGCAGACTTGTTATGCATGTGATGCTAGGATAAATGGCTCATACTTATTGTAACGTCGTGATTGGTTGACATCTACTGCCCCAAATTTGTTTTTACGGACGCATCGATCAACTGTTGGATCGAACCAGTCGCATTTGAACAGAATGCATTCCAAACCTAAGCAACCGGGGTACTCAACTTCAATTATGTCTTGCAACACTCCATAAAAATATATTTCGCCCCGCACACATACCCCGTAGTTGGCAGTAGCTCTTTGATTTCCATATTTGAATATATGAAATATATATCCGCGTGTGCAATACATGGGTGCACTCGTTATCTTCGATATGGAGCCTTTTATTAACTCATGGAACCAGAGTGGATATGCGGTATCTCCATACTCGATCTATATCATTAATTAATTTAATTACAAAAGTAATCAAAATATGTATTAGGTTAATTGTACAAGTTAGTAATTAATCAGATCACTTAAAATTTTACGTACTTGCGTCTTCAACCACGGGGCAAAATGTTGATCTTTACGCTTGTTGATTTCATCATCTGAGATTCCTTCAATGACTTCTCGGACTTGTCTAACAAATTCACTGCATACAAAAGTATTTACAATTGTAATTAAGATACATATCGTAATTGGTATAAAGCTAGCATATATATAATTTAGCCATATATAAGACGTATGTTTATACACTCACGTCTCAAATTGACTAACTTCTTCGCAATTTAAGAGGATATAGGTTTGTGCACTAAGATGGTCTTTTTCATTGGCAAACCAAATTGACTTCACTCTTCCACATAATCGACCGATTGAAGAAAATATATCTGGGACACCTTCATTAGCATATGTTCGGCCTACACCTCCATCATCATATCACCGTGATGCCTTTTTCCGTGTGCGAACCTTCGAGCCAAAATAGGACCCCGTGAGCCTTCAACTTTGTCTAGATTTTTAGCCTTTCGCTTCAAATGTCCCATGAATCGCTCGAATGGGTACATCCATCGATACTGCACAGGTCCCCCAAGTTCTGCTTCGTGAGGAAGATGAAAAGGTAGATGTTCCATAACATCAAAAAAGGCTGTGGGAAATATTTTCTCCATGTTGCACAACAAAATAGGAATACTAGCATCAAGTTGTGCAATAACATCTTCTGACAAAGTACGGGTACAAAGATCCCGAAAAACGCTCCAATACCTAAAATAACAATCACATGATATATAAGGTAATAATGTTAATTTTCCATTTCATATATATATATATATATATATATATATATATTAATTATATAAAATCTTAAATTCGCAATATGTGATTAATTTAAATTTATATACCTGCAATTGCTTCGTGTACATTTCCTGGTAGAAGTTCAGCAAATACGAAAGGAAGTAGTCGTTGCATAAAGACGTGACAGTCATGACTCTTCATCCCGGAAAACTTTTGCCCATTCTCAACACATTTAGCTAAATTAGATACGTACCCGTCCGGAAACTTCACATTAGATGTCGCCCATTTGAACAAAGCTGACTTTTCTTCCGCACCCAATCGAAATATGGGGACAGGTGCTTTCCCATTGCTTGTAATATGTAACTCAATCCGACAACAAAGATCAGGCAAGTCTAACATTTTCTACCGCTGTCTTTAGTCCTTCCACGCATTTTAACACTGTATGCATGATGTTATCAAAAAAGTTTTTCTCAATGTGCATGACATCCAAATTGTGTCTAAGCAAATGATCCTTCCAATACGGAAGCTTCGAGAATATGCTTTTCTTATGCCAATTGTGATGCTCTCCATATCCATCCGGCATATTAGCTGGAGTGTGCCAATTTCCACTACGATTGATTGTTTCCAATGCACCATAATGATCAATTTCTGCTTCTAGATCTTCCCCGGAAATATAAACAGGAGGAGGAACACGAACAGTTTTGTTCTTTCTAAACAACCGCATATTTCTTCGATATGCATGGTGAATCTGTAGAACTCGGCGGTGACAATCAAACCTACTTGTTTTCCGACCATGTTTCAATTGAAACGCATCTGTCCGATTGAGACAATATGGACAATACAATCGCTCATGCGTAGTCCAACCTGATAACATCCCGTAAGCAGGGAAGTCGCTTATTGTCCACATAAGCACCGCACGCATTGTAAAAAAAAATTTCCTTTCAAAATCATATGTCCGAACCCCGGTATACCACAACTGCTCCAATTCCTCTATCAGAGGCTGCAAAAACACATCAAGGGAACGCTTCGGATGCTTCGGACCTGGTACCAAAATACTCAAGAATAAAAATTCCCTTTGCATGCACATATCTAGAGGAAGGTTGTAAGGCGTTAGGATTACTGGCCATAAAGAATATTGCCTACCAGACATACCAAATGGACTAAATCCATCTGTGCAAAGACCAAGATACACATTACGTTTCTCTCTAGCAAAGTCTGGATGTACCGTCTTAAAGTGTTTCCACGCTTTTGCATCTGAATGATGAGTAACCTCCCCATCTGTTTGCAAATGATCTGCATGCCATCTCATCGATGCAGCTGTCCTCTCAGACTGATACATTCTTTTTAATCTATCAGTTATAGGAAGGTACCACATCCGCTGGAACGATACCTTACTCCGACCAGTACCTTGCGGCTTATATCTTGGCTTATGGCAAAATCGACATTCCTGCAACTTATCATCATCTTTCCAAAAAAGCATGCAATTGTCAACACAGACATCTATCATCTCAGAAGGCAACCCAAGACTATAAACCAGCTTCTGTATCTTAGAGTAACTTTCAGCAGCTAAATTATCCTCTGGCAAATACTCTTTAATCAAATCAGCCCAGTCATCCTTGCAAACCTCAGCTAGGTTATGATCAGTTTTAATAGTCATCATCCTAGCCGCCAACGACAATTTAGAATGTCCTTCTCTACATCCATCTTAGAGTGGCTGATTTGCAGCATCTAGCATATCATAAAAAAAATTTGCATCTAGATTGGGTTCCTCATCATGATGATCATGTGCAAATGTACTTACGGATTCATGAAATGCATCCGTAACCATGTCATGAATCCTATCATTATCTTCACCATGCTGCTCCGCATGATCATCAAATTGATTAAAATTATTTGACTCATCAAAATTCGATGCTTGATAATTGCTACTACTACTAGCTGCATTTCCCCCATGACCCTCTCCATGATAATACCATATATAGTAATGCGGCATAAACCCTCTATTTAATATATGCGACCACACCTTCGAGATAATGATAAATTTCATATTCAAGCATCTGGCATAAGGACAGTACATCTTACACTGATAATCGTATTATGTATACTTTCTGCTTGATGCATGAATCCCTCCACCCCATCACTGAACTCCTTTGTTAGCGATCTCTCTGAATCAAGACGAGTATACATCCATCTTCTAATTTCATATATTGACATTTTTTGTTGGTTAGAAAGAAGTAAATATTTTTTAATATGAAATTTTTATTATGAAGTTGGCAACTATATATAGATTTTTATTTTCATTACCATCGAATTACCTACGATTTTACATCAATTTTACAACGAATCTAAACATGTTTACATCGACTTTACAACGACTTTAAACATATTTACCTAACCGTACACCGTGAACTTAAACGTGCTCACCTAACTCATTAATCGTTAGGAAATCGATGTAAAGTTCAACTTATAATAATCCTTGCTAATTCGTGGGTAATTTTACGACGATGTTACAACGTTTTATATAAACCTCGGTAAATCGTCGCTAAGTTACAACGATTTTACAAAGAAAAGTTACAACGATTTTACAACGATTAATCGTCGTAACGTCGTCGGTAATCGCGGCAAATCGTCGCCAATTAGCGACGATTTTACAACGAAAGTTTTATCCCAATTTTGCGACGATTTTACGACGACTTTAAAAATCGTCGTAAAGTCGTCGTAAAAACGATTTTAATTTGCAACGAAATAAAATCGTCGCAAAAATTCGTTGCAAAATGCATGTTTTCTTGTAGAGTTTCCTACTCCGCGGGACCACGTCCAATATTCGAATTCACTAGAATAAGAAAGCAATTACAACATTATTACAAACGCGCAGATCAACCTCTTGAAATACCGATCTATTCTATAGCATGAACTCTTCATGATAACCTAACCATGAGCTAAATTCCCCCAAGCCTAGACTTTGATTCACTCACTGACACAGACGATGTCACACCCAAAAAACCCTTTTGCCTTTCTTTTTCTCTCAAGCTCTCTCTCTTACCAAAGAGCCACGACCTTGATTTATATATTCTTCAACTTGGACTTCAAGTTTTTCCATATAGCATATTTCCTTTATTTAAGATATCTCCAAATCTTTTAGGAAATATTCTATTTTTCCAATATCTTCTCCTAATAATATGGAAACACTCCAAAACAATAATATCTTCTTCATCCAGCTCATATACCCCTCTTGGCACGTCTCTGGAAGGTTCTAGAAGTTTACTCCAGTCCACGCTGGTTCCAAGTCATCCAATGTCCACGATTTGATCGCTTGTAGCACTTCCTGTACTACTTCTCAATTGGTACAACAACACTTCAAACACACACATCTTCATTCTCCCCCTTTTGACTATGTATGTGAACTCAAGCTATCTTAGCTTCAAAAGCTTCATCACCAGTAACACAACAACACTAGCAACACCCATTCTCCCCCTGCTTGAGTCACATCATGGTCAAAAACTAATGGAAGACCGACTCCTTCCAAATGATAGATAAACTCCTACTGCACCATCTCTGTAATGATTATCTTTCCGAGTCCTAACCCCCCCCCCCCCCCCCTTGAACAAACCTAGAACAATTACGTTGAGCATGTCCAACAACCCCACAATGATAACATGTTGGACCATGAAATCTCACACCATTAGCTTGCTCCATTCGATTATTCTCCCTCCATAACCTGAAACATCTTGGCCTAATATGCCCAACAACTCCACAGTGATGGCACACAGGTTGAAAATTTCGTCGAGGTGCAATTTGTACTTCTGGAATTTTCCTTTTTGCAGGCGCTGTAGCAGTTCTTGTACTAGCTGCCTTCTCTGTACCAGTTGCAGTTTCTGTACCAATTGCAGTTTTTGTACCAGTTGCAGCTTCTGTAGCAGATGTCGCTGCAGCCTTCATTTTTCCACCAGACACAAAAACACAATCAACTTTTGAAGATTTCCCTTTAAATCCAAGACCATATCGATCACTTTTCCCAATGATAAGAAGATGATCCAACTGATTTGTGCCATTATTCAACATCCTCAAACCTTTTGTGTTTCTTCAAGTTGAACTCTAGCTTGCTGAGCTTCTTCTTCTTTCTCTGTTGCATACTTTTGTACGTCAGCCACTTGAGCTTCTAACTTGACCTTCTCCTTAGTCAACGCCGAATTCTCCTCAATCAGTTTACATCAATGCTCATACAACGCTTTGTAACTCTTAGCAAACTCTTTATCATCGACACTTCCAGCATCGTCATCACTTTCATCATTGTCACTTCCAATTTCAGACCCTGCTGCAGACGCGCTGACACATATTCTGCTGCAGACGCTGACACAGATCTTGCTGCAGACGCTGACACAGATCTTGCTACAGACGCTGATGGAGGTTTTGTTGTAGAATCAGATTCAAAGGTTGTAAATGCCACAAAATTCTTAAGGTCTTCACCATCATCTGAATCAGTTCCAGAATCATTTGATTTTCTTCTTCTTTTGCAAGTTTTCACATTTAGAGTGAACATGTCCAAAGCCTTGGCACTCATAGCATTTTATCTTCGATGACTTGCCAAACTCCTTTCCTTTCTCCGTTTTGTTTCCATTCTGCTTAAAATACTTAGCAAATTGTCTTGACAACATCGTCATAGGATCTTCAGAAGATGAAACCTTTAGAGCAACTCCAACATCAACATCCTTCTTTTGACCTTTGTCCTCATACGATTTACTTAACTCAAAAGCCTGAAGTATCCCAACAAATTCACCAAAAGCCATCTCATCCAGATTATGAGCTTCTTCAACTGCAGAAATTTTTGACTCGAACTTTGATGGAAGCGATCTCTTCAGTTTCTTCACAAGATTTTTGTCCTTGTACTGCTTTCCAAGAGCGAATGACTCATTAGATATGTCACACAGCTTAGCACTAAATTGAGCCACGGTTTCCCCATCATCCATCCTTAGATTCTCAAACTTAGATGCTAACATATCCAGCTTAGTTCTCTTGAGATTTGTAGTACCTTCAAACATGTTCTCCAATGTCTTCCATGCCTTCTGAGCTTATGCACATTGAGAAATCAGCTTGAAGTAGTTTGCATCAATTGCATTGTAAATCGCAGTCTTGGCCTTAGAATATACAACTTGATGCCTTCTTCTTTGTAGCACTCCACTGATCTCTCGGCTTAGGATTTTCAACTCCCTTATCATTAGTCATCATAGGATGATTCCAACCAATCTCAATTGAATTCCAACCAATCTCAATTGAATTCCAACAATCTTCATCAAGACCACTAATGAAGGCTTGCATACGAACCTTCCGATACCCATAATTAGAAGAATCAAGCCGTGGTGGTCTTGTCATAGACATATCTTCATGATAGAACTCTATCAAACCCGATTTCAAACTATGTCCTACTTCATGTACTACTTTTGATCCTCACCTTAGATCTACCCGAAACAAGACTAAATCTCTATCGAGAACCCGCTCTGATACCAATTGTAAGTGCAGGTGAGACCAATTAACAAGTGCAAAAAATAAAGAGACACGGAGTTTTTTAATGAGGTTCGTTTCCTACTCCCCGGGACCACGTCCAGTATTCGAATTCACTAGAATAAGAAAGCAATTACAACACAATTGCAGACGCGTAGATCAACCTCTTGAAATACCGCTCTATTCTATAACATGAACTCTTCAGAATAACCTAACCTTCTTATTGAATTGTTTTATGGCTCTAGGATTCTATACCTGAGAGTCAGAAAGCTTAGCAAGCTCGGGAGCTCTTAAACTATGTTGAAGAAATTGCAAGGAAGAATGGAAAACCGTACATGGGTGATTTATCTCAAGAGTTAAGGGTGAAGTATCCGACCTTTTAAGTACACATACACTCTTTTTGATGTCTTTTGATTGCTTATCGATTATTCCATCTTCGTCTCAGGAAAGCTAGACTGTTTTCCAGGAAAAGCATAGCAATATCGTTGGAAAGAAGAGCTGGTTCAGGGAAGAAAAGATGGAGAAGACTCATGGCTCAGTCAAATGATGGAAAGGGTAACGTGTTTGAGTTCTTTGGTTACTTTTTTGATTGTATCTCATCAAATGAAATTAATTAGTATATCTAGTCAGCTGATTTCTGAAGGAATTATTTTGATAACATGGTTTTTCTTTGCTTATGTGGATATCAAGCTGAGAGAGACACTAAACAAACTAGAGAAGCAGCTGAACAAAGACCAAGCAGCGAGACTTGAATTGGAGAAACGAGCAAACAAAGCCGAGAAACATTCAAGTGATGAGATTAAGAAGCTGAGGGAGGATCTGGAGAGGGCCAAGAAAATGACCACGGACCTCGAAGAAAAAAAAGACTGGAAAGTGTGTCATTTAGTGATTTATGTTGTGATCAAAAGACATAAAATCCCATTCCATATATGATTGTGGAAGAATTGAGTGATTTTCTCTTTAGGATGAGTAATAAGAGAGTCTAGAGATGTCATTCTATTTTCTTTTTAGATCATATGAGTGTATACATAAATCCGATAAAGTGTGTAAGATATATGGAAAAGAAAGTGAATCTTTCTTGCAACTACTACTCTTCTTGTACATTTAAGAGAAGAAAGTCCTCTATTTTTGAAAGAAAACAGAGTAGTATGCACCTTCTCTTGTGTCTTACGTTTCGAAATTGAATGTTGAATAAATTCAGAAAGAAGAAACCTTATTTACGAATTGAGGACTCTGTTTCTTAGCAATATTTTGTGGCAGCTTCAAGGTTTGTTTTTACAGGCACTATATAAGAATAGAGAAACATGAGTTGCGATTGGACCAACAAATTGGTAAAGATTGTTATCCTTTTCGTACTTGGATTTGTGTTTTGTTTTTACTATAAAACAATATCGATGTGTGTTGTAAATGTTTAGACCTAAACAGCATTCTTTTGAATCAACCAATTGGGAAGCTTATATCATACTTACGCTCTCTCATTAATCCTCTAGGGTTAACAGATTGTTACCTAAAGGTCATTGCGCTGCAGATTCCTCTTCTCAAGCAAGTAACCATCTTATCGATTCTACAAATTTACTTTAGACTGTTTTGCTTGGTCGATTCAGCTTTATTTAGGAAAAATCTATAGCTTACTTTCAAGTTCTCATGTTCGTCCTTTTATTTAAACTCGTTTGCACTGATTGCTTTACATCATTATCACAATTACTCAAGGTTAAAAAGTCTCCTAGGGTTGTATAAGAATTTTCAAAAAACTTATTGGTTGCTTGATGACTTAGGCTTTAGGTCTGAAATTTTTCATTCTTTGGGTTAATGTTTCTATGTCAAAGATTCAAACATCTGGTCAACCGTTTTTGCTGTATGAAGATTGACATTGATATGATGGACAGATGATTGCAAATTTGGCTCATCGTCAAACCCTACAAAAACCGTAGTTCTGGTCGGTCGTTCTGGAAACGAAAAGAGACAAGAACATCAAAAGCAAGTTCAATTGGAGTGACAAGAACATGCCAGTCACAAAGAGTTGTGCAACATAATGGCTAAATCATCAATGTGATTGATACTCCTGGTGAGTTTTCCAAATTGTACTCTTCGAAGCATGAATTGACTTTTTTTTATTTTTTACTCCGACCAAGGCCAATTGTGTTACGGCGCTATGTAGTTATGGGCAGAGGCAGATCATTGATGAAATTGATATATGGATATGTGTTGTTTAATTTAGCCAAATACAATTTAGCAAAGTCAGATTGACTACAATTTAGTTGTTATGATGTCATGAATCTGATAAATTTTACAGGTCTATATGATTTGTGGGTGACACCCAATTTTATGGATATAGAAATTGTGAGGTGGATAACCGTAGAGAACGAATAGACGTTCGAGGAGTATTTGGCTCAAGGATGCCCAGTAAAGCCAGTGTTTTGTGTTACTGTTCTTGAGACGTATATAACTGAAGATTGCATAGTCTTATATATCTGATTTGGAATTGAATCGTATGTTTGCAGGAAATTCTTGGGCTATGTACTAAGTTCAGAAGCTTCTTGACTGTGGCTATGAAAAAAGCAATACAATGGGAAACCGTATACAAATGAGTTATTCAATGAGCTACAGGTGATATATATAAACATATATTCTCTTTGATTTTTGTATTTTAAACAGGTATAGGATAATATTAACACGTGTTATAGTATATGGTTCATGTACCATGACTTAAAGAGGAAGAATAGATTATGTTCATGCATGTTTTGTGACATATTCAAAGGATTTGAAGACTTATATAGTATCAAATCTTTATATCATTTGGCAAAAAAAAAACTAACATATATATTATTTTGGTCAACAAATAACCTAATATATAACTTTGGATTCAATTATAAAAAGGAGGGATCAGTTCTAATTTTTTAAGTTGTTTAGCTTACATTAAACCAAAAAAAAAGACTTGTTCAGTTTACGTTAGCAACAAAAAAAAAACGTTGTTCCGTTTATTGAACTATGTATTGTACGATAAAGAGAGACCGCCCTTGCCCCAACGACTCAGAAAGCGATTCCGACAATGACACGTGGGTGCGTCCGCGTTGCATCTCTTGTCGGGAACGGTACATTCCTCACAAGAAGGGCCTCTGCACGGAGTGCTGCGATGGGCTCGTTGAGACTGAGATAGAGCTCTTGGAGGAACGCAACGCCATCAAGAACAAAGTTGATTTCCTTCGCTTATCTTCTTCTCTCGGTCATGGCAGCAACTCCGGGTCCTTCACTGACGTTGTTCTCATCGCCTCCGATGCGGAGGCCTCAGATGGGGCGGCCGCCGCTCCTCCTATTCACGCTCATAAAACCGTTCTGGTTCGTTCACTATTTTGTCACATTTTAACTATTGTTTGAGCGATTAGTTTCTATGATGAGTTATTTTAACTTTGATCGTTATTTTTCTTTAGAATATTCAATATATGTGTATGTGTTTTATAGTTGGTCGTTCAGTGTGAACAGAGATTTGCATTAAGGAAACATTTGTATATTAGGCTCTTTTAGATGAAGAAGAATCGAAGCCTAGTTACTTGTAGCAACTGTTCAAGAAAAAACTGTATCTGTTTGAAGTTCAGATCTATGAAATTAACCAATTATGCTAACCATGGATTTTAGGATGAAATAGAAGTTGCAATCATATTGTATATTGTATAAGAAGAGCATTAATTCATTTTCTTTTTGTGCTTTTAATGATTTCTCGAATGATATATTTTCATTAAATATCTTCTTCTTCCACATTTTATACCTATCGTCTTGATCGGTTTTATACCCTTTTGTTAGAACTCAATTTCCATCTTTGCTCTAAAAATTAACATGATGATGTAAATTGGAGTCTTTTCCTGTGTGTTCCTTTTAGGGTTTGAATATCTTATGGTCTGTCACATTTATTTGTATCATTGATAATGAGAGATGTGAGGATTTTGTGGAGTGCACATTCTTGCACTCTATAAAATCTTTTTTTTTCCGAGACTCTGTTTTTTTTTTAAAAAAAAAACTTGATTATTGCTTCCAGATGAGTCGTTCACCAGTCTTCAAAGCAATGCTTGAGAATGAGATGGAAGAAAGCCGTAGCGGCATAATCAAGATCAACGAAATATCTTATGACGCTCTTCGAACTTTTGTAAACTATCTCTACACCGCTGAAGCAAGCCTTGATGAGGAAATGGCATATGATCTTTTGATCATGTCAGAGAAATATCAAGTAAACTATCTCAAGAGTGAATGTGAGAAGTTTTTGATAAGCAAACTTAATCCAGAAAAATCTCTCATGTGGTATGTCTTTGCGGACCAGCACAATGCAAAGAATTTGCTAGATGCTGCATTGTTGGAGATCTTTAAAAATATGGAGATGGTCACCAAAAGTGAAGAGTACGGAGAGCTCAAGAAAACGGATCCCCGTCTTGTCGTTGAAATTTTTGAAGGCTATCTCTCAAAACAGGTTGAGGGAATTAGCACGAGCGACCAAACTTGTTACTGGCAATTCCTATCATCTTGGCCTGACACAACCTTTACTAATTTATTTCGTTAAATTTTTCTTCCATCTCATATTTACGTTTGTTATGTAAAACTATCAGCAGCATTGTCCATTTCCATAACTCATCTTCATTCCTATCTTATGATTTCGTTAGCAGATTTACTCTTTTTATAAAAATTTGATCAACCATTTTCCTTCCCCCAAGAAATTTGTCTACCTCTTAACAAAAAAAAGAAGTTTGACCACCGTCTTACAAAATTTATTCAGAAACAATGTTAATTCGAACACCGAATTTAATATAAACAAGACAATAGAAAAAAGAGACAAAAAGAAAATCATATATATATATATATATATATATATATATATATAGGGTTGGGCATTCGGATCCTTAGATCGGATTCGGGTTGGGACTCCTTTCTCATCTCCAGTCAATTTGAAAGATGGAACTTTGTGCAAAAATTTAAGCATTTGATCAGATGATATCATACTTCTGATGAGTCGATGTTGCTAAGAAAGTTTATACAATGATGTTAATCCCTCCACTCTCCTTAGATAAGCCACTCCAATGCCTTGATCACTGTCGAACTCAGTCTGGACTTCAACAAAGTCGTATATGTAAGGAGGCTTGTGTTGCTCCCTGCCACTGATCCAACTCTTGGTCCAGTCTCTGAAAAGGGCCCATGTCTCCCCTTTTCTCAGGTTTATTGTGGTGACATTTTTGCCACTTTTGATGTGATGCATCTCATGAGAAAGCGTCAACTGGCTTTGGATATCTGAATCTAAATATTTTAATCCCCCACAAGCAATGAGAATTGGTTTCTCATTTTCTACTGATTCAAGCCATGTCACCTCCACTCTCCGCTGAGGTTTCAAAATTCTCCTGATCTAAGCATAGTATCGAGGCATTTGATCTAAAGGATCATATAGAGCCCATAATTGTTCCACAACGAAAGAGCTCATTTTGTTGTTAGAATTGTTAAGGTCTGGGTCAGGACAATTGTATGGCTCATGATCCTCAACTTCATCCTCTATGCAGACAACTTCATAAACCTCTATCCCTCCATCATCATGGTTGTGTTCTCTGACGGGTTTATGCTTTTTTCCAATATGAACATGAGAATTGGCATCTCTACCCTTGTCCTAACTAATCAATAAGTGTTTGAATTCTTTTTCTGACTTGATGAAACCAAAAAAAAAAACTTGGATTTCATGAGTTTTCTCTAATGCATAACAACCACATGCTGAAAGTGAAGGTGGAGAGTGACGATTCAACACCTTCCGAAGCTTCCATGGCTTGTGCATACAAGAAGCAAATGATGTTACTCTTCACAATGAGATTACCAAGATCACTGCTATCAAAGGCTCCAGCTCCACTATGACGCCGCTGCCAGACGACGGTTCTCCTCTCCACGACGTCTGTTGCCTCTGACTATATATGTTCTCCTCGCCTTGTGAGAAAATCTGGCTCCCTCTCAAGGGGACGAGAGGGCACCTTGCACTTAATCGAGAGCTTGACTTTATACGGCTGATTATATTCGCCCATGGAAACGCGCTGGGGACGGTTCTTCTCCAGCTTCCGAAGAGTCGAAGTGGGGTTGTAAACCATCGGATAGTCAGGGTTCATTTTATTGTAAGCAAACATAAAGAGTTGAGAAAAGGATGGTTTCTATTTCTCTCATATGTTTCTTATCTATCTATACTATTAAAAAGGCATCATTTTTTGTGTTCAAACAATAAAAAATTCATATAACGATATAATTTATTTGTATAACTATATATTGTCAAACATATTTTTTATATATAATCTATATGATATATTTATTTTTAGATATGGACATTTTAATTTATTATAATATTTATAGATAACATATAATCTCTATTCAATGGATTAAATTATTTAAAATATAATAACATTAATCCATGATTTTAGATATTAAATGTAAATTTTATGTTTGTATGTGGTTGCCTTGGTACCTAAGAAAAGAGATTTTAATCCGAATTAAAAAATTTAAGTGACATCCAAATTTAAAAATTTATGTTTGGTTTAATCAGGTTATTTAATTGAACCATAATTAGACCAAATGATATAAATATTATTATTAAAAACAATTTAACTCGATAAATTTTCAATACCCAAAACAGTAAATATTTATATTATACGGTGATATGGTGGGGCGGGTTAGTGTTATGTTTTTATAATTGCGATCATTTGTGGGTTGGTTTGTAAAAAAAATGCAAGATAGCAAGATTAAAAAGACGGGTTATCCCATTTTAACACTCATAAATATATAATTTTTAAAATTTAATTTTAATAAAATAATAAACCAATTAGTTTTGTGGTAATCTAAATTCACATAATAACAAAGTATACAATTAAGATTACATCGAAATATACTTAACTAACTCATACCCCTATTCTACAAATATCATATATCCACCATATGATAACATCATATAACTTTTATAACAATTTGTGTTTTTGTCAAATAACAAATTTTGCTATCATTTAAGGTTATAAAAATCAGATAAGTTCAAATTATAAATTCAATATACCCAAGCGAAGAAAACCCTAAGTCTCATTAAAGGCAAAACGGTAATTTCCCCTCAAACATAGACCTAAGGAGCTCATCCCTTGCTCTATTTAAAGAGGAGACACGTGGTTCTAAGAGGTATAGAGAGAATTCTCAGCGAAACTCTGCTGAAATTTTTGACTCAGTTTTTGACGTGAAATCAAGGTGAAGACTGGTTGTGGATTCCTAAGGTGCATTAGTTTTAACTAGTATTACGCAAATATTTAATATAGATATTAGATATGGTTGTTGCATATTAAAAGATGATTGATGCATGTTGAACGTGAAGTAGATGTTTGCTAGGCGTGTTAGTACACGATTGTTTGTTGTCGGGGTCATGGTCGTGAGCTATGAAGCGGCATTTGCTTGTTGGGCCGCAACCAAAGAATGAGAATGATAATATGAATGATAATGAGAATGTATGAGGTTGCGGACCCATGAAAGAATGGGGCTGACGAGTCTAGAATGTGAAAAAGATTGAGTAGCATTGGCATGCGACCCTTGGGAATGTGAAATAGACTTGCTAGGATGATTGATGTGAAGTGAATGATTGTCCATGACATGTTGTATTGTTAGTAAGGACATGTAGGTTGTTATGTGTCTATTGCTTATATTGTGCATACTCGTGTTGTTCCAAATGATGTATCTAAAGATCTAGTGTGCTCCAAAAATCACATTCTCGCTGAGTATTTTCCAAAATACTCACTCCTCTCTTCTTTTGTAGGTGAGACCAAAGAGTAAGACTTGTGGCGGTCGTTATGGTGTTATTTCCTGGGAACCATGAGCGCTTATTTTCTTTTATTTATTCTTTACTAAGGATTTTTAATGCTATTTCTCTTAGTTATTCATTTAAGATTTAGAAGTTGGTTTTATTTTCTAAGACATTTCGAGTTCCCGATTTTATTTTAATAAATGATATTTCTAAGTATTTAATGAGTTCGTTATTATTTAAAAAGTTGTTAAATGAGTAGAATTCAAGTTAGGTTAAGTTTTACGAGATTAGGGTGTCTCATCTACACAATTTCAACCACTTAGCAGAACCGCAGGATCTTATCCAACAATTCCTTGCTTGTTGTGTACTCGTTTTTGGTTTTTAAATCCTTACTACTATAAAAAAATATATATCGATGTGTGTTGTAAAAGTTTAGACCTAAACAGCATTCTTTCGAATCAACAAATTTGGAAGCTTATATCATACTTACGCTCTCTCACTAATCCTCTAGGGTTTAACAAATTGTTACCTAAAAATTCATCGTATCGCTGCAGATTCCTCTTCTCAAGCAAAGTAACCATCTTATCGATTCTTCAAATATACTTTTGACTGTATTGCTTTGTCGATTTTATCGATTCAGATTTAGGAAAAATCTTTAGCTAGCTTACTTGCTTCAAGTTCTTATGATTGTCCTTTTTTAATAAAACTCTTCTACTTTGATTACTTTAGATCATTATCACAATTTCCCAAGGTTAAAAAGTCTCTTGGGATTGTATAAGATATATATATATATATATTTTTTAAATTAATGGTTGCTCTATGAAGATGGACATTAATCTGATGGACGAGTATTGCAAATTCGGTTCACCGTCAAACCCTACCAAAACCGTAGTTCTGGTCGTTCGTTCTTGAAACGGAAAGAGTGCCATAGGGAAAATATCCTTGGAAGAAAGGCGCTTACCTCCAAAGCAAGTTCACTTGGATTGACCAGAACATTCCAGTCATAAAAGGGTTGTGCAAGATGAAGGCCAAATCATAAATGTAATTGATACTCTTGGTATGGAAGAAAACTGTAGGGGCAATATCAAGATCAACGAAGTATCTTATGACGATTTTTGAACTTTTGTAAACAATCTTTACACCACTGAAGCAAGCCTTGATGAGAAAATGGCATGTGATCTTTTGATCATGTCAGAGAAATACCAAGTGAATTATTTCAAGAGTCAATCTGGAAAATTTTCGGTAGGCAAACTGAGTCCGGAAAAATCTCTCATGTGCTATGCCCTGGGGCGAATCTACATAGTAGGATAGGGGTGCACGTGCACCCAGTCTTTTTCTAAAAACCAATGTAAATTTTACTAAATTTTATGTTTGCATTCATTAATAATTTAATAAGTGCCCCCTCTCTTTTGAATTATTGGACCATAAAAAAAGTAAACGAACCCCAAATATACTAAAAAACTAAACCCATTTAAAGAAAAAAGAAAAAATCAACTTAAGCCCATTAACATTAGTTAATTTCCCTAATTAAAAACTTTAGTTATATTTTTAATATTATATTATTAATATTATATTAAGTTATTATATTAAGTTATTATATGTGCCCCTAGTTAAAAAAAGTTATGGATTCTCCCCTGGCTATGTCTTTGCCCACCAGCAAAATGCAAAACATTTGCTTGATGATGCATTGTCGAAGATCACATACAATATGGAAATGGTCACACAATATGGAAATGGTCACTAAAGGAGAAGAATACAAGGAGCTCGTGAAAAGGGATTCCCGTTTTGTCGTTGAAATCTATGAAGCCGATCTCTCAAAACAGGTTGCGAGAACTACCACGAGCAAAACTGTTTGAAAACGTCTATTTTGTCAGCTAAAAAGAACAATTCTTAAACAAGTGGTAAGTTCTTGTTCCCTTCATATCTCCCTTTAAGCCAGGCTCAGCAGAACAAATTTTGGTGAAGCACTACGAATATGTTTTATTGAAAACTATGTGAGAGAAGAATCTCACAACCTCAATTTTTAGCTTGCGGGTTGAGTATTCTTCAGAAATTACTTAAAAGATTGAGAGAAAAAATTATGTATTATTATTTTTAGCCAAGAATTCGGTCCTTACATTGTGGCTGATATTCGAAACTTATACATGCTCAAAAAATGTAACCGCCTAGTTCTAATTATACGTATTAAATACATACTTAATTTTGCAATATGAGAATTTATTGTTGAGCTTGATCATGGGGTTTTGAGTTAATATGTTTGACTGTTGAGATGTGACCTCCTGCTCCCAGCGACCTCGCATTTTCCTACGTGCTCGGTTTCATCCAGCTTGTAGGCCTGTTCTGACAGATCTTGCTGTGAGCTGGGCCTTCTTTATTAGATCTGTTTATTCAAGCTGGGCCTAGAGCGTGAGATTTGGGCCCAACAGTTGCCCCCCAACATCTTTGTTAATTTATTATTGAGGATGCGGTGCTGCGATCTCGGATCCTGATTGATTTTCTAGTCGACATAATCTTGCAACCTCAGATATTTAATTGATTCCTTGCGTGCTCAAATTCCGAGTTTGCAGGGATCCTGCATTAACTGCGCGACTTTTAAGGGAGGTGACAGAGCGAGTGGACGAGTGGGTGGTGAATATAAATGAGTGGTTCACGTTGCTTCAACTTCCCACGTCGCCTCAACTCCCCACTTGCCAAGGTAATGATATCTTTTTTACCTTTTTTTTTAATCTCTCTGTGCTTTCAATTTAAGTTGTCTCCTCTTCTTTTTACTTTTAACCGATAAATCTTTGCGAAAATTCCTTCCCCCATTGAAGCCGGTCAAAATTCTCCTTTCACCCTCGATTTTTCGCGTTTTCTGCGATGGCTTCCTCTTCTCAGCCGAAACTTTTTTCCCCTCTCGCCGTTCGGTTTGATTCTCACTCGAAGAGTACAATCTCGCCTGCTGAGCTCGCAAACATCTCTGCTCTATGAGGACTCAACTTCGGCGACCTCCTCGTTCCGTCGACTGATAGCTCTCCGGAATATCCTCCGGAGGGTTATGCATGTGGTTATGCTGCATTCTTCTTGAAGTGTCGCCTGACTTTTCCTATCCCGTCAGCTATTTCTAACATCGTCGGCGACCTCGGGCTTGCCCTTCCTCAGCTTATGCCCAGTGCGATGAGAATCCTTGTCGCGCTCTGGGTTTGCTCTAAGGAAACCGGGGTGGTGTTCAACACAGAAGGTTTCCGTCAGCTCTTTAATGTTAAGGCGAACTCGCATCTTCGCGGATCCTATTATTTCCCGGCGAAGGTTAATCGGTCCGTTTTTAAATTCAACGTGAGGGATGACAAATGGTGTGAGCATTTGTTCTATTTCAGAATCTCCAGCCAATCCGTTGAGAGCGAGTCGATACTTCGGCATTCCTGGGCTCAGATTACTGGTCAGCATGAACCCTAGGAAGCCGGCTCGAGTGCCCACCTTTCTCTATTCCTTAACTGTTTTTCTTTTGGTTGTTATTTAACTCTTCTTTTTTGCAGAGTCTATTGATTCTTCAAAGACAGTGCCGACTGAAGTCTGGCGGCTCATTGAACTTGTCAAGGAGGAGAGCTCCGACTGGAAACGATTCACTGCTGATCGGATTCAGCAAGCTCGCGATCTCCGAGCCCCGGGGCTATCCGTCACAACTGCTCTCCGGCTCGCAAGTCTGTTTACATGCGTGCACAAAAATTACTTCATGAATTATGATTCTTTCTTCGTTCTGATCATTGTTCTTTGTTTTGCAGATTCTCGGTCTCCATCTCCCCCACCTCAGAGTAACATTTCGGCTCCTCTTCCATCTATTATCCCGAGACTCGAGGCTGTTTCTAAAGATCTTGCTCGTGTCAAGGTTGATATTCCGGCCAAATCCCAGGCGCCGGATTCTGTTCCTGCCACCTCCCAGATTGACCTGACTCGTAGCGACAGCTCCACCAAATCCAACAAGATGGTTCCTAAGAATCCCCAGCGCCTTTCATACACAGAGAGGATGCGACTGCGTCCTGCCCCGATGCCAGCTGGTGCTCTTGACAAAAAGGTACAGGAGGCCCTTGGCAAATATGCCCGTGCTGAGACCTCGCAGCATGAAGATCCCAAAAAGGACGATCATCATGAGTCCGCGACTGATCATGGCGATGGTGGAAACTTGCTAATGGGTGGTGATGACGAGGCTTCTCAACAAGATATGCGAGCTAAAAGCTCTCATAAGTCAATCTCCAGGGTGTCTTCTAGGGAGCCTAGCCATTCTGCGGAGCATCAATCTCGCTTTAAGCGATCTCGTGGCGATGGGTTTGAAGGCGAGGATACAACAAGGAGGCACGTGGCACCTCGTTCTCAGGGTGGTGGAGGCAGTTCTCCGAATGCCTTTAGGTTCGATTTTGATGGACCTGAACCAATCGTTGAGAACAGCTCGCACCTTGCGAATCTCTTTAGGCGTGTTAGGCCTTCCTCCTGCTTCTTGCCAGCCTTAGGAACATGAAGAAGCCTGAGAGCTATATCTAGTTCGCGAATGCGATGGGTCAGGTAGCTTCGGCTATCCTTACTTTATTTTTATTGCTTTGGTTTTTTTTTGCTGAATTTCCGTGTTCCTTTCTCAGGATATCTCTGCCGCCAACGAGCTGGTTAACTCATTTGAGCAGGATCTCCGTTCTGCTACCCAGCCTGAGGAGGTGGAGAGAGCAGCTAGGACCATTCCGACCTTGTTTCTGAACGGGACGAGCTAGTGAGGAGAATTACTCGACACGAGGAAAAAATGGCTGAGGTCACCCTTTTGGAAAGTCAGGTTAAAGACCAAGCTGTTTTGGCCAAGAGATGGGAGGATTCTGCTCGGGAGGCTCAAGCTCAGGTTTCTATGCTGGAGAAATTAGGTGAGGATTTGAAAGTGGATCTCCGAGTTGCCGAAGGGCGAGCTGGGACTGCTGAGGTTGGCTTGCGCTCAGCCAGTGAGAGTATAGTAGGCTTAAGAGTCCAGATTGAGAAGGTTACGGAGTATTCGAAGAAGCTTGCCAAGAGGCAGAAAGAGATGGTGAAGAAAGCTGAAAAATCTGCGAGGAGGGAGATATCCAAACAATATCGCACCATTCTTTTGGGGATAAAAGATAAATGGGAGAAGAAGAAGATCGAGGTCGACACCGAGACTCAGGTTATGGAGTGTAAATCCAACATCATTCGTCTTGATGATATTATCAACCAGACTATCAACGATTTTGAGTCTGAAAGAAGGGTATTGCGGTTAAGAAGCTGAGGTTGGACGCTGAGCTTGCCATCGTCTAGGTATCAGATTTTTCCTTGGGTAAACTTGACATTCCGTAGATATCCGATGATTCGGTTATGCTCCCTGCTGGTCCAAGTGCATAATTAAGTGATCAGCTGGACCTTGGTTCTCAGGAGCTTAGGAAGGAGTTCCCACTGCCTTTGGATCAACCTGTCCCGAAGGATAAACCAGCTGAACCTGCCTACCAAAGACTCCTTTACTTTTTTTTATCCTTTGTTGTTCTTCGAACTTGGTGCCTGGAGAGGCTTTTAAACTCGTTTCTGTTTATTGTTGAACTCGTTATGCCCTGATGGGCTTTTTGGTTTGAATTTATGCTCCCTTGAGGAGGCTTTAATTATTTTGATTTTTCATTTAAAGGTCTTCTTTTGTGTGTTTTTATGATAACTTTTGCCATTTAGAGGCTGATATTTTAGATCAGAGGCAATTTTTCAACCAAAGATCCAGGTCGTTTAGAGACCTTGCTTCCAGGTCGTTTAGAGACCATGGGAGCTGACCAGACGGTTTTAAGACGCAAGGTCGAAGCGTTTAGAGGCGGGCATGCAACCTAAACAGTTTAGACATGGAGGTTGTTGTCATTTAGAGACTAAGGAGGTTGTGACCTTGCAATTTAGACACAAAGTCGAGTCATGCTAGCTGGTAGCATGTTCTAGCTCGTAAGGCTGTTAATTTATGGGTAAAGCTTTTAGGTTGTAAAGTAGGAGTTTGGGTCCTTAAGCTGCATTTAACAGGCTTGATGGGAGAGATATCTTTTTTTATTTTAATAGCTGTACCCTTGTGAGGTTGCCTACGTACCCTGAGGAGGGATCAAGCCTTTCGTAGTTTGATTTTTACAAGTATCTTTTTAATGATAGTACTTCTTCAAATTCATGGCATTCCATGAGTTCCTTTCGGGCGTGTGATATATAATGGTTTTTACCTTGTTTAAGCCATGATATAAGTCCGTTTTATCGAGTCTTTATTCTATTATAGAGTCTTTTAGAGTCTTTTACAGGTTTTAGCACATTTGGAGCATTATTGGAGATATTGGAGTTTTATGGAGCGTTCTGGAGCAAAACTGATGTCTGGTGACTAAGTGCCCGATCGAAGCGTCAAGCATCGATCGATACCTCCTTGGTATCGATCGACACCCATCGAGGAGATTACGAGTCGCGACTTTTAATGAAGTTTGAAGAATTGCAGAACTTGCCCAGGAGACTTTAATATTTACAAGAAGACCCCAATTCGTGTTTAGATTATTTAATTAGGTTTTACAGCCACTTTGATGGCTATGATTATTTTACTTTGGTTTTGTGAGATAGCTTTTGAAGGGAGACAAGTCTGAAACTCTGTTCGTCCGAGAGAAGATTTCGAACCCTCTTGTTACTCTTTCTGATTTATTTGATGATTTATTCAAACATGTTTATTGCTTCAATTTCCATGTCTGAGTAGATCTCTTGTTAGGTTCAGGGTTCTCAATAGGGTTTTCTCTGAATGTTAGGTTGATTTATTATTAGGATTCACTATCTAAATTAGTTCTTCACCATAGGTTGTTTGCAAAGCTAATTCTGGATTGATCACCTAGAACTTAGATCTTAGGATAATTGATTAGGCACGAGAGTGCGATTAATTACCTGATAGAACCTAAGGTGAGCAAAATAACTATTCGCAAAGAGATTTGATTTAGTTGTTTTGTGAACAAATCAAACTTGATATAAAAGCTGGTTTAGACTTTAGGATTCGCAAAGAGATTTGGAATTCCTAGGATTTAGACTTAGATAATTCTCGCAACGAGAGTTGGTTAATTATACCATAGTGATTTGAGTTCAAGAACCGCGCTAAACCTGAATCATGTTAATTAGTTTGTCTGCATTCTGTGATTCCCTGAGAAATACCCTGAACCTATCTTTCTCCCAATTGAATTCACAACCGTTTTAATTTACATTCTGTTTTCAATACCATTGATTGATTAGCGTAATTTTCACCTATATAATCTATTGTGTGTCTCTGTGAGTCCTTGTGTACGACCCCTACTATACTGCAACTACTGCTTAGTACTTTTAGGGTATTAATTTGAGCATATCAAATTTGTCGCCGTTGCCGGGACTGAATTCGCCATTAGATTTTAGACTGAGAAATTCGACTAAGCTCGTCGGTATCGGTCGATACTCGCCGTTTTCTTTTTATTGATATCGATCGACACCACTTGGTATCGATCGATACGCATCACGTTTTTTGTTAATAACGTTTTTGACTCTTGTTTTCAGGTGTATGCCTAATCGCGAAACCAGGAAGGGCAAAAACAATCAGCTAGTTGATCTGTCACTCGAGCAGCTAGCACTCGTGGAACGCACAAACAGACAAGCAAAGAAGCCAACAAAGATGAACAACAATCAAGTGGAGTTGTTTCAAGATGCAGCTGGTGCTTACAGAGACCGAGAGGGTCGTTTGTGCAATGAGCATGGACAACGTCTGGATGGAGAGGGGAACATCATTCCACATGCTCCTGTTGTCGCTGGGAATGTCGCTGGGAACGGGAACGCAGTGAATGCTGAGAATGATGTGGTTAATTGTGGTAGGACGATGGGTGAATGCAACAGACCTGACCAGTTCTACGCAAACCGATCTGCGATCCGTCCTCCTGCTTTTCCGAGGAATGACTTTGAGCTGAAACATGCATACTACACTATTGTGGGTCAGCATCCTTTTCATGGTCTTTCGAGCGAACACCCCATGGATCATATTGAGAGGTTCGAGGGTTTGGTCACTAGCATAAAAGCAACAGAGTGTCCTACGACTATCTCTTCTGCAAGCTTTCCCATACTCTCTTGGTGGGGAAGCAACTTACTGGCTGAAGCAGTTACCTCCTGGATCGCTGACTACTTGGGAGGAGACTAATAATGCTTTCCTGACCAATTTCTATGATGACGCAAGATCCGAGGATCTGAGGAACAAAATCTCCCAGTTTTCTCAAGGACTTACTGATGCGTTCAAGGCTGCTTGGACGAGATTAAAATCGTATCAGAGAGATTGTCCACATCACGGATACTCTGATGTTCAGCTGATGGGTTTCTTTTTCAGAGGACTTGATTGGAGGTACCAAATGACTTTGGATGCTTCGAGCAATGGAAACGTCAACACCATGTATCCTGATGAAGCCTATGTCCTGATTGAGAACTTGGCGTCTAGCAATAGCACCAAGAATGCTGATTATGAGAGGAAGAAGCTAGCTGGTAACATGGATGGTTCACAGATTGCCGATTTTCAAGATAAGTTGGATTCTATGCACAGTCTTCTGATGGGTGAGACACAAAAGGCTGTTCACTTTGCTGAAGATGTTGAAGTGTTCAACGAGGATGAAGTAGAGGATGTTAACTACATTGGTGGTTCTGGTTTTCAGGGTCAGAGGAATCAATTCAACAACAACCGAAACTTCAACAACAACTCTCAGCAAGGAGGTTCGAATCAGTTTAGCCAGAAACCATCTCAGAACAGTGGGTACACCAGGAACTATGGGAATTTATTCTATCAACTTGTACCTGCTAAGCTTCCAGATAGCAAGATTGAGTCTATGTTTGAACAGCTGGTTCAAGGACATCAGCAGCTCACAGTGAATCTCAACGGAAAGATAGATGATGTGTACAAGGATCTGAGTGGAAGGATCGATGCTCTAAATACTCATCAGAAGATGCCGGAAACGCAAGTGGCTCAAACTGCAGCAGCTGTGAAAGGAAAGGTGACTCAGGCACAAAAAGAGTACGTCAATGCAATCACCTTGAGAATTGCATTTTTGTTTTGACGCATGAACCTTGTATCGATCGACACCCATCGGAAGCTGAACCAGAATTCGTGAAGAAACCAGAAATGATTGAGGAACGCGTCTACAAGCCTAAGATACCAGATCCTCGACCACCTAAACACCTCAGAGATCTCATTTCTCCAAAGCAGCTGCGTGGCTTTGAGAAGATGGTACAAAGAATTCCACATACAGACACTTTTGAAGAAGCCCTAGAATACCGCCCTCTGCTGAGTCATTTTCCAGATTGCAGAGAAACTGAGGAAGAGATTAAGGCACTCTTCACCAAAGTCAGAAGTACACCGCCTCCACAGAAGCGGTTGACTAAGAGGGAGGACCCAGGGAAATTTTCAGTTCCATGCTCCATCTCGGGAGTTGAATTCAAGGAATCACTGGTTGATTCAGGGTCTAGCGTGAATGTCATGTCAAAGGCACTTGCAGGGAAGCTGAAAATCGATGACATACGATCTACTCAGATGCCTCTCACATTCGCAAACTCTTCCTCATCTGTCCCGTACGGTACAATCCCTGACTTGATGGTTGATAACACCATATTTTACATCTTTTTAAGGTTTAGTTTCATAGGTTTTTAGTTCCTATTTGTATAGTTTTGGGATATTTTCATGCATTTAGGTCCAACTTGAGTCTCATTGCATTTTAGTTGTCCTAGGTTTTCTTTGCATTCTTTTTGGCTTGTTTGAGCCATTTTCAGGTGTTATTGGAGTCATAGGAGTTGGAGGAGTGAAGATAGCCATCAAAAATTTCATTTCGGAATATAAATATGCAGGATCAGGTTGAGGCGTCATAGGTTTGGCATTGGATGAAGAACATTCCACCGATGGATTGAGCTCATATTTTAACACGAGATAGAGCAATGGATTGGCTTTCATTTGGAAGTGGTTTGAGGCAATTGCAACGATGCGATCATGAGTTATGCCAATTTCCGTGACGACGGTCCAGTCTGGGCGCAAAGGAACTACACAGAGACTCACAGCGGTTGTGCAGCGGTAAAACAGTGACCACTGCGTTAGCATCCGACGAAAAAAAACCGAGATTCACAGCGGGCATGCAGCGGTCAACTCCAAACCGCTGTGGGACCCTCCAGAGCAAAAATGCAGAAACCGTCCGAAGTGCTTCAAAGCTCGACTCAGAAGAACAGTTTCCATTCGGATTTAGCTTCCACGGTCTTCATGCAAGTTGTAGATATTGGAGTTAGCATTCCAATGGAACAAGTTTGAAGTCATTCCGATCTTTGGTGTAAGCGTTATGGCCGATTTAGTGAAGACGTATCAAACCGAAAACCACCCTCCGAACACAGTGTAAAAACGTGTTTTTAACTATTCCACCTAATTTTTGGTGACTTTAGTCGACCAAGACTCTTTAATAACTGGTTTTTAGACCAGATGTAATAATCTTTTATCACTTTTAACAAAAACTCTTGTAAAAAAACCTTGTTCTTGATGGAAGATTTGCAATCCTAAGAAGATCTAGAGAAGTTTTCTTGAATTCTCTTATAGTTTTCTTCTTATTTTGCTTATGGCTTTCATTTGTACGGTTTATATTTGTGAATTAGCTATGTGTGAGTAGTTCTTTTAGGATTCTTGGGTGAAGTAGATTAGGGTGATTCTAGGTTTGTTCTTGATGTTTAGGAGTTAGATTACTTGAAATCCTTGTTCATTAAGTGTTCTTAATGCTAGATTGACCTTGATCTAGTTGATCTAGAACCTAGGGAGTTTCATCACCCGGAAGGTTTTTGATGAAAGTCTTGAACGAATTTAGTGAGTGCTTTTTATATCTTAGCTAACGGAAAATTGATGTCTAAGGTGAATTGTGGTTAATTAGACTTGTGCTTATTGCTTGTTAGTCATAGAATCGCGAACGGAAGTTTATGACGATTGATGACTAATAAAGGGGTTAATACCATGGAATTGGATTAATCTTTAGTAGTGTTCTAAGGCCTAAGGAGATATTTAGTCGAATGTTTGAGCATATTGAGTAGATTAAAGAACCACCCGAGTCGTTAGCTTTACCCGAGAATTCGTTTGTTTAAATTTGATATTAATCGTTTTCTTGTTTGCTTTGCTACTCGTTTATTTCTCTATTTTGTATGTTTCAAATTGTCCGATAAATATCAAAACCCGATATTTGCTTAGATTAGATAGCGTCTTGTATTCTTAGTGCGTCGTTCTTATTTCCCTGTGGATTCGATCCCAAAGTGCTACAATGACATGCCATTAGATTGAGACATTGTGCACAGTGAGTAATTGTGCGGACCGTTAAAATTCCAACTATCAATTTGGCGCCGTTGCCGGGGAAATTAGCAATAGCCATTAGGATTTGGATGCTATTTGAGACTAAGTTTTTTATTTTTCTTGTTATCTAATTGTTTGCTTGTTGATTCTCTTTCTTGAAGGTATATGAACTTGAGGAGTGGAGGACACTTAAATCTGCTTCCCCTAGTTCCAGACATTAGACGGTTTGAAAGAGAGAATTCACGAGCAAGACGAGAAAGAGAGAGAGCTGATCAACCTAATCAATTCGAGATGGGTGATCATGTACCACCAGATGGTGGTGGAGATGTACAACAAGAAGTAAACGTGCAAGGTGTAGGCGTTGGGGGTCTTCCCCTTCATCCTCCAAGACCACCAAGGGTTATTAGAGCTTTTGACGCACCAAATGCACATGGAAACCGGACTGGAATCTTTCCACCACACGTGGAGAACAACAACTTTGAAATCGAGGCAAGCTTGATAAGCATGGTACAAGGAAACAAGTTTCACGGGCTGGCAATGGAAGACCCCTTGGATCACTTGGATCAATTCGACCAAGTGTGTGGTTTGGTGAAGATCAATGGCATCTCTGAAGATGCGTTTAAGCTGAGGTTATTCCCTTTCTCTCTAGGGGATAAAGCTCGGCAATGGGAAAAGAACTTACCTCATGGTTCCATTACTTCATGGGACCAATGCAAGAAGGCGTTCCTGTCAAAATTCTTCTCCACGACAAGGACAACTCGATTAAGGAATGACATCTCAAGCTTCGCACAAAAGAATAGTGAAGGCTTTAGTGAGGCATGGGAGAGGTTCAAAGGCTACACCATGCAATGCCCACATCACGGGTTTTCGGATGAATCTATTTTAAGCACTTTGTATCGTGGTGTTCTGCCCAAGTACCGGATGCTTCTCGATACCGCGAGCAACATGAACTTTCTGTGTAAGGAGGTTAATGATGGGATGGAGCTTGTAGAGAACTTAGCTCTAAGTGATGGTAACTATGGAGAAGACTATGATAGATCTTCAAGAGATGGTGGAGAGTTTGATGATCAAAAGACGAGAAGAGATATTAAGGCTCTCAATGAGAAGATAGATAAGCTTATCCAAGCTTCACAATCAACGGTTCACTTTGTTGGCGATTGTGATAAAAGCCAAGGCTATCAAGAAAGAGTTAGGAATGATGCTAAACAACAAGAAGTTAACTACGTGGGTGATCAAGGTGGCTACCAAAATGGTTAAAACTCCAACTATAGGAACCACCCAAATTTTTCCTATAGAAGTAACAACGTGGCAAACCCACAAGACCAAGCATATCCTCAACAAAACACTCATGATCAAGGTCTTCAACAAAAGAGCTTCATCCCTTCCAACCAACAACGAGCTTTTGTTCCAAGGAACAACTTTCAAGGGAATCAAGGTGGTTTTTAACCTAAGTACAATCTACACCACCTGGTCTTGTGCAAAAGGAAGCAACACTACTCCTCAAGATAACGAGATGAAAATCATGAAGCTCAAGGAGCCATTGAATTGAACAAGAAGATGGCGGAGATTCACACAAAAGTAGATTGTTCTTACAACGACCTCAATGCTAAATTTGAGGATTTATCTTCTAGGTTCAAACACTTGGATCATCAAATGGCTCAAGAGGCATCATCATCTAAGAGACCTATGGGTACGTTACCCGGAAAACCCGTGGCTAATCCAAAGGAGTTTTGTAACGCTATCTTTTCAAGTGATGAGGAAGAACATGCTATTGAAGAGTTCATGGACCTACTCTATGGTCCAAATGATGAAGATATTCCCTCAAGGGTCAATGAGTTGGTCATTGAAGATGGCCGTAATGAGCCCATTGCAAAGAACGAGCCATTAGTTGCTATACAAGTGGAGGTTGAGAAGAATGGAGTTTCTTGCAATACACCTCCTCCACCCGTGCCCAAACCAATTCCCAAGCTTGGAAATCCGGGTAAATTTGTCATCTCTTGTTCCCTTGGTCATTTGAGTATTGATGACGCCTTGTGCGATTCTGGATCAACCGTGAATGTGATCTCTTACGAGATGGTGAATAGTTTTGGAATCGAGAGCATAAAACAATACACATCTTCCATCACATTTGGAGATTCTTCTTCAAAATGTCCACTTGGAATCATCGAAGACTATCCTCTCAAAATTGGAGATTGTCTTATTCCAACGGATTTCTTGGTAATGAAGATGAAGAAAAACCACAAGCTCCCTCTTCTTCTTGGAACACCTTTCCTAAACACCACCGGTGCAAGCATAGACTTCCCGAATAAGAGGGTACTGCTCGAGTATGTGAATGACAAGGTTTTCTATCACGTCAAACCTTACTCCACAAAGTGTTGTGGTGCAATTGCTTATAAGAATGATGAAGTTCAAGTTCAGAAAATGGAGTACATGGGTAGTATTGAGAAGATGGTTTTAGTTTCACCCCCAAAGTCTTGTGAGAAGAAGAAAACCAAAGAGAAACAACCACCCGACCATGTCAAAAACAAGCCCGGCATCCACGAGGTCAACGAAAAATACTCGACGGGCATTCCAGAAATCACGAGAAAGGTCCTCTCACTCAAGCTCGAGGACCCACCGTGGAGTCCTTCTACTCTTTCTCAACCCGTCTAAAAGGGTAACAAACGTCAAGCATAGAGACGTTAAACAAGCGCACTTGGGAGGCAATCCCAAGTTAGAGTGAATTAAGTGTTTATTTTTGCAACATGCTAGTATTATTTAAGGTGATCACATCGAATGCTTACTAAGATCTTTTGGTTTTGAGTTCCCACTTTTAAACCTCTCTTCCGGTTTGTCTTCCCTTGTTTGCTTGCGGACAAGCAAAAGGAAAGTCCGGGGGAGTTGATAACACCATATTTTACATGTTTTTAAGGTTTAGTTTCATAGGTTTTTAGTTCCTATTTGTATAGTTTTGGGATATTTTCATGCATTTGGGTCCAACTTGAGTCTCATTGCATTTTAGATGTCCTAGGTTGTCTTTGCATTATTTTTGGCTTGGTTGAGCCATTTTCAGGTGTTATTGGAGTCATAGGAGTTGGAGTGAAGATAGCCATCAAAAAGTTCATTTCGGAATACAAAGATACATGATCAGGTTGAGACGTCATAGTTTTGGCATTGGATGAAAGACTTTCCACCGATGGATTGAGCTCATATTTTAACACGAGATAGAGAAATGGATTAGCTTTCCTTTGGAAGTGGTTTGAGGCAATTCCAACGGTGCGATCATGTGTTATGCCAATTCCGTGACGACGGTCCAGTCTGGCGCACGAAGGAACTACACAGAGACTCACAGCGGTTGTGCAGCGGTCAAACAGTGACCGCTACGGTTTAATCCGACGAAAAAAACAGAGATTCATAGCGGGCATGCAGCGGTCAACTCCACACCGATGTGGGACCCTCCAGAGCAAAAATGCAGAAACCGTCCGAAGTGCTTTAAAGATCGACTCAGAAGAACAGTTTTCATTCGGATTTCGCTTCCGTGGTATTCATGAAAGTTGTAGATATTTAAGTTAGGGTTTCAATGGAACAAGTTGCAAGTCATTCGGATCCTTTTTTTTAAGAGTTATGGCCGATTTAGTGAAGACATATCAAACCGAAAACCAACGTCCGAAAACAGTGTAAAAACGTGTTTTTAACTATTCCACCTAATTTTTGGTGACTTTAGTCGACCAAGACTCTTTAATAACTGGTTTTTAGACCAGATGTAATAATCTTTTATCACTTTTAACAAAAACTCTTGTAAGAAAACCTTGTTCTTGATGGAAGATTTGCAATCCTAAGAAGATCTAGAGAAGTTTTCTTGAATTTTGTTCTAGTTTTCTTCTTATTTTGCTTATGGCTTTCATTTGTACGGTTTATATTTGTGAATTAGCTATGTGTGAGTAGTTCTTTTAGGATTCTTGGGTGAAGTAGATTAGGGTGATTCTAGGTTTGTTCTTGATGTTTAGGAGTTAGATTACTTGAAATCCTTGCTCATTAAGTGTTCTTAATGCTAGATTGACCTTGATCTAGTTGATCTAGAACCTAGGGAGTTTCATCACCCGGAAGATTTTTGATGAAAGTCTTAAACGAATTTAGTGAGTGCTTTTTATATCTTAGCCAACGAAAAATTGATGTCTAAGGTAAATTGTGGTTAATTAGACTTGTGCTTATTGCTTGTTAGTCATAGAATCGCGAACGGAAGTTTATGACGATTGATGACTAATAAAGTGGTTAATACCATGGAAGTGGATTAATCTTTAGTAGTGTTCTAAGGCCTAAGGAGATATTTAGTCGAATTTTTGAGCATCTTGAGTAGATTAAAGAACCACCCGAGTCGTTAGCTTTACCCGAGAATTCGTTTGTTTAAATTTGATATTAATCGTTTTCTTGTTTGCTTTGCTACTCGTTTATTTCTCTATTTTGTATGTTTCAAATTGTCCGATAAAAATCAAAACCCGATATTTGCTTAGATTAGATAGCGTCTTGTATTCTTAGTGCGTCGTTCTTATTTCCCTGTTGATTCGATCCCAAAGTGCTTCAATGACATGCCATTAGATTGAGGCATTGTGCACAGTGGGTAATTGTGCGGACCGTTAAAAGTCCAACTATCAATTTGGCGCTGTTGCCGGGGAAATTAGCAATAGCCATTAGGATTTGGATGCTATTTGAGACTAAGTTTTTTTATTTTTCTTGTTATCTAATTGTTTGCTTGTTGATTCTCTTTCTTGAAGGTATATGAACTTGGGGACAGGAGGACACTTAAATCTGCTTCCCCTAGTTCCAGACATTAGACGGTTCGAAAGAGAGAATTCACGAGCAAGACGAGAAAGAGAGAGAGCTGATCAACCTAATCAATTCGAGATGGGTGATCATGTACCACCAGATGGTGGTGGAGATGTACAACAAGAAGTACACGTGCAAGGTGTAGGCGTTGGGGGTCTTCCCCTTCATCCTCCAAGACCACCAAGGGTTATTGGAGATTTTGACGCACCAAATGCACATGGAAACCGGACTGGAATCTTTCCACCACACGTGGAGAACAACAACTTTGAAATCAAGGCAAGCTTGATAAGCATGGTACAAGGAAACAAGTTTCACGGGCTGGCAATGGAAGACCCCTTGGATCACTTGGATCAATTCGACCAAGTGTGTGGTTTGGTGAAGATCAATGGCATCTCTGAAGATGCGTTTAAGCTGAGGTTATTCCCTTTCTCTCTAGGGGATAAAGCTCGGCAATGGGAAAAGAACTTACCTCAAGGTTCCATTACTTCATGGGACCAATGCAAGAAGGTGTTCCTATCAAAATTCTTTTCCACGACAAGGACAGCTCGATTAAGGAATGACATCTCAAGCTTCACACAAAAGAATAGTGAAGGCTTTAGTGAGGCATGGAAGAGGTTCAAAGGATACACCATGCAATGCCCACACCACGGGTTTACGGATGAATCTCTTTTAAGCACTTTGTATCGTGGTGTTCTGCCCAAGTACCCGATGCTTCTCGATACCGCGAGCAACGGGAACTTTCTGGGTAAGGAGGTTAATGATGGGATGGAGCTTGTAGAGAACTTAGCTCTAAGTGATGCTAACTATGGAGAAGACGATGATAGATCTTCAAGAGATGGTGGAGAGTTTGATGATCAAAAGACGAGAAGAGATATTAAGGCTCTCAATGAGAAGATAGATAAGCTTATCGAAGCTTCAAAATCAACGGTTCACTTTGTTGGCGACTCTGATAAAAGCCAAGGCTATCAAGAAAGAGTTGGGAATGATGCTAAGCAACAAGAAGTCAACTACGTGGGTGATCAAGGTGGCTACCAAAATGGTTACACCTCCAACTATAGGAACCACCCAAATTTTTCCTATAGAAGTAACAACGTGGCAAATCCACAAGACCAAGCATATCCTCAACAAAACACTCATGATTAAGGTCTTCAACAAAAGAGCTTCATCCCTTCCAACCAACAACGAGCTTTTGTTCTAAGGAACAACTTTCAAGGGAATCAAGGTGGTTTTCAACCTAAGCAACAATCTACACCACCTGGTCTTGTGCAACAAGGACAAGGAAGCAACACTACTCCTCAAGATAACGAGATGAAAATCATGCTTCAACAACTCTTACAAGGCCAAGCTCAAGGAGCCATTGAATTGAACAAGAAGATGGCGGAGATTCACACATAGGTAGATTGTTCTTTAAACGACCTCAATGCTAAATTTGAGGATTTATCTTCTAGGTTCAAACACTTGGATCATAAAATGGCTCAAGAGGCATCATCATCTAAGAGACCTATGGGTACGTTACCCAGAAAAGCCGTGGCTAATCCAAAGGAGTTTTGTAACGCTATCTTTTCAAGTGATGAGGAAGAACATGCTATTGAAGAGTTCATGGACCTACTCTATGGTCCAAATGATGAAGATATTCCCTCAAGGGTCAATGAGTTGGTCATTGAAGATGGCGGTAATGAGCCCATTGCAAAGAACGAGCCATTAGTTGCTATACAAGTGGAGGTTGAGAAGAATGGAGTTTCTTGCAATACACCTCCTCCACTCGTGCCCAAACCAATTCCCAAGCTTGGAAATCCGGGTAAATTTGTCATCTCTTGTTCCCTTGGTCATTTGAGTATTGATGACGCCTTGTGCGATTCTGGATCAACCGTGAATGTGATATCTTACGAGATGGTGAATAGTCTTGGAATCGAGAGCATGAAACACTACACATCTTCCATCACATTTGGAGATTCTTCTTCAAAATGCCCACTTGGAATCTTCGAAGACTATCATCTCAAAATTGGAGATTGTCTTATTCCAACGGATTTCTTGGTAATGAAGATGAAGAAAAACCACAAGCTCCCTCTTCTTCTTGGAAGAGAACTTGTAGGCATGAGGCATTGTTGTTAAGAGAAAATATTAGGAGTTGAGATATGAGTTAGAGTGAATTAAGTGTTTATTTTTGCAACATGCTAGTATTATTTAAGGTGATCACATCGAATGCTTACTAAGATCTTTTGGTTTTGAGTTCCCACTTTTAAACCTCTCTTCCGGTTTGTCTTCCCTTGTTTGCTTGCGGACAAGCAAAAGGAAAGTCCGGGAAAGTTGATAACACCATATTTTACATGTTTTTAAGGTTTAGTTTCATAGGTTTTTAGTTCCTATTTGTATAGTTTTGGGATATTTTCATGCATTTAGGTCCAACTTGAGTCTCATTGCATTTTAAATGTCCTAGGTTGTCTTTGCATTTTTTTGGCTTGTTTGAGCCATTTTCAGGTGTTATTGGAGTCATAGGAGTTGGAGGAGTGAAGATAGCCATCAAAAAGTTCATTTCGAAATACAAAGATGCAGGATCAGGTTGAGACATCATAGGTTTGGCATTGTATGAAGGACGTTCCACCAATGGATTGAGCTCATATTTTAACACGAGATATAGAAATGGATTAGCTTTCATTTGGAAGAGGTTTGAGGCAATTCCAACGGTGCGATCATGAGTTATGCCAATTTCCGTTACGACGGTCCAGTCTGGCGCGCGAAGGAACTACACAGAGACTCACAGCGGTTGTGCAGCGGTCAAACAGTGACCGCTACGGTTTCATCCGACGAGAAAAAACGAGATTCACAGCGGGCATGCAGCGGTCAACTCCACACCGCTGTGGGACCCTCCAGAGCAAAAATGCAGAAACCGTCCAAAGTGCTTCAAAGATCGACTCAGAAAAACAGTTTCCATTCGGATTTAGCTTCCGCGGTCTTCATGAAAGTTGTAGATATTTGAGTTAGCGTTTCAATGGAATCAGTTGCAAGTCATTAGGATCTTTTTTTTAAGAGTTATGGCCGATTTAGTGAAGACGTATCAAAACGAAAACCAGCCTCCGAAAACAGTGTAAAAACGTGTTTTTAACTATTCCACCAAATTTTTGGTGACTTTAGTCGACCAAGACTCTTTAATAACTGGTTTTTAGACCAGATGTAATAATCTTTATCACTTTTAACAAAAACTCTTGTAAGAAAACCTTGTTCTTGATGGAAGATTTGCAATCCTAAGAAGATCTAGAGAAGTTTTCTTGAATCCTCTTCTAGTTTTCTTCTTATTTTGCTTATGGCTTTCATTTGTACGGTTTATATTTGTGAATTAGCTATGTGTGAGTAGTTCTTTTAGGATTCTTGGGTGAAGTAGATTAGGCTGATTCTAGGTTTGTTCTTGATGTTTATGAGTTAGATTACTTGAAATCCTTGCTCATTAAGTGTTCTTAATGCTAGATTGACCTTGATCTAGTTGATCTAGAACCTAGGGAGTTTCATCACCCGGAAGATTTTTGATGAAAGTCTTAAACGAATTTAGTGAGTGCTTTTTATATCTTAGCCAACGGAAAATTGATGTCTAAGGTGAATTGTGGTTAATTAGACTTGTGCTTATTGCTTGTTAGTCATAGAATCGCGAACGGAAGTTTATGACGATTGATGACTAATAAAGGGGTTAATACCATGGAAGTGGATTAATCTTTAGTAGTTTTCTAAGGCCTAAGGAGATATTTAGTCGAATGTTTGAGCATCTTGAGTAGATTAAAGAACCACCCGAGTCGTTAGCTTTACCCGAGAATTCGTTTGTTTAAATTTGATATTAATCGTTTTCTTGTTTGCTTTGCTACTCGTTTATTTCTCTATTTTGTATGTTTCAAATTGTCCGATAAAAATCAAAACCCGATATTTGCTTTGATTAGATAGCGTCTTGTATTCTTAGTACGTCGTTCTTATTTTTCTGTTGATTCTATCCCAAAGTGCTACAATGACATGCCATTAGATTGAGGCATTGTGGACAGTGGGTAATTGTACGGACTTTAAAAGTCCAACTATCAATGGTTAAGGTAGGAGGCTGTTTGGTTCCTACTGATTTTCAGGTTGTGGAGATGCATGCAAGGTCTAGCACACCTTTGATTCTTGGAAGACCGTTCATGGCCACTGCTGGTGCAGTTATGGACACGCCCAATAGGAGGATTTCATTCTCGTACATTGACGAACAGGTCTCCTACGAAGCCATCCCTCCTAGAAGAACTCCCTCACAGATATCTTGCATCCCCGTTGGTGCATGAGAAACATTGATGGTTGATCTTTTGGACGAGCCTGATGCTGTGCCAACTGTTATAAAAGCTCTGGATCATCCTCCTATCATCGCCAGGAAAGTCATCAAAAAGACTAAGGCAAAGAAGGAGGTGAAGAACATAAAAGTCGAGGGTGCTACATATGTCACCTTAACCCCTCAGAAGTGCGATAGAGATTCGATCGAATATAAGGTGAAATGCAAAGGGACCTCAAGGCCATTTTCTAAGGCTAGAATTCTTCTCACTCCGGAGCTGAAGGAAAAAGGACAAGAGGTTGTGGAGAGCATGTTGCGCAGAACTCTGAACCTGGAGATGTCAAGTTGTGGAACCTGTTTCGCTGCAAGCTCTCATTCTCATCCAGAATGATCGTCCGTAAAGTCAAGATCGTGACGTTAAACAAGCGCTGAGTGGGAGGCAACCCACTGGTAAGTCTGTACATAAGTTTTTATTTTTTTTTCGGTTTTGTGTCTTGTGTCAAACGTGAAGCAGATTTGATGAGGAGTATCGATCGACACCAGTCAGTGTCGATCGATACCAAGTGTCGTAAAAAGGGAGCATAATTTTTCATAAGTGTAAATCGACACCATCCAGGGTCGACCAAAAATGACAAGTGTCGACCGATACCTCTGGGTATCGATCGATGCTCCACGGCCAGGTAAGTTTCCTTAAAACCCTACGGTTTTGTCTTCTTCCTCACAACCCCTAATCGTTCGATACCACCGCTTCTCTTTTCCTCTCAAAATCGCATGTCCTTCATTTCTTCGCCGATTTTGGTGATTCAAGTGCCTAGATTTATTGGATTTTCATCCTCTATCTCTTTCTAGTATTTGTTTCTCCAATCAGCAAATGTATGTACTCGAAATTTGACATTTTCAATCCGATTTTTAGGGTTTAAGGTTTGTGCGATTCGACTCCTTAGCACTTGTTTTTCTTGACAATGGTCATTTGCTAAGATGCTCTAGACTAGTTTCGCACATTGCCTTACATTCATTTGCCCTTGGTTTCGACTTTTGGATGATTTGGATTGTCGAAGTTTGATGCACTTGAAATTGCCTTGGGTATCGATCGACACCATTCGTGCCTGATGATAAATATCTGCTGTTTTTTTAGAGAGATGTTGGATTTATGATGGGTCTTTCTGTCTTGTTTGCAGATGACATCTAGGTCAAAGAGAGCACGCACTTCTGACGCATCGAGTTCTAATCCATTTGTTCCTGATGTTCCTGTGATATATCATGGTTTTTACCCCTTTTAAGCCATAATATAAGTCCGTTTTATAGAGTCTTTCTAGTATTTTGGAGTCTTTTAGAGTTTTTATACAGGTTTTAGCACGTTTGGAGCATAATTGGAGATATTGGAGCTTTCTGGAGTATTATGGAGCAAAGCAGAAGTTCGTGTTACTGAGTACCCGATTTCACGATCAGTGTCGATCGATACTGCCTAGTATCGATCGATACCTCTCCACAGCAAAGACACGGGTCACGAATAATGAAGAGTTGAAGAATTGCAACTTGGTCCAGAAGTCTTTAATATTTACAAGAAGCCCCAAAACGTGATTTTGGTTATCTATAGGGATTTTACAGCCACTTTGTTGGCTACGCTTTATTTTATTTTGGATTTGTGAGAGAGCTTTTGGAGGGAGACAAATCTGAAACTATGTTCGTCCGAGAGAAGATTTCGAACCCTTTTATTACTCTTTCTTATTTTCTATTGAGTATTTATTCAAACATGTCTATTTATTCAATTTCCATGTCTGAGTAGATCCACTTTAGGTTTAGGGTTTTCTCATAAGGGTTTTCTCTGAATGCTAGGTTGATTAGTTTATTAGGATTCACCACTCTGAATCAGTTATTCTCCTTAGGTTGTGTTCAAAGCTAATTCTAGGTTGACGAATCTGGAACATAGATCTTAGGATAATTGATTTGGCACGACAGTGCGATTAATTACCTGATAGAACCTTAGGTGAGCAAATTGATTATTCGCAAAGAGATTTGGTTTAATTGATTTGTGAACATATCAAATCTGAACTTTAAAGCTGATTTACTCTTGGGAATTTGCAAAGAGATTTGGGATTCTGAGGTTTAGATTTAGATAATTTTTGCAATGACAGTTGGTTAATTATAGCTTAGTGATTTGAGTTCAAGAACAGCGCTAAATCTGAATCCTGTTAATTAGTTTATCTGCATTCACTGATTTCCTGAGAAATACCCTAGACCTATATTCTCTCCATTGAATTTACAACTCGTTTACTGCTTATTGTTTTTGTTTCATCTTATTTGCTTAGCCTGATTCGATACTTTACAATCTATAATGTGATTTCTCTGAGTTCTTGTGTTCGACCCCTGATATACTGCAGCAACTGCTTTATTACTTTTTAGGGTATTAATTTGAGCATATCAAATTTGGCGCCGTTGCCGGGGACTCAATTTCGCCTTTAGATTTTAGCTGTCGAGTTTCAACTAAGTTCGTCGGTATCGATCGATACTATCTAGTATCGGTCGATACTCGTCGTTTTCTTTTTTTTGATATCGATCGACACCACTTGGTATCGATCGATACTCATCACGTTTTTGTTACTTACGTTCTTGATTTTTATGTTTCAGGTGCATGCCTAATCGTGAAACCAGAAGGAACAAGAGCACTCCGCTAGTTAATCTATCGTTAGAGAAGCTAACACGTTTAGAACGCACAAACCGAAAGACAAAGCAAACATCAGGGATGAACAACCCAATGGTATTAAGAGCTTATGAAGCTGGAGTCTTGAGAGACCAAGAGGGTCAAGTGTGCAATGAGAGAGGGCAGCGACTTGATGAAGCTGGAAACGTCATTGTCCCTCCTGCTGCTGTTGTTGGTCAGATTGTCGCGCCAGCTGCGCAAGCCAACGTTGGGAATGCTGGGGTTGACCGAGGTAGAACACTTGGTGAGCATAACAGACCTTATCAGTTCTATGCCAATCGAGCTGCGATTCGCATCCCAACTTTTCAGAGGAATGGCTTCGAGCTGAAACCTGCGTATTACACTCTTGTAAGTCAAAATCTTTTCCATGGCCTACCTCATGAACACCACATGGATAATATCGAAAGGTTCCAGGATTTGGTCACTAGTATGAAGTACAATGGAGTGCCCAATGAGTTCATTTTCTGCAAACTTTTCCCATACTCTCTTGGTGGGGACGCTACCTATTGGCTGAAGCAGTTGGCTCCTGATTCGCTAAATACATGGGATGAGACGAAGAATGCGTTCCTGAACAATTTCTATGATGATGCGAGATCCGAGGAGCTCAGGAACAAGATCTCTCAATTTGCTCAGGGTCCGACAGAGGCATTCAAAACTGCTTGGATTCGTTTCAAGTCTTATCAGAGAGATTGTCCGCACCATGGGTTCACTCAGGTTCAGCTGCTAGGCATTTTCTACAGAGGGATTGATTGGAGGTACCAGATGGGTATGGATGCTGCGAGCAATGAGAACTTCAACACCAGGTATCCAGATGATGCGGTTGTGTTGATTGAAAACTTGTCATCTAGTAATAGTACCAAGAATGCTGATTTCGAGCGGAAGAAGCAGACTGGAGGAGTTGATGGATCGCAGATTGCTGACGTGCAAGCCAAACTGGACTTCCTGATCGGGAAGTCGAAGAAATCTGTGCACTTTGCTGATGAAGTCGCTAATGTGGAAGAAGAAGAAGAGGATGTTAACTATGTTGGTGGTTCTGGTTTTCAGGGTCAGCGATTTGGGTACAACAACAACTGAAACTTCAACAACAACAATCAGCAAGGTGGGTACAAGTTAGAGAGGAACCAATCTGGTTTCGGAGCGAAGCAATTTACTCAGAAATCACTTCAGAGCAGCGATTTCACTCGTAATTATGGGAACTCTTCGTACCAACCAGCCTCTCCAAAGTCCACAGAGAATAAGATGGAATCCATGCTTGAACAACTTCTTTAGGGACAGCAAAAGTTGCAAGTGGATTTCAATGGGAAGTTTGACTCGTTGTACATGGATCTGAATGGGAAGATTGAAGCCATCAGTCTCTCCCAGAGGAAGCTTGAAACTCAGTTTGCTAAGACAGCAGCAGCTGTAAGGAGGCAGGAAGGCTTTCTTCCAGGGAAATATGAGAATCCAAGGGCACACATCAACGCCATCACCTTGAGGAGTGGAAAAGAGGTGCTTACATGAGTAAAGAACAGCCCAATTACAGGAAATCTCGTCGATCTTGCTGGAGATGACGATTGGGATTCTGAAAATCCCTTGGTATCGATCGATACCAGCCAGTGTCGATCGACACCAGTCCAGACATCTACCCGAGTGGATCCAAAAACCCGTGTATCGATCGACACCATTCAAGTATCGATCGATGCTGAGACACAGCCAGAGAAGGAGCCCGAGATTGTCAAGGAAATGGTGTATATCCCCAAGATACCTTATCCTATACTTCCTAAGCTGACAAAGAATGAATGGGAGGATGCTAGATGCAAGGTTATGTTAGACAAGTTGGTTGTGGAGCTTCTGTTTGTTGATGCTATTAAGACTTCTCCAGCTTTCAGGAGGTACGTGAAGAAGATGGTGTCTAGCAGTCTGAGCCTTGAAGAAGGTGTCATGATGATTACATCTGAGTGTAGTGCGATTCTACTCAATAAAATTCCCAAGAAACTGCCAGACCCAGGGAGTTTTGTTTTGGATTGCACTATCTTCACAGAGAGATTCGAGCGTGCTCTCTGCGATATTGGGTCGAGTGTGAACCTTATGCCACACTCAGTTGCCAAGCGAATGAGGATGACAGATTTCCAGCCTACAAGGATTTCGCTGGTACTTGCTGATCGCTCAGTGCGACTTCTAAAGGGACTACTTGAAGATGTCCCAATCAAGATTGGGAATTGCTTGATCCCAACAGATTTCGTTGTCCTGATGTACAATGCTGAGCCTAAGGATCCTCTTATCCTGGGCAGGCCATTCCTTGCAACTGCTGGAGCCATGATTGACTGCAAGAATGGACAGATAGCTCTCAACATCGGTGATTTGGTGATGTCTTTTGACATGGAGAATATGATGAAAAGGCCAACCATCGATGGACATACATTCTATGTGGACACCTTCAGTGACATAGCTGAAGAGTACTTCCTGGAGATGCACCCTGAGGATCCACTGGAGAGAGTATTGATCTGCTCGGCCATTTCGGAAGACCGTTCACGTGACAAAACTGCTGGATACTCGAAGATGCTTGATTCAGTATCACCGGTATCGATCGATACCCTATTGGTATCGGTCGATACCCTACGGCCAGAAGGAGAGTTGGTCGACAGTTATAAGCAAGCTGCTGGGCTTGGGGATTGGAGTGCAAAGAATGCTCCTAAGGTGGAACTAAAGCCACTCCCACCAAATCTGAGGTATCGTTTTCTTGGTCCTAATTCCACATATCCAGTAATCATTAGTACCAGAGAGGTTGCTTTACTGCTGAGCAAGCTGCGCAAGTATCGCAAAGCTCTTGGCTATTCTCTTGCTGACATTTCAGGTATAGCACCAGACTTGTGCATGCACCGGATTCACCTAGAGGATGAGTCAAAGTCTTCAATTGAGTGTCAAAGGAGGCTGAATCCGAACCTGAAGGAAGTGGTCAGGAAGGAAGTGATGAAGCTGTTTAAGACCATCATCTTCCCACGATTTGGAGTGCCGCAAATTTTTATAAGTGATGGTGGCACCCACTTTATTAACAAGGTTTTCGAGAGGTTTCTGAAGAAGTATGGTGTAAACCATCGAGTGGCTACTCCATATCACCCTCAAACCAGTGGGCAAGTCGAGGTCTCCAACAGGCAAATCAAGGAGATTCTGGAAAATACAGTAGGTGCTTCTAGGAAGGATTGGTCTACAAAGTTGGATGATGCACTATGGGCTTACAGGACTGCTTTCAAGACACCATTGGGTACTACACCGTTCCACTTACTGTACGGTAAAGCATGTAACCTTCCAGTGGAGATAGAGCACAAGGCTGCATGGGCGACGAAGTTGCTGAACTTTGACATCAAGCCTGCAGCAGAGAAGAGATTGATTCAGCTGAACGAGTTGGATGAGATTAGGCACCACGCCTACGAGAACTCGAAGCTGTACAAGGAGAGAACTAAGGCCTATCATGATAAAAAGATCATCTCCAGACATTTCGAGCCGAACGACCAGGTACTTCTGTATAACTCTCATTTGCAATTGTTTTCTGGTAAACTACGTTCTTGTTGGTCAGGTCCCTTCACAATCAAGGAGGTCAGACCACATGGTGCTGTCGTGCTGATTAGTCCTACAGGCGATGAATTTACTATTAATGGACTAAGGGTGAAACACTATTGGGCAAAAGCCGAGATTCCAACACGGCAGATAATGCCTTTGGATGATGCACCCACAGCCTGAAAGGCGTTACAGTCAAGCTAATGAAGTTAAACGAGCGCTTGGTGGGAGGCAACCCACTGGTGAGTCTGTTTTGGAGTCGTTTTTCTTTTTCTTTTTCGTTGTGTGTTTGTGTCAGATAAAAACAAGGAGAAAAACTTGAAATCGCCTGAGTATCGATCGATACCATATTGTTATCGGTCGACACCGATCGCGAATGAGACGGTTCATCATATCGATTTAAGCCTGGTATCGATCGATACCAGGCCGTGTGTCGATCGATACCAGATGTCCAAGCACGGTAACCTCTTGTTTTTCTTAATTATATTCTGTTCTTTTGTTTTCTTTTACCTACTCTAGGCTAGATAACACTGGGGACAGTGTTTTTTAAGTCTGGGGGAGGTGTCTGCTGACACTGTGTTTGTTTTTCTTAGAGTCAGTTGTTTTATCGAGTCAAAAACGTTTTATTGAGTCAAAACTTGTTGGTGATGATGATCCTGTGCTTGAATAGTTGATAAATAATAGCGTAAAATATGAAATGATTTTCTTCTGAGTAGAGGGCTAGGAAAATTTCCATATGTTTAAAGTAATGATATCTCTCTCCCCTATTATAAGTTGATAAATAAGAGCATAAAAGATGAAATGATTTTCTTCTGAGTAGAGGGCTAGGAAAATTTCCAGCGATCCCATTATTCTACTTTAGAGGGAATGATCACACAAAGGTTGAAAGTGAGGTTAGGAAAATTTCCCGTGATACCACTATTCGCCTAAACCTTTGATACATAGAGAGGGAAGAACCGGGGATTCGGTGGCAAACACCATCAATACTCGCGTTTCGGACCTTAATGTGTATATGCAGATCTAAAAAAAAAAAAACATAATAAGAAATAAGTCTGAGGGAGAGAAAGTGATACAAAAAGTGTGAAATTGGGTGGTTCCTTGTAATGATATTGTATGGTAAAGGATCTAGAAGGTTCTTGAACATTAGATGCAGCGATGAAACTGGCGATGAGGACTTTATTTGAAAAATACTGCGAGATAATGTGTGGAGTCTGGAAAAGCTGCGAATGTCTACGGAGAAGTACATGGTGGTTAGATCAAAAGCTGGTTAGGTGACATTTGGGTGCTTGGGAAAAGGATCTTTGCGATGGTTCCTGAATAGGTGAGTCTCCGTGTTTTCAAACCTCTTTCTCTGGTTTAGTCTTCTATTTGCTTGAGGGCATGCAAATGCTAAGTCTGGGGGAGTTGATATATCACGGTTTTTACCCCCTTTAAGCCATGATATAAGTCCGTTTTATAGTCCTTCTAGTATTTTGGAGTCTTTTAGAGTCTTTACAGGTTTTAGCACGTTTGGAGCATAATTGGAGATATTGGAGCTTTCTGGAGCATTCTGGAGCAAAGCAGAAGTTCGTGTTGTTGAGTACCCGATTTCACGATCAGTGTCGATCGATACTGCCTAGTATCGATCGATACCTCTCCACAGCAAAGACACGGGCCACGGCTAATGAAGAGTTGAAGAATTGCAACTTTGTCCAGAAGTCTTTAATATTTACAAGAAGCCCCAAAACGTGATTTAGGTTATTTATAGGGATTTTACAGCCACTTTGTTAGCTACGCTTTATTTTATTCTGGATTTGTGAGAGAGCTTTTGGAGGGAGACAAATCTGAAACTATGTTCGTCCGAGAGAAGATTTCAAACCCTTTTATTACTCTTTCTTATTTTCTATTGAGTATTTATTCAAACATGTCTATTGATTCAATTTCCATGTCTGAGTAGATCCACTTTAGGTTTAGGGTTTTCTCATAAAGGTTTTCTCTGAATGCTAGGTTGATTAGTTTATTAGGATTCACCACTCTGAATCAGTTCTTCTCCTTAGATTGTGTTCAAAGCTAATTTTAGGTTGACGAATCTAGAACATAGATCTTAGGATAATTGATTTGGAACGACAGTACGATTAATTACCTGATAGAACCTTAGGTGAGCAAATTGATTATTCGCAAAGAGATTTGGTTTAATTGATTTGTGAACATATCAAACATGAACTTTAAAGCTGGTTTACTCTTGGGAATTTGCAAAGAGATTTTGGATTATGAGGTTTAGATTTAGATAATTTTCGCAACGACATTTGGTTAATTATAGCTTAGTGATTTGAGTTCAAGACCCGCGCTAAATCTGAATCATGTTAATTAATTTATCTGCATTCACTGATTTCCTGAGAAATACCCTAGACCTATATTCTCTCCATTGAATTTACAACTCGTTTACTGCTTATTGTTTTTGTTTCATCTTATTTGCTTAGCCTGATTCGATACTTTACAATCTATAGTGTGATTTCTCTGAGTTCTTGTGTTCGACCCCTGATATACTACAGCAACTGCTTTAGTACTTTTTAGGGTATTAATTTGAGCATATCATCCTGCACCCCCATTCAAAGGCCCTTGGCCTAGACGAGAGGGTACCAAGATAGTCTTCGAAAGAAATTGGGATGGACAGGAGAAGGCGTATGCCTTGAGTGATGACACCGCATTTAGACCTATTTCTGAGGAGTGAGACGATTTCGACACGCTGTTCTATAACACGTGGTTGGGAGTTACCATCGAGCCTACCAGGTTTGTGGATGGATTTTCTTTGCATCAGCTGGGTCTCGACTCAGATTTGGCTCGTCTGCTTGAGCGGATTGGTTTTGGTCACATTGCTACATAGCAGCATGACCTCTACCCATACTTGGTTCGTCAGTTTATGGCGACAGCTCGCGTTAGCTATTCAGATGAGGTTCTGCGAGACGCATAGGGTGGTAGCCTGTCCTTCATGGCTCGCGGAGTGAGGTACAAGATTTCATTCCCTGATCTCTGTGATCTCTATGGGTTTCGGAGGGATCGCAGGAGGATTGCTCTTCCAGCTGCCCATAACATACGTGGATTTTGGGCATGGTTTGGGAACGGTGTCTACGAGTCTAAGACGTCCACTCAGATGGACGTACGACATCCGGTCCTGCGTTGTATTGTTAGGATCCTGAGCACTACACTCCTGTGCAAGATGGAGCCTAACAAGATGAGAGTGTCTGAGCTTATGTTTCTGTTTCTGGTTGTCAGGAACATCATCCCTGAGCAGGATTTTGATTGGCCTGAGCTTGAGGATGTTAACCTTGGGGCTGTTTTTGCGCATCATCTGGTCTCTCTGAAGACCAAACCATTCACGGGGAGAAGCACGAAGAAGGAGTCAGTTGGTAGTCTTCTGACTCCTATTTTCCAGCACCTCGAGATCAGTACTACGAGCTGCAGGATTGTCACTACGGGTCGGTTCATGGATGAGGCTTATCTGAGGAACCTTAGGTGGTTGAAGACAAGGAGGAAGTGGATTCTTAATAGATCTGATGGGAGCTTTCTGGTGCAGCTACCTGACAGGGATCTGACAGACATATATGAGGATCCTGCTCAGCTTCGTTTCGAGCCTCCTGCAGAACTGTTGACTCCGATTCCTGCGACTAGACGACAGGTTCATCCACCTGCTGCTGACATTCCATCTACTTCACGATGGGGAGGACATACTGATGCAATCTTGAGAAGCAAGGACCTAAGCTACAACAACACTTTACGTCTCAAGAAAACAAAAGATATAATATGAAGACACTTTCCATTTCTAGAAGTGTTCACACTGTCCAAAAGAGCGTTCACACTTAAAAAGAAGACATGTTTTCCTTTGTTGACCAACCATAGAAGAGTCTTCCATGCTCTCACACGTTTTATGACCATAAAGGAAAGAGAAGGACACAAGATCACATCTCCATTCACTACGTTCCTCTTTTGAAGATTTGGAAAACCAATCACATTAATGGCTTAATAACTCGTCAATCAATCACCTACTAATTTAGTCATTATTATTCTTGTAATAATTAGTTTTCCTTTCATGTTGAGACTGAAAAATCTTTATAAGGTTTTCTTCTTCATTTTGTATATATAGAGATTTTTGGAAAAATAAAGAAAGTAATTTTCTTGTAAAGCTTTATGCTTTGTTTGCTTGTCTTTTCTATTATATGTGATTCCCTTAGAAAATAAGTGGGATCTCTGTCTTTGTGTGTGATTCACATAGACCTTGATTCGTGTTCTTATCACAAAGACTTCCGCATCTTTGAGTGGCGAACTTCAATCCACACACGCTTCCATCCTACCCCGGCCTAGACAAGGAGCGACCTTAGTCCAATTGTCTAGACCACCCGGCCTTGTACCTTAGGCCGTGAGCTCGTATCATTTTGGTATCAGAGTTAAAAGCTCCTATCCTCTATCGTTTTCATTTCTGTTTCGTTTTTGTTTCATATTTTTATCAAAAAAAACAAAATGTTTTGATTCTGTTTCAATTAAAAAAAAAAAAAAACTATAAAAAAATTTTCGTGTGCTTTTATCTTCATTTTGTTCTTCTTTGAAAAAAAATTATAAAAAAATATTCGGTTTTTATTTTGTGTCATTTTCAATTTAAAAAAAAAATTCCTTTTTCAATTTTCGTCTATATTTTCAGAATAAAAAAGTTAAAAAAAATTTATTCGGATTTAATCTTTTGGGTTAAACATTTTCAAAAAAAAAAAAATGGACACAATTTTGGTGGTACAAAGTGATATTTGTGGAGTAGGCAATAAGGCTGCGTTGACCCAAGGAAAGCAACCTAACTGTTAAGTTTTGAGGACAAAACTTCGTGAAGAAGGAGAGAATGATGCAATCTTGAGAAGTAAGGACCTAAGCTACAACAACACTTTACGTCTCAAGAAAACAAAAGATATAATATGAAGACACTTTCCATTTCTAGAAGTGTTCACACTGTCCAAAAGAGCGTTCACACTTAAAAAGAAGACATGTTTTCCTTTCTTGACCAACCATAGAAGAGTCTTCCATGCTCTCACACGTTTTATGACCATAAAGGAAAGAGAAGGACACAAGATCACATCTCCATTCACTACGTTCCTCTTTTGAAGATTTGGAAAACCAATCACACTAATGGCCTAATAACTCGTCAATCAATCACCTACTAATTTAGTCATTATTATTCTTGTAATAATTAGTTTTCCTTTCATGTTGAGACTGAAAACTCTTTATAAGGTTTTCTTCTTCATTTTGTATATATAGAGATTTTTGGAAAAATAAAGAAAGTAATTTTCTTGTAAAGCTTTATGCTTTGTTTGCTTGTCTTTTCTATTATATGTGATTCCCTTAGAAAATAAGTGGGATCTCTGTCTTTGTGTGTGATTCACATAGACCTTGATTCGTGTTCTTATCACAAAGACTTCCGCATCTTTGAGTGGCGAACTTCAATCCACACACGCTTCCATCCTACCCCGGCCTAGACAAGGAGCGACCTTAGTCCAATTGTCTAGACCACCCGGCCTTGTACCTTAGGCCGTGAGCTCGTATCATTTTGGTATCAGAGTTAAAAGCTCCTATCCTCTATCGTTTTCATTTCTGTTTCGTTTTTGTTTCATATTTTTATCAAAAAAAACAAAATGTTTTGATTCTGTTTCAATTAAAAAAAAAAAAAACTATAAAAAAATTTTCGTGTGCTTTTATCTTCATTTTGTTCTTCTTTGAAAAAAAATTATAAAAAAATATTCGGTTTTTATTTTGTGTCATTTTCAATTTAAAAAAAAAATTCCTTTTTCAATTTTCGTCTATATTTTCAGAATAAAAAAGTTAAAAAAAAATTATTCGGATTTAATCTTTTGGGTTAAACATTTTCAAAAAAAAAAAAATGGACACAATTTTGGTGGTACAAAGTGATATTTGTGGAGTAGGCATTAAGGCTGCGTTGACCCAAGGAAAGCAACCTAACTGTTAAGTTTTGAGGACAAAACTTCGTGAAGAAGGAGAGAATGATACAATCTTGAGAAGTAAGGACCTAAGCTACAACAACACTTTACGTCTCAAGAAAACAAAAGATATAATATGAAGACACTTTCCATTTCTAGAAGTGTTCACACTGTCCAAAAGAGCGTTCACACTTAAAAAGAAGACATGTTTTCCTTTCTTGACCAACCATAGAAGAGTCTTCCATTCTCTCACACGTTTTATGACCATAAAGGAAAGAGAAGGACACAAGATCACATCTCCATTCACTACGTTCCTCTTTTGAAGATTTGGAAAACCAATCACACTAATGGCCTAATAACTCGTCAATCAATCACCTACTAATTTAGTCATTATTATTCTTGTAATAATTAGTTTTCCTTTCATGTTGAGACTGAAAACTCTTTATAAGGTTTTCTTCTTCATTTTGTATATATAGAGATTTTTGGAAAAATAAAGAAAGTAATTTTCTTGTAAAGCTTTATGCTTTGTTTGCTTGTCTTTTCTATTGTGTGTGATTCCCTTAGAAAACAAGTGGGATCTCTGTCTTTGTGTGTGATTCACATAGACCTTGATTCGTGTTCTTATCACAAAGGCTTCCTCATCTTTGAGTGGCGAACTTCAATCCACCCACGCTTCCATCCTACCCCGGCCTAGACAAAGAGCGACCTTAGTCTAATTGTCTAGACCACCCGGCCTTGTACCTTAGGCTGTGAGCTCGTATCACATACACAGGCTGCATCATGCCCACCTATTCCTGAGCCACAGTGGCATGAGGACACGGACGTCCCGATGGAGCCAGCAGCTTTCCAGAGACTGATGATAGCGAGCATGAAGAACATCTGGGCTGCTATTCGCTGCCGTTGCATGACTGACACGGATGCTGATCCGTCGTTCCAGCCTGGACCTTCACATACCGCTGCTGTTGCTGACCATGAGAGTGATTCTGAGGAGACGCAGGATTAGTCTTCTCTATCTTCACGTTTGTATTTTTCTTTCTTTTTCTTTTATTTTTCTTTTCTGTTGAACTTATGTCAGTATTTGTTTCTGCATTTGAACTTCTTTGGATTTATGTTTGATCTACCATGTTGCTTTTAACCTATTTTTTAGTGTTCCTAACAGTGCTAACATCTAACACAATGGAATGCTTTCTCTGGTTAAGCGACTCGACACCCCTGATTTTCAATCAGTGTGTCGACATACAGTTGGTGTCGATCGATGCCTGCCAGTATCGATCGATACCCTGTAAACGTACGGTTTCTGATATTTCATAATCCACTTGGTTCATTTGTTTTCCTTCACCAACTCTAGGCTAGATAACACTGGGAACAGTGTTGTTTAAGTCTGGGGGAGGTAGTCGCTAACTTTGTTTTTGTTTTTCTTAGCGTCAGTCTGTTTTTGAGTCATTCGTTGTTTTATTGAGTCAAACCTTTGTCTGAGACTGTGATCTTTTTCTTGAATCTATTGATTTGACCTTGCTTCTAGAAATTTCTCGCATAGCCACGAATTAGACACGAAATAATTCGTGGCTTTTTTAAAAACCCCGAAAATGCCACGAAAAATCATAGAATAGCCACGAAAAAGCCACGGAAAAGCCACGAAAAAATGGTCACGATCCTATAGCCACGAAAGCTTTAGCCACAAATTGTTTTCGTTGCTATAGGATCGTGACCATTTTTTCGTGGCTTTTTCGTGGCTTTTAAAAGCCACGAATTATTTCGTGTCTAATTCGTGGCTATGCGAGAAATTTCTACTAGTGATTATTCGCCTACGCCTTTGATACTTTGAGAGGGAAGAACCAGGGATTCGGTGGCTAACACCATCAATACTCGCGTCTCATACCTTGATTTGTATATGCAAAGCTAAAAAAACAAAAGAGAGAACATAATAAGAAATAAGTCTGGGGAGAGAAATAATACCAAAAAGTGTGAAAAGATAGTTCCTTGTCATGATATTGTATGCGAAAGAATCTAGAAGGTTCTTGGTATTAATCACAGCAATGAAACTGGCGAGGATGGCTTGATTGAACAATGCTGCGAAATAATGTGTGTAGTCTGGGAAGTTGCGAATGTCTACGGAGAAGTACATGGTGGTTTGTTCAAAAACTGGTTAGGAGACATTTGGGTGCTTGGGAAAAGGGTCATTGCAACGTTTCAAGAACAGGTGAGTCTCTATGTTTTCAAACCTCTTTCTCTGGTTTAGTCTTCTATTTGCTTGAGGGCAAGCAAAGGCTAAGTCTGGGGGAGTTGATATATCATGGTTTTTACCTTGTTTAAGCCATGATATAAGTCCGTTTTATCGAGTCTTTATTCTATTATAGATTCTTTTAGAGTCTTTTACAGGTTTTAGCACATTTGGAGCATTATTGGAGATATTGGAGTTTTATGGAGTGTTCTGGAGCAAAACTGAAGTCCGGTGACTAAGTGCCATATCGAAGCGTCAAGCATCGATCGATACCTCCTTGGTATCGATCGACACCCATCGAGGAGATTACGAGTCGCGACTTTTAATGAAGTTTGAAGAATTGCAGAACTTGCCCAGAAGACTTTAATATTTACAAGAAGACCCCAATTCGTGTTTAGACAATTTAATTAGGTTTTACAGCCACTTTGATGGCTATGCTTATTTTACTTTGGTTTTGTGAGAGAGATTTTGAAGGGAGACAAGTCTGAAACTTTGTTCGTCCGAGAGAAGATTTCGAACCCTCTTGTTACTCTTTCTGATTTATTTGATGATTTATTCAAACATGTTTATTGCTTCAATTTCCATGTCTGAGTAGATCTCTTGTTAGGTTCAGGGTTCTCAATATTTTTTTCTCTGAATGCTAGGTTGATTTATTATTAGTATTCACTATGTGAATTAGTTCTTCACCATAGGTTGTTTGCAAAGCTAATTCTGGATTGATCACCTAGAACTTCTATCTTAGGATAATTGATTAGGCACGAGAGTTCGATTAATTACCTGATAGAACCTAAGGTGAGAAAAATAACTATTCGCAAAGAGATTTGGTTTAGTTGTTTTGTGAACAAATCAAACTTGATATAAAAGCTGGTTTAGACTTTAGGATTCGCAAAGAGATTTGGAATTCCTAGGATTTAGACTTATATAATTCTCGCAACGAGAGTTGTTTAATTATACCATAGTGATTTGAGTTCAAGAAAAGCGCTAAATCTGAATCTTGTTAATTAGTTTGTCTGCATTCAGTGATTCCCTTAGAAATACCCTGAACCTATCTTTCTCCCAATTGAATTCACAATCATTTTAATTTAAATTCTGTTTTCAATACCATTGATTGCTTAGCGTAATTTTCACCTATATAATCTATTGTGTGTCTCTGTGAGTCCTTGTGTTCGACCCCTACTATACTGCAACTACTGCTTAGTACTTGTAGGGGATTAATTTGAGCATATCAGCGTGTTGTCGTGCACCATGGCGAGCTTGTATACGCCGTTCTTTACTATTTCGGAAATTCGGTATGGACCTTCCCAGTTGGTACCCAATTTTCCAGCATTCCTTTCTCTTGTGTTTTCATAGGTTTTTCATAAGACGAGCTCGCCGACTTGAAACCTGATCAAATTTAACATTTGAATTAAAGTAGCGTGCTGCCGCGTGTTGGTAGTTTTGAAGATTGACGAGTGCTCGATCTCGACACTCATTGATTATATCGAGTTGTGATATATCATGGTTTTTACCCTGTTTAAGCCATGATATAAGTCCATTTTACAGAGTCTTTATAGTATTTTGAAGTCTTTTACAGGTTTTAGCACATTTGGAGTATTATTGGAGATATTGGAGTTTTATGGAGCATTCTGGAGCGAAACTGAAGTCTGATGACTAAGTGCCCGATCTGAGCGACAAGCATCGATCGATACCCCTTGGTATCGATCGACACCCATCGAGAGATCACGGGCCGCGACTTTTTATGAAGTTTTGAAGAATTGCAAAACTTGCCCAGAAGACTTTGATATTTACAAGAAGACCTTAATTTGTGTTTAGGTTATTTAATTAGAATTTTCAGCCACTTTGTTGGCTACGCATTATTTTATTTTGGATTTGAGAAAGAGCTTTTGAGGGAGACAAGTCTGATACTTTGTTCGTCTGAGAGAAGATTTCGAACCCTTTGTTACTCTTTCTTATTATTTATTTGAGTATTTATTCAGTCATGTTTATTGTTTCAATATCCATGTCTGAGTAGATCACATGTTAGGTTCAGGGTTCTCATAAGGGTTTTCTCTGAATGCTAGGTTGATTAATTTATAGGATTCACCATCTGAATTAGTTCTTCACCATAGGTTGTGTTCAAAGCTAATTCTAGGTCGACGAATCTGGAATTTAGATCTTAGGATAATAGATTAGGCACGAGAGTGCGATTAATTACTTGATAGAGCCTAGGTGAGAAAATTGATTATTCGCAAAGAGATTTGGTTTAATTGATTTGTGAACATATCAAACCTGAACTTCAAAGCTGATTTAGACTTTAGGATTCGCAAAGAGATTTGGAATTCCTAGGATTTAGATTTAGATAATTTTCGCAACGAGAGTTGGTTAGCTATATTTTAGTGATTTGAGTTCAAGAACCGCGCGTAATCTGAATCATGTTAGATAATTTAGCTGCATTCATTGATTTCCTGGGAAATACCCTGAACCTATCTGTCTCCAACTGAATTTACAACACCTTCAATTGCATACTTGTTTTCAGTTACATCTTTTGATTTAGCGTATTTTGGATCTATATAATCTATTGTGTGATATCTTGAGTTCTTGTTTTCGACCCCTGATTTACTGCAGCAACTGCTTTAGTACTATTTAGGGTATTAATTTTGGCATATCAAATTTGGCGCCGTCGCCGGGGGCTCAATTCGCCATTAGATTTTAGCTAAGAAATTCGTCTAAATCGTCCGAGTATCGATCGATACCCTTCAGTATCGGTCGATACCCGTCGTCAATTTCAGTTACTTACGTTCTTTACCTATGATTTCAGGTGCATGCCTAATTTGAAACCAGAAGCAAAAAGAGCACTCTGCTAGTTGATCTATCACTGGAACAGCTATCACTTGTGGAACGCACAAACAGGAAAGCAAAGAAATCAGCTAAGATGAACAACAATCAAGTGGGGTTGGTTCAAGATGCAGCTGGTGCTTACAGAGACCAAGAGGGTCGGTTGTGCAATGAGCAAGGACAACGTCTGGATGGAGAGGGGATCGTCATACCACCTGCTCTTGTTGTCGCCGAGAATGTCGCTGGGAACGCGAGGAATGTTGTGGTTAATCGTGCAAAAATGATTGGTGAGTACAACAGGCCTGATCAGTTTTTCGCCAATCGGTCAGCGATTCGTCCTCCTGCGTTTAAGAGGAATGACTTTGAGCTGAAACCTGCATACTACACTCTTGTGGGACAGCATCTCTTTCATGGTCTTCCTCATGAACATCCGATGGATCATGTGGAGAAGTTCGAGGACTTGGTCACTAGCATCAAGAGCAATGGAGTGTCCTACGACTATCTCTTCTGCAAGCTCTTCCCCTACTCTCTAGGTGGAGATGCGACTTACTGGCTGAGGCAGCTGCCTCCTGGATCGCTGACTACTTGGGAGGACACTAAGAGGGCATTCTTGATTAACTTCTACAATGATGCACGATCTGAGGATCTAAGGAATAAAATCTCCCAATTTTCTCAAGGACCTACTGAGGCGTTCAAGGTTGCTTGGACGAGATTCAGATCGTATCAGAGAGATTATCCACATCACGGATACTCTGAAGTGCAGTTGTTGGGTATCTTCTTCAGAGGGATAGATTGGAGGTATCAGATGGCTTTGGACGCTTCAAGCAGTGGTAATTTCAACACCAGGTATCCTGAGGGCGCTTATGTGTTGATTGAGAACTTTTCATCTAGCAGTAGCACCAAGAGTGCATATTTCGAGCGCAAGAAGCTGGCTGGTAATCATGATGGGTCGTAGATCGCTGAAGTTAAGGCTCAGCTGGATTCTATGCACAGTCTTCTGCTGGGAAAGACAACAAAGGCCGTTCACTTTGCTGAAGATGTTGAGGTGTTTAACGAGGGTGAAGCAGAAGATGTCAACTACATTGGTGGTTCTGGTTTTCAGGGACAGAGGAACCAATTCAACAACAATCGGAGCTTCAACAACAACTTCCAACAAGGAGGATTCAACTAGAAACCTGCCCAAAACAGCGGTTACACCAGGAACTACGGAAGTCCTTCTTACGAGCCTGTGACTGCTAAAACATCAGAGAACAAGATTGAGGCCATGCTTGAAACGCTCGTTCAAGGACAGCAGCAGATCACAGTGACCTTCAATGGTAAGATGGACGCCATGTACAAAGATCTGAGTGGAAGGATCGATGCTCTTGGTATTCATCAGAAGAAGCTGGAAACTTAGGTAGCTCAGACTTCAGAAGGTTCGAGAAGACAAGAAGGTTTTCTTCCAGGAAAAGGAGAGGACCAAGGGCACACATCAATGCCATTACATTGAGAAGTGGTAAAGAGGTCACTTCAGGAGCAATAGTAGACCAACCTGCTGAAAATTTTGAGATGTCTGACGATGAGGACTCTGAAATCGCCAAGGCATCGATCGACACTACCAAGCATCGATCGACACCGGTCAAAATTCTTACACGGGAAAACTCAAAATCCCGTGTATCGATCGATACCCCCCTGTATCTATCGATATTGAACCTGAAATCGATACAACACTTAAGGTTACGAAGGAGAAGCCTAAAGCGGTTGCAGAGAGTGTCTACATGCCGCAGATACCTTATCCCAGAGCTCTTGGGAAGACTAAGAATGAGGTAGAGGACACTAGATGCAAGGAAATTTTGGACAAGCTGGTTGTTGAACTTCCCTTCATCGATGCTATCAAAACTTCTCCAGCTTTCAGGAGATATGTCAAGAAGATGGTGTCCAGCAATGTGAACCTTGAAGACGGTTGTCTGATGATCACTCATGAGTACAGTGCAATCCTAACCAACATGATCCCAACGAAACTACCAGATCCAGGGAGCTTTGTATTGGATTGCACAATCTTTACTGATAGGTTTGAGGGTTCTCTTTGTGACCTTGGCTCAAGTGTCAACCTCATGCCATACTCGGTTTCTAAGAGAATGGGAATGACAGACTTCACTTCTACGAGGATCTCGCTGATAGTTCAGTTAGACTTCCAGAAGGTTTGCTCGAGGATGTTCCGATTAAGATTGGGAATTGCTTAATCCCAACTGATTTCATTGTCTTGGAGTATGATTCAGAACCCAGAGATCCTCTCATCTTGGGAAGGACATTCCTAGCAACAGCTGGTGCTCTGATTGATTGCAGGAACGGGAAGATAGCTCTTAACATTGGTGAGTTGGTCATGACTTTTAACATGGAGAAGATGATGAAGAGACCAACCATCGATGGACAGACTTTCTTCGTTGATACCTTCTGTGATATTGCTGAGGAGTATTTCTTGGAGATGCATCCTGAAGACCCATTAGAGAGGGCATTGGTCTTTTCAGCTGAGTCAGAAGTCCATTCGAGTGATGTTGCTGCTGAATACGCGAAGATACTCGATACAGCACTGCCAGTATCGATCGATACTCACCTAGTATCGATCGATACCCTGCGACCAGAAAAAGGTTTGGCCGAAAGTACTTAGCAAGCTGCTGGGCTTGGAGATTGGAGCGAGGAGAAAGCTCCTAAGGTGGAACTCAAACCACTTCCTACGAATCTGAGGTATGGTTTTCTTGGTCCTAATTCCACGTTCCCATTAATCATTAATGCTTCCTTGAACAACGCAGAGGTTACCTTACTGCTGAGCAGGCTGCGCAAGTATCGCAAAACTCTTGGCTATTCCCTTGATGATATTTCAGGTATATCCCCAGACCTGTGCATTCATAGGATTCATCTTGATTACGAGTCAAAGGCTTCAATCGAGCATCAAAGGAGGCTGAATCCGAACCTAAAGGAAGTGGTTAAGAAAGAGGTCATGAAACTCTTGGATGCAGGAGTTATCTATGCCATCTCAGATAGCTCTTGGGTCAGTCCAGTGCACGTCGTTCCTAAGAAAGGAGGGATAACCGTGTTGAAGAATGAGAAGCATGAGATGATTCCTACGAGGACTATCACTGGACATCGAATGTGCATTGACTACAGGAAGTTGAATGCAGCTACACGGAAATATCACTTCCCATTGCCATTCATTGACCAGATGTTGGAGAGATTGGCTAGTCATCCCTACTATTGTTTCCTAGATGGATATTCAGGTTTCTTCCAGATCCCTATCCATCCAGATGACCAAAGAAAGACCACTTTCACATGTCCCTATGACACATTCGCATACAGGAGAATGCCATTTGGATTGTGTAACGCTCCAGCCACTTTTCAGAGATGCATGATGTCTATCTTCACAGACATGATTGAGGATTTCATGGAGGTGTTCATGGATGATTTTTCAGTATATGGATCATCATTCAAGGACTGTTTGGCTAACTTGTGTAAGGTGCTCCAGAGGTGTGAAGAGAAACACTTGGTCCTTAATTGTGAAAAGTGTCACTTTATGGTTCAAGATGGCATCGTACTTGGGCACAAGGTCTCTGAAGCTGGGATCGAAGTTGAAAAAGCCAAGATTCAGGTCATGACAAGTCTCCAACCACCGACCTCTGTGAAGGATATTCGGAGTTTCCTTGGTCATGCTGGATTTTACAGGAGGTTTATCAAGGATTTCTCCAAGATAGCACGCCCACTCACTGCTTTATTGTGCAAGGAGATCAAATTTGATTTCACGCCTGATTGTCTTGCAGCCTTTGAGGAGATCAAAAAGGCTTTGGTGAGTGCTCCTATTGTGCAACCTCCTGATTGGACTCTGCCTTTTGAGATCATGTGCGATGCTAGTGATTTTGCTGTTGGGTCAGTTCTGGGTTAGAGGAAAGATAAGAAGCTGCATGTCATCTACTATGCCAGCAGGACATTGGATGATGCTTAGAGGAATTACAGCACCACAGAGAAGGAACTACTTGCAGTTGGCTTCTCCTTTGAGAAATTCCGATCCTACTTGATTGGGAGCAAGGTGGTTGTTCAAACTGATCATGCTGCTCTCAAATATCTGATGCAGAACAAGGATCTCAAGCCTCGTCTTTGTCGTTGGGTTCTTTTGCTACAAAGTTTCGACATCGAAGTTAAGGACAAGAGAGGCATATAGAACGGGGTCGCTGACCATCTCTCGAGGATGGGGATCGATACAGACGTCCCTATTGATGATCAACTACCTGAGGAAGTCATTTACTTCATTGAAATTGGGTTTCAGATGAATTTCGCAGAGAATCAGCAATTTTCTCGAGTTGCAGGTCTCAGTATCGATCGATATCCGGAGTGTATCGATCGATACCCTGCGATTTCCAGACCTGTTTTGATTGGTGATCATCTTGATCCTTCTGAAGACCATCTCATTGCTGCAACCGATTCTGATGATCCATGGTATGCTGATATTGCCAACTACCTCGCTGCAGATGCAGAGCCAACACACCTCAAGAAATATACCAGGAAGAAGTTCATGCGTGACATAAGGAGATTCTTTTGGGATGAACCTTACCTGTACAAGCACTGTTCTGATGGTATCTACAGGAGATGCATTGATGAATCAGAGGTTCCTGGTGTCTTGTTTCATTGTCATGGATCCGACTATGCTGGTTATTTTGCCACTTTCAAGACAGTGTCCAAGGCTCTTCAAGCAGGCTTCTGGTGGCCTACCATGTTTAAGGATGCTCATGCTTTCGTCTCACAGTGTGATGCTTGTTAGAGGAGAGGGAAAATCAGTAAGAGACATGAAATGCCACAGAATTTCATCCTTGAGGTTGAAGTTTTGGATTGTTGGGGCATCGATTTTATGGGTCCATTTCCTTCGTCACACGATAACAAATACATCCTGGTTGCTGTGGACTATGTGTCCAAATTGGTGGAAGCGATTGCCAGCAAGAAAAATGACTCTGATGTGGTTGTTAAGCTGTTTAAGACCATAATTTTCCCTTGCTTTGGAGTACCTCGAATTGTGATAAGTGATGGTCGCTCTCACTTTATCAACAAAATTTTCGAGAGTTTGCTGAAGAAGTATGGTGTGAACCATCGTGTAGCTACTCCATATCACCCTCAGACGAGTGGGCCAGTCGAGGTCTTCGACAGGCAGATCAAGGAGATTCTGGAAAAGACAGTGAGTGTTTCTCGGAAGGATTGGTCTACGAAGTTGGATGATGCGCTATGGGCATACAGGACTGCTTTCAAGACACCAATGGGTACTACACCATTCCACTTGCTATATGGGAAAGCATGTCACCTTCCAGTGGAGATTGAGCACAATGCTGCATGGGCGACGAAGTTGCTGAACTTCGACATCAAACATGCTGCTGAGAGGAGATTGATTCAGCTGAACGAGCTGGATGAGATCAGGCACCACGGTTATGAGAACTCGAAGCTGTACAAGGAGAGAACCAAGGCTTATCATGATAAGAAGATCATCTCCAGACACTTCGAGCCGAATGACCAGGTACTTCTCTATAACTCTCGTTTGCAATTGTTTCCTAGTAAACTGAGTTCTCGGTTGTCAGGTCCCTTCACAATCAAGGATGTCAGACCACATGGTGATGTAGTGCTGATCAATCGTAAAGGCGAAGAGTTCACTGTCAATGGACAAAGGGTGAAACACTATTGGGCAAAACCGAGATTCCAGACGGACACATAACTCCTCTGGATAATGCACCCACAGCCTGAGTGGAGTTACAGTCAAGCTAATGACGTTAAACGAGCGCTTGGTGGGAGGCAACCCACTGGTGAGTCTGTTTTTGAGTCGTTTTTCTTTTTATTTTCGTTCGTTTTGTGTTTGTGTCAGGATAAACAAGGAGCAAAATTCGAAATCGCCTTAGTGTCAATCGATACCCCATTGGTATCGGTCGACACCAATCGCGAATAGACGGTTCATCAAGTCGATTTAAGCCTGGTATCGATCGATACCAGGCTGTGTGTCGATCGATACTCGATGTTCCAGCAAGGTAACTTCTTGTTTTTCCCAATTTTATTATGTCCTTTTGTTTTCTTTCACTGACTCTAGGCTAGATAACACTGGGGACAGTGTTGTTCAAGTCTGGGGGAGGTGTCTGCTGACATTGTTTTTGTTTTTCTTAAAGTCAGTCGTTTTATCGAGTCAAAATTGTTTTGTTGAGTCAAAACTTGTTGGAGATGATGATCCTGTGCTTGAACCTATTGATTTGATTTTGTTTTTGAGTGCACAGTGTTACAGGATCAGTTCTAGAACGACTAATGAAAAATCCAAGGACTGACCAGTTGACTAGAAAACATACATGTCTCCAGCAGAGTTCTTCTGACGCCTGAGCCAAATTTCTGCACTTCATCAATGTGGTTAGTGTTTTTAGAGCTTGATTCATCATTCATATCTGATAAAGGAACCCATGTGTTTAAAGTTATGGTATCTCTCTCCCCTGTTATAAGTTGATAAATAAGAGCATAAAATATGAAATGATTATCTTCTGAGTAGAGGGCTAGGAAAATTTCCAGCGATCCCATTATTCTACTTAAGAGGGAATGATCACACAAAGGTTGAAAGCGAGGTTAGGAAAATTTCCTGTGATACCATTATTCGCCTACACCTTTGATTACTTTTGAGGAAAGAACCGGGGATTCGGTGGCTAACACCATCAATACTCGCGTCTCGAACATTAATGTGTAAATACAAGGAACACAATAAGAAATAAGTCTGGGGAGAGAAATAAAACCAAAAAATGTGAAAAATGGTGGTTCCTTGTCATGATATTGTATGGTAAAGAATCTAGAAGGTTCTTGAACATAAGCTGCAGCGATGAAACTGGCGATGATCAGGGTTTTATTTGAACAATGATGTGGGATTTTGTGTCGAGTTTGGAAAAGCTGCGAATGTCTACGGAGAAGTACATGGTGGTTAGATCAAAAACTGGTTAGGTGACACTTGGGTACTTGGGAAGAGGGTCATTTCGATGGTTAATGAACAGGTGAGTCTCTACGTTTTCAAACCTCTTTCTCTGGTTTAGTCTTCTATTTGCTTGAGGGCAAGCAAAATGCTAAGTCTGGGGGAGTTGATATATCATGGTTTTTACCCTGTTTAAGCCATGATATAAGTCAATTTTATTGAGTCTTTATAGTATTTGGAGTCTTTTAGAGTCTTTTACAGGTTTTAGCACATTTGGAATATTATTGGAGATATTGGAGTTTTATGGAGCATTCTGGAGCGAAACTGAAGTTTGATGACTAAGTGCCCGATCTGAGCTAGCGACAAGCATCGATCGATACCCCCAGGTATCGATCGACACCCATCGAGAGATCACGAGCCGCGACTTTTTATGAAGTTTTGAAGAATTGCAAAACTTGCCCATAAGACTTTGATATTTACAAGACCTCAATTTGGGTTTAGGTTATTTAATTAGAATTTTCAGCCACTTTGTTGGCTACGCATTATTTTATTTTGGATTTGAGAGAGAGCTTTTGAGGGAGACAAGTCTGATACTTTGTTCTTCTGAGAGAAGATTTTGAACCCTTTGTTACTCTTTCTTATTATTTATTTGAGTATTTATTCAGTCATGTTTATTGTTTCAATCTCCATGTCTGATTAGATCACATGTTAGGTTCAGGGTTCTCATAAGGGTTTTCTCTGAATGCTAGGTTGATTAATTTATAGGATTCACCATCTGAATTAGTTCTTCACCATAGGTTGTGTTCAAATCTAATTCTAGGTCGACGAATCTGGAATTTAGATCTTAGGATAATTGATTAGGCACGAGATTGCGATTAATTACTTGATAGAGCCTAGGTGAGCAAATTGATTATTCGCAAAGAGATTTGGTTTAATTGATTTGTGAACATATCAAACCTGAACTTTAAAGCTGACTTAGACTTTAGGATTCGCAAAGAGATTTGGAATTTCTAGGATTTAGATTTAGATAGTTTTCGCAACGAGAGTTGGTTAGCTATAATTTAGTGATTTGAGTTCAAGAACCGCGCGTAATCTGAACCCTGTTAGTTAATTTAGCTGCATTCATTGATTTTCTGGGAAATACCCTGAACCTATCTGTCTCCAACTGAATTTACAACACTTTTAATTGCATACTTGTTTTCAATTACATCTTTTGATTTAGCGTATTTTGGATCTATATAATCTATTGTGTGATATCTTGAGTTCTTGTGTTCGACCCCTGATTTACTGCAACAACTGCTTTAGTACTATTTATGGTATTAATTTGAGCATATCAAGTTGGTCGAGAAGCATTTCGTTATATAGTTCCTCGTTCACTGGACACATATATACTCTTAGACTGGGGACTGCGACCTAAGCGGGGAATACGGCCTCAATACCATAAGCCAAGGAGAATGGTGTTTCTAAGGTTTCTTTGCGAGGTGAGGTCCGACAAGCCCATAGTAATCCAGGGATTTCGTCTGACCATTTTTGCTTTTTAGCATCCAATCATTTTTTGAGATTTCTCAATATTAGCTTATTTGCTGCCTCGGCTTGCCCGTTGCCTTGAGGGTAACGTGGAGTCGAGGTTGTCAGTCTGATTCTGTGATTTCCACAGAACTCGAGGAACTGATTTAAGATGAATTGTGAACCGTTATGGTTATAATCTCGTATGGGACTCCGTGCCGGCAGACCACGTTTTGCAATACGAATTCTTGAACGTGGTTTACTTTGACCTGCTGGAAAGCTCATGCCTCTACCCATTTGGTGAAGTAGTCAGTGAGGACGGGTAGGAAGCGACACCTCCTTTTTCCCGAGGTCACCATAGGTCCTACTATATCCATAGACCACCTCATAAAAGGGTATGCATATGAGATGGAAGATAAATTTGCAGTGGGCTGATGCATCGTTAGAGCATGCCGTTGGCATTTGTCACATGCTTTAGAGTGTTCTTCGCAGTCAGCGACCAAGGTGGGCCAAAAATACCCTTGCATTTTGATCCTGATGGCTAGTGCCCTTCCTCCCGAATGGCTGCCACACGAGCCTCCATGTACTTCCGACAATATCGTAAAAGCTTTGAGCCTGTGGACACATACCAGGTAGGGGCCATTCATTCATCGCTTATAAAGGCGGGGGTTGATTATACAATATCTTGAAGCTATAGTTTTGAGCTTGCGAGCTTCTCACTTGCTGGGGAGAGCCTCTCCCCCCCCCCCCCCCCCCCCACCCTCAATGTATTGTATAATCGCTGCTCACCAGTCAGCTCTTGCAATCATGTTTTCGCGGAGAGAAACATGCATGGCGTCGAGCTGAGCTTGTTCCGGGTCCTCCGCTTCTCCTATTTTGGGAGGGAGGTCGTCCTCTATTGGTGCTAGTACTATGTCCAACTCCATATTATCATCATCTATTTCCATTAAATCCTCGGCATATTTATCGATTTTAATTCTTGGTTTTTCAATTCCTTCCACCGGAATTACTCTTTTTACGAGTGGATTTGAGGTTGATGCCAAAGCTGCCAGTGCATCTGCGATCGTGTTCTCACCTCGCAGTATTCGGGTCAGGCTGAAGACTTCGAATCGCTTAACTAGCTCATGTACTATAGCTAGATAAGATTCCATCCTGGTATCTTTGACTTCGTATTCTCCATGAAATTGGCTTGTAATGAGCTGGGAATCGTTGAACGCATTCAGGTTGCGTATTCCTATTCCAGCTGCGAATCGGAGACCTGCTATTAAAGCCTCGTACTCGGCTTCGTTATTCGATGCTGAGAATCCGAATCAAAAGGACTGTTCCACGACCTCATTAGTCGGGGATACTAGGTGGACTCCAACACATGCCCCCTGTTTCGAGGAGGCTCCATTGGCGTAAAACTGTCAGGTTTCGGAGCTTGTTTCGGTCACCTGGCTGTTAACTGTAAGCTCGATGATGAAATCAGCTAGTATATGTGCTTTGGCGCTAGTCTGAGGTTGATATTCGATATCTTACTCGCTCTGTTCGATGGCCCATTTGGCTAGCCTGCCAGACTGGTTGGGGCTGTGCAATACTGTGCGTAATGGCTGTGTCGTCATTACTATGATAGGATGTGACTGAAAATACGGCCTGAGCTTGCGAGCCAAGATTACTACTGCCAAAACCAGTTTTTCCATTTGTGGATACCTTGTTTCACCGTCTACTAAGGATTTGCTCACGTAGTAGATTGGTTTCTGCTTAGCTCGTTCTTCTCTTATAAGGACACCACTCACTGCGGCCTCGGAGACCGCTACGTATAGGTAAAGCGGCTCTCCCTCAATTGGTTTTGATAAAATGGGGGGGGCTCGAAGAGGTACGCCTTTAGTTGCTTAAAGGCCTCCCCGCACTTGTCATCCCATATGAACTTTTTGTTTTCCTTTAGTAGTTGGTAAAAAGGGAGACATTTATCAGTCGACCTGGAAATAAATCGATTTAGTGCATCAATGCGGCATGTCAGCCTTTGCACCTCCTTTACCGAGGTCAGAGGTTGCATTTCCAAGAACGCACTGATTTGTTTGGGGTTTGTTTCTATTCCTCTCTGAGTCACTATGTACCCTAGGAATTCACCTGAAGCGACCCCGAAAGGGCACTTTGAGGGATTAAGTTTCATCTTATACTTGTTTAGTAAGGTGAAACATTCCCCCAACTGGCTTATGTGATCTTCCTCTTTCAGAAATTTAACCAACATGTCATCAATGTAGACCTCCATTGACTTACCCAGGAGGCTGGCAAACATTCTGTTCATAAGTCTTTGGTAGGTTGCTCCCACGTTTTTAAGGCGAAATGGCATCACTTTATAGCAGTACGTTCCTCGTTCTATTATGAAGGATGTCTTATCTTGGTCCTCAGGGTTCATTTGTATTTGATTATACCCTGAGAACGCATCCATGAAGCTGAGGAGCTATTGCCCTATGGTAGCTTCCACCAGCTGGTCGATGTGAGGTAGTGGGAAGCTATCCTTACGACACGCTTCGTTTAGATCTGTAAAATCTACGCATACTCGCCAGGTGCCATTTTTCTTCTTTACTATGACCGGATTTGCTAGTCAGTCAGGATATTTCACCTCCTTGATGAATCCAACGCTTAGCAACCTGGTGACCTCGCTGTTAACAGCCTCGGTCTTGTCAGGTCCGAATTTCCGACGCTTTTGACGTACTGGTTTGTGATTTGGATCCACATTGAGCTCGTGTGAGATGATGTTTAGATCGATTTCGGGCATATCAGTTTTTGTCCATGTGAATGAGCCAGAATTTTCTTTGAGAAATGTTATTAATTGATTATTTGAGCCTTGGAGAGCTTGGACCCAATTCCTACTTTCTGGTCAGGATGAGACTCGTTGACCACAATTTTCTCGATAAAGTCTTTGCGAGGTCCGATGAAGCATGGATCACTTTTCTTTTTGGCCAGGCGATATGCGAGCTCATCTTTACGTTGTAGTTGATATACGGCGCTTTCTTTTGCTATCTGGAAGCCTGCCATGTAACACATTCTGGATTCCTTTTGACTCCCCTTAATTGTTGCGATTCCATGTTGGGCGGGGAATTTTATACATTGATGGTAGGTCGAGGATACAGCCCTCATTGAATGTATCCAGGTTCTTCCCGAGATGGCAATGAAAGGGGCTGGCCTATCTATCACAGTGAATTTGACCATCCTTCTTACTCATGCTGCTATTACAGGGAGTCTTATCGTTCCGAGGGATAACGTGGTTTCCCCCGAGAAGCCGGTTAACACCATCTTATTCTCCTCGATTACATGATATGGTATATCCATTTCCCTAAGAACACTTAGGAGGATGAGTTCTACGGAGCTCCCTGTGTCCACGAGCATCTTAGTGAGCTCGTATTCACCCACTTCCAGGATGATTAGGAGAGCATCATCATGTGGGGAATCTAGCTCAAAGACCTCACTTTCCCAAAATGAGATTTGTGTGTCAGGTCCCTTGAACGGGGTCTTGTCACGTACGTCGGTATTTACCCAGCGTTGATGTTTCTTAATCGAATTTACGGAGTTGCGACACAACTAGGATCCTCCGTGAATAAAGTTAATTCTTTTCTTCGAGCTAGGGGGAGGTAGGTATGTCTCCCTGTCTTTGGGGGGATTTTGCCTCGCTGCGTCCTCGGCTGAACGTTCTCGCTTACGATCATCCTCAGATGGGCGATCTCGCCCTTCATCGTCTCGAGCTGGGTAATAGTTCTTTCTCGGAGGAGGTTTCTCCAGTTCAATTTTGCCCAGCTCTCGTGCCGCAAATTTTTCTGCGAGCTGCTTCTTCACCTCATGGCACTCCTCGGTTGAATGACCCTTGATTTTATGAAAATCACACCACTTTCTGGGGTCATAAGGCTTAAATCTGTTATGAGGTGGGCTTCCCACTGAGTACGAATGTATCCCCTGATTTTGTCTTTGATCTTGGGAGTCTTTTTTCCCGAACTTTTTAGGTCCCTGGGAGTTGGTTGTCTGAACTTTTCCCACATGCTGCTTTGATTGAGTTGCACTCGCTTCTTCGAGAATAATCCAGCGCGAAGCACGGTGTAGTGTATCATCTAGTGATACGGGTTCCCGGACTGTGAGCTCCTCAAAGAATTTTGAGGTTTTTAGCAGTCCGTTTTGGAGGGCTTTCAGGGCCGTTGGATTATGTAGATCGGCGATTTTTGCCTTGACGGCTTTAAAACTGTCGATGTACTTCCACAACGAGTCACTTGGATTTTGAGTAAGTATCCACAGATCGGCCTCCGAGGTCTCGATCTGGATAAATACCGAATATTGCTTCAAGAATGCAGCTTGAAGTTGGGTGAAGTTGTCAATCTAGTTCGGTTTCAGGGACGTAAACCATTCCAAGGCCGAATCTGTTAGATTTTCGGCGAAGAAACGGCAGTGTGCTAACTCGAGGTCGACCTCGAGTAGTCGCACCCTCGAAAAATCGAATTTGAAACTTCTCATAAATGCCTTAGGGTCGGTTTCTCCGTTATACTAGGGAAATCGGATTATCCCGACGTCGCCGAGCTGGGGGCTCGCGATCTGTGAGGTGAATAGGGTCTGATTGACTTCATCAATGACCCTATCTATCTCGGGCGCTGAGCTTAGAGCAGCGTGGACCTGCGATCTCATCCGCTGAAGCTCGGCACTCGTTTCTTCGTAGTATGTCTTGATCGATTCAAACCCATGTAAGATGCTGGGTCCCAGGTTGTTTTCATTATTGTTCGGAAAGTGGTGCAGGGATTCTCCGGCAGGCTGTGCATGATTGCTGCCACCATTCTCAGGTCGCTCTTCGATTTTAGGATTATCCTGAGGCTCGACTTCATTGGCGTTCCTAGAGCGATCCTGACCGATTAGTCGGTTTGAGGTCGGATCTACTCCTGGGAGGATCGCGATTGGCGTAGTTCCTCCTTCTGCAATCTGGATTGTGGAAGGAGTGAATATGGGATCCGATATCATCGAGTTGAACCGTGAGGTGGTGGCTGAGCCAACCATTGTGCTAGTCGAAGCATTGATATCGGAAAAGTTTAGCCTCGTCACCGGTGGAGGTGGGAATAGCAATCCTCCCTGCCCAAGGGCAAAAAGGGATTGTGTCCCAGGTGGGAGGGCAAATCGCCCGGTGGTGCATGCCCGAGCCGTTCTTTCGAGGTCTTCCTGGCGAGCTGCCATTAGGCGATTCTGTTCTATGAGAAAATATATCAAGTTTCGGATCTTAGCTATTTGATCCGGAGCCGTTTGGTTTAAGGTTGCAGGTCCCGAAGGATCAGCAATGTCGTTAATCCCAGTCGTGACACTCGTTCCCGAGGTGGTAATGAGAACGTTTGTCGTTCCATCCAAGTTTGCCGGAGCGATGTCGTCAGGCTGGGTTAGTGGGATGGATGTGTCCATAACTCCGGATGAAGTGGTGACTACTGCACTTGCTGTGTCCGCCTTATCTTCTTTCGAGTGATCGGTTTCGTAGGTTACAGGGAGGAAGTTGTTTTGCTCCTTCCCCACAGACGGCGCCAAATTTTGAGGCAGAATCTCACAACCTCAATTCTTAGCTTGCGGGTTGAGTATTCTTTAGAAATTACTTAAAAGATTGAGAGAAAAATTTATGTATTATTATTATTTTTAGCCAAGAATTCGGTCCTTGCATTGTGGCTGATATTCGAAACTTATACATGCTCAAAAAATGTAACCGCCTAGTCCTAATTATACGTATTAAATACAGACTTAATTTTGCAATCTGAGACTTTATTGCTGAGCTTGATCATGGGGTTTTGAGTTAATATGTTTGATTGTTGAGATGTGACCTCCTGCTCCCAGCGACCTCGCATTTTCCTACGTGCTCGGTTTCATCCAGTTTGTAGGCTTGTTCTGACAGATCTTGTTGTGAGCTGGACCTTCTTTATTAGATCTGTTTATTCAAGTTAGGCCTAGAGCGTGAGATTTGGGCCCAACAAACTAGTATGTTTCATTTCATTTCTATTCCCTCATATTATTTAGGAAGTGTTTTTTATCTTTGAGTCATGGCTTAAATAGAAAGGTGGTGGTTAATTACTAGCAGGTAGCTAAATGAAAAGCCAAAATTGAGAAAGAAAAATTATGGTGACATTTTCGTAAATAAGTGGTGCATTGCACAATAAAACAAAAACAAAAATATGGTAAGTAGTGTTATGACTATATAAATAAAATAGAGGCTGTCCTCAAAATTAAAGATCCTTAATCGGCAACTAATCGATAAAGGATCTTAAAGTCCTCCATTCCCTAATTTCTACCGTTATGTTTAAAATCGTCAGTTGACGGCTGCGTGCCAATTTGTCCTCCTTTAAACAAAAAATTGTGTTGATTTGGTCAGTCTTTTCACTTTTGACAAAAAAACTCGGTTTTAAAAGATATTAAAGCTTAGTTGCTCTGGAAGTCTGGAACAGATGATACATTCAGAGTTTAACCCTAAAAGTAATTACTGCAAGAGCACAGCTGACGAAGTAGTAATGTAGGGATCGAATCCACAGAGACCAAATGCAACACTACGAGAATGCAAGAATAAAGTAAATCTAAGACGAATGATGTTTGTTTGTTGGTTGTAAATTCTAAAACTAAGAATGATAAATGAAACGATATAAATTCAATAAGAGAAAATGCTAGGTCCTTAGGTAATTCGCAGGAAATCCTGATTCACTAAACATATTGTCAATTAGGGGAGGAATTAAGAACCGTTCTCGAACTCAAACATGAATGTCTAGCTAGCCCACTGTCGTGGTACTAACTACTATGCCTAACAGCTTAAGAATCTAAACTGTCGTTTGACCTTAAAATTCTATGCAAGCATTAAAGTTCAGGTTTGATAAGTTCACAAATTACCTTAGCATCAGCTTTCGTTGGCTAAGGACAATTTGATCATCTAAGTTCTTTCAGGAAATCTAAAGCACTTTTGATGAATAGATTAATCCTAAGATCATAAACTAGGTGATCAATCAAGTCTAAGCCTTAAACTCAACAATAGATGAAGAACTCTATGTAATTCCTTAATCTAACAGATCCGTTTTAGTGATTCATGGAGAATCCCTTGAAACCCTAAAAACCTAACAGGAAGATTACTCAGACATAATTACAGAGAGATGAAAATAAATTCATATTCAAATAGAAATAAATCCAAAAGGGTTCAGAAATCTTCTCCGGTATGAAGTTCAGATTCGTCTCCCCAAATCCTCCAGAACAAAAGCCATAAGTTCTCTGATGAATAAAAATAAAGCGTAGCCTAAACAATGGCTCAAAAATAGAATAAATAACCCTAAAAACGTTTTTCCTAAGTCTCGGGAGAAACCGGTCCAAAATAAGGAAAACCAAAATTTCCTTTTTCTTCTTTGGGGAAAGGACCGATCGATCCAATAAAAGATCAATCGATCGAAAAGTCTTCTTCTGGTCTGTGGAAAAAGGATCTATCGATCCTTTTGAGGACCGATCGATCGTTTTGGTTACTGCTTCCAATCTGCACACGCTTCTTCTTCGAGGCAGATTGACCTGTCTTCAGTACATCGGGTATAACTTCTGATCACACCGTTGGAATGGCCTCAAACCACTTCCAAATGAAAGGTAATCCATTTATCTATCTTATATCATAATTTGAGATCGATCGATTGGTGGAAAGTCCTTCAAAGAATGCTAAACTTATGATGTCTCTGCATGATCCTGCATCTCCATATGCTCATTTTCGCCCAAAACGGCTCATTTTCTCCCAAAGTCACATAAAACCTGAAAAGACTCGATAAAGGACTAATAGACTCTAAAAGACAAACTTTTATTCGATAAAAGACAAAAAAACAAAGGTTAGAAACCGGTAAAAACACGGTTTATCAACTCTCCCAGACTTAGTCTTTTGCTTGCCCTCAAGAAAACAGAAAACCAAGAACAAGGAAGAGGTTTGAAAAACACGAAGATTCACCTTTTCTTTAGAACTCTGCAATGACCATCATCTTAGCGATCCACATATTGCTTAACCAACTTCAAATAAAACCACCATGTACTTCTCCGCGGGCATTGCAGCTTTCCCAGATTCACCATATTATCTCACAGAATGATTCAAAAACCATCATTGCTGGGTCTCACCGATAGATCATAGTTCCAAGAACCTTCTAGACTATTTCCCTTTCGATATCAAGACAACTACACAACTCTGGTGCTCTTTCTCTCCCCCAGACTTATTCTTTTCTCATTCTCCTTTCGCAAGGTTAATGGCTGATGGAACGCTAGTATTGATGGTTTTTTCCACCGAATCCCCGAGTCATTTTAGTGCCACCCTTTTATTCTAAGGTGTAGGTGAATAGTGGTATCACTGGAAATTTTCCTCAACCTCGCTTCCAACCTTAGTGTGATCATCTCTTTCGAAGCAAAATATTGGGATCAATGGAAATTTTCCTAACCCTTTATTCAAAAGAAAATCATTTCAACATTTCTGCATTTACGTTAAACGAGGGAGAGGATTATCATACTTTCAAACAGGTTGTCTTTGTCAGATACGAAAGAGGAGTCAAGCCCTGAAGACACCAATTACAACGATGATGTAAAAGGAAGAGCTCATAAACTAGCTCAGGCCATTGAATTTTTGTAGAGACATAGATGCCTCTGATGAACTGGTCAGCCCTTGACTTTTTCATTAGTCTGAATCTGAAACTAATTCTGCAACAATGTTCACTTAGATGTAGATAAGAACAGAAAATCCAAGAAAGTGATCATAATCTCCAACAAATTTTGACCCAATAAAATGACTCAAGAAAAACACCAAAAATGACTTAAGAAAGAAAACAACGTTAGTAACGACAAAAACCCTCTCCCATACTTACTTTACACCGTCTCGGTATGAAAATAAACCAGAGAGAAAGCAAAAAGAGAAGAAATATTTTTTATTTTATTATTTTTTTCTTTGAATGCCTGAAACAAAATGAACCAAAACTAAAAATTAACTGCAAAAGAAAAAAAAAAAGGGTATTATGTACACGTACCGGTGGGTTGCCTCCCACCAAGCGCTTGTTTAAAGTCGCTAGCTTGACTTTGGCTCAGGTATCAGTCAGGATGAGCATGAGAACTTGCCCCAAAACAAGTTCTACAATCAGACATGTTCACCTTCAGAATTCTGCTCATCATACCCTTAACAGCTTCTTTTCCTTTCTCTTTCAGCTCCGAAGTGAGAATTGCTCTAACTTTAAAGAAAGGCTTTGAGGTTCCTTTGCACTTCACCTCATACTCAATCGAGTCTCCATCACATCTCTGAGGGATCAAAGTCATATGAGAATCGCCCTTGATTCTTTTGCTCTTCGCCTTCCCCTTTGCCTTAGACTTAGCCTTTATGATGTCTATCTTGCTGATGAACTGAGGACCATCTAAGACTTCCTGGACTTCGTTCTCCTCATAAGGCTCTGTCCAAGGGTCAACTACCAGCGTCTCTCCAATGACAACAGTGATGCAAGAGACGTGTTTTGGAGCTCCTCTGGTGGGGATGGCTTTGTAGAAGACCTTTTTGTCTATGTTAGAGAATGAAATTCTCTTATTGGGCATGTCCAGAACTGCACCCACTGTGGCCATGAATGGTCTTCCAAGGATCAAAGGTATATTAGAGCCTTCACTCATCTCCACAACATGAAAATCAGTAGGAACCAGACAATCTCCTACTTTAACAAGCAAATCAGGCATGGTACCATATGGAGTCGTGGTGGCAGAGTTTGCAAATGCGAGAGTCGCATTAAGAGGTCTTATATCAGCAATTCCTAACCTCTCTGCAATAGCCTTCGACATGAGATTCACGCTAGATCCAGAATTAACAAGAGCCTCTCTAAATTTAACCCCAGAGATGGTGCATGGAACATAAAACTTTCCAGGGTCTTCGATCGTAGACAACTGCCTCATTGGTGCTAGTGTGCTCCTTGCCTTGATGAAGAGTGCCTTAATCTCTTCTAGATTTTCTCTGCAATACTTGAAGGGATCAAGCAAAGGTCGGTCTTCTAAGGCCTCTTCAAATTAGATATCATGGGGGATATTTCTCACCATCCTGTCAAAACCACTCAGTTTCTCTACACTAATGGGATTCCTTAGGTGTCTAGGGAGCATGGTATATGGGATCTTAGGGACAAATAGTCGTGGCGTGATGGAGGTATGCTTCTCCTCTATAATATCATGTGCTTCATGCTCATCCATCAACTCAGGTGCAATCTCCATCCCATCATCAACTATTACTGCGATGCAATGCTCTCTGGGATTTGTCTCAACTTTTCCAGGAAGATTTCATGGATGTCTCCTAACAGCGTCTGCGGTCTGAGCTACTTTAGTATCAAGCTTCTTCACATGAGTCTGGATGACTTCATACTTCCTGTTAAGATCCTGATACATCACATCTACCTTGACATTCATCTCATTAGCCGTCTTTTATTGATGTATCATCAGCTGCTGCATCATAGCTTCAATTTTAGATTCCTGATTGGGCTGAGAGTTGGAGAATTGTTGTTGTTGCTGAAATCCTCCTTGATTCTGCTGGAAATAAGTCTGCCCATGATTTTGCACGAACGTTTTCTGCTGGAAACCTTGTGCAAATGGTTTATGTCCCTGATTTTGCACACCAGTCTGCTGAAAACCCTTGGAGAAAATGCTGACGCCCGGATTTTGCACGAATGGTTTCTGCTGAAAATTTTGCGCACCCTGATTTTGCACGCCCTGAAAATTTTGTCCGCCCTGATTTTACTGTGGATAAATTTGATCCAGAGGATTTTCAACATTTGTGCTTCTGTATGACAGGTTTGGATGATTCATGTAGTTCTGGTTGAACCCTTTGTTGAAAAATCCCTGATTTTGCACGTAGTTCACCTCATCCACATTTTCTGGATCTCCCTCATAGGCTTGCTGATTGTACTCATTATCTCCAGTATCCTCACAATAGTTAACACCTTTCTGATTGATTTGGAGAAGCAATGTCAAGTTGTTAACCTTGGCGGGCAAATCAGCAATGGCACCTGTCTCAACACTGTTGACACGTCGTGTCCTATCGTACTCAGGATTACGTTGACTCGAGCTCGAAGCAAGATTTTCAATCAGCTGGTATGCTTCCTCCTTAGTCTTGGTCATGAAATTACCATTACTCGCAGCGTTCAGAGAGTTTTTAAAGTCCCAATCGACTCCATCGTAGAAAATATTCAGCACTTACTCATCTGAATAACCATGGTGAGGGCACTCACGCGGATATTCTCTGAATCGTTCCCAAGCTTCATTGAAAGATTCACCTCCATTCTGCTGGAACTGAGTGATATTAATCCTGAGAGAGGCTGTTTTGGCCTTGGTGTAGAAGTGATCCAGGAATGCTGATCTGGTTGCTTCCCATGTGGTTAGAGAACCAGGAGCGAGAGACTTAAGCCACCTCATAGCTCTGTAACTCAAAGAAAATGAGAAGAGCTTGCATTTCATATAGTCAGTAGGGACTCCATTAGCACTAGTCGTGCTGTAGATCTCCTCAAATGTCTCAATGTGGTCCATGGAGTTTTCAGTAGCTTTCCCATATAACAGGTTCTGCTTGACAAGAGAGATAATCTGAGATTTTGTCTCAAAATTCTGCCTCTTAATAGGCGGTGGGCGAATAGCAGCCCTCTCTTGGTAGAATGTATGAGGAGTGTCGATAGCACCAATTGTTTGGCGTGGAGAAGGTTGTCGAACATTCGTCTGATTTGCAGCATTCTGAGCTTGCAAAAATCTCTGATGTGTTGCAGCGGCTTGCCTCAGAAGTTCCTCAGCTTGCCTTTGAGTAACAACAACATCGCCATCGTTAGGATCGACAACATCGTCATAAGCATTGAGAAGAGGGTCAGTGGGGTTCCCTTCTGCGTCATACTCAATCTGATTATCATCACCGATGAGTGGGTTTAGGAGATCATGGTTTCCTGGTAAGTTAGCCATCTCTCTCCTTCTCCTGTTGTTTTCGCGTTCTATTCTTGCGAGCTCCTCGTTGTTTACCTGAAGTAAATTTCTAGAACCTTATAACTAGAGCCTCCTTCATCATCGATGATTCTCAGTCTCTCGAACTCTGTCCCCATGAAAGAATATAGCATTTGCACAAGGCACCTGCTGTCCAAAATAAAAATAGCGATTTATGACAAGATAAATAAAAGAGAAAATTTTGCTCACCGAAAGATTTGACTATTAGATCAAATTTTGCTTAGTTTATTAATTCAGTTAACATGAACTAGTATTGTTCTTTACTATTTGGGAATGTGAATCGTTCTCAAAGTTGAATGAGAGGGAATTATGGACTTGCAAAAGTAGTCCCAACTTTGTGACTGATTTGCTTCGGTTTAGTAACTCCACTCGATTTTTTAAAAATAAACATCAAATAATATTTAAAAATATAAACTCTAAATTCTAAACCCTAAACCATCAAATAATATACAAAAATTCAAATAATAAAAAAACAAATTTAGAACTTACTATTTTTAAAAATATAATCATTTATAAATCCTAAATTCTAGACCCTAAACCTCTAACCCTTAATCATAAACTCTAAATCTTAAATTGTAAAATATATATTACACATAAACATAAATAATATATAAAAATATTAAATTGTAAATATTAAATTGTAAACTAAATCTTACACATAAACATCAAATAATATACAAAATATTCAACACTTACATTTTTTTAAAAATATAATCATTTTAGGGTTTAGGGTAACATGTACACTAATTTGCAAACCCTAAATCTTAAATCATAAACATCTAACTCTCAATCATAAACTCTATATCTTAAATCATAAACTTCTAACCCTTAATCATAAATTCTAAATCTACTAAGTGTTACATGTGTTTTATAAGAAATAATTTTAAAAGATAAAAATTCTCTCAAAATTTACTTATTTTAAGTTTTAACAAATTTTTGAAATGCTAGATATACACAAAATCATTGTAAAATCATATTCAAACCTTATAGGTTCTTAAATTTTAGGGTTTAGGTTAAATGTTTTTGATTGTCACAAATTGGTCTCAAATTTGGGACTCTTTAGCGACTCCACACGATTTTTTTTAATAGGAGTCACAAAGTAGTCTCAAATTTGCGACTACTTTTTAATAGTAGTCACAAAATAGTCCCAAATTTGGGACTAATTTGCAACTCCATTTGATTTTTTTTTAGAAATCAATAAATTTTAAACTCAAACCACAAACCCTTAGCTATAAACCCTAAACCTCTAACACTTAATCATAAATTTGATCTAAATTATAGCTAAATCTTGCACATAAACATCAAATAATATACAAAAAATTCAAAACCTACAATTTTTTTTAATATGATCATTTATAATCTTTTTATAAATCCTAAATTCTAAACCATAAACCTCTAACCCTTAATCATAAACTATAAATCTTAAATTATAAATAGATCTTACACATAAACATCAAATAATAAACAAACAAAATATAACACTTACAAAAATTTCAATCTAATCATAACATCTACTAAGTGTTACATGTGTTTTATAAGGAATGATTTTGAAAAATAGAAATTTTTTTAAAATTTATTTATTTTTAAGTTTTAACATATTTTTGAACATCTATATACACATAATCATTGTAAAGTGATATTCAAACCTTATAGGATCTTAAAGTTTAGGATTTAGGGTAAAGATTTTTGATTCTACTCATAACATGTATAAGTAGTCACAAAATAGTTCCAAATTTGGGACTGATTTGCAACTCCAGACGAATTTTTTAATTGGAGTAACAAAAGAGTCACAAATTTGCGACTAATTTGCGACCAAATGACAAAAAAAATGAAAGCGTCTCATTGGTTACTTCATTGAGACGAGGATTGAGATCTCCACCGTTGATTGGTTTAATCCAACGGTGGATGATTTAAACTGATTTTTTTATTGTTTTTATTGTTTCTTCTTCTTCCTTCTCTTTTTCTCTCTCCTTCCTACGATTCTTTTTTCTTCTTCTTCCTTCCTTGTTTTTTTTCCAGATCTTTTCTCTTCCATTGTTGTGATTAAAGAACAATCCATCTTTTTTTTTCCAGATCCAGGGACGACGGCGCCGGCGAAGATGGGGGAGGAGCAGATCGGCGCGACGAGGGAGAAGAAGATCCAGGCGGAAAAGAAAGAGAAAGAGAAAGAGGGAGAAGAAGATCCAAGGTCGGTGTCGGCGATATCACGAGACTGGTTCACCACCGGAGCAGATCTTGGCCATGGAGGGAGAAGAAGAGCGAAGGTCGGTGCCGGCGAGGGAGAAGAAGATCAAAGAACGGCGCCGGCGAGGGGAAGAAGATCTGCGATCTTCGATCTTCTTTTTTCATTTATTTTTAATTTTTAATTTTTTAATTTTTTAATTTTTTAAATTTTTTCCATTTTTTGTAATTAATTAATTAATTAAATAAATAAATTTTTGTTTTTTTTGAATTTTTGTTTTTGTTTTTTTTTTATATTTTTTTTATAAGTAGTCACAAAATCAGTTTCTAAATTAGGACTGATATTATAGTCACATATTAGTCCCAAATTTGCGACTGTTTTGCGACCACTTTATTTTGCGACCAAATATTTGCGACTACTTTTTTTGGTCACAAAATAGTCGCAAATGAGTCATTTGCGACTATTTTGTGACTCTTTTGGTGGTCGCAAAAACTGTGTTTTCTTGTAGTGTTATGTAGCCACGAATTGAAATTCGTTGGTCATTGAAGTTTTTTCTGGTCTTTCTTTTGATAGGTTATATTGTGTTTTGTGAAATATGGTGGAGATCTTTTGTGTTTGTGGAGAGTGGAAAAAAATGAAAAACTCCAATGGTATTTTGTACTGGATACAAACCAAGGATTATCAATGTTTGAGTTTGATGAGGATCTCATACACAACGATTTACTTGAGATGGTTTTTGAAGACTTTGGGATTGATTCCTCATTTAGAACCGTTACACTTAGCTACGGTCTTCCGTTAAAGATGAGGTTGGTGGTAGAGAATTATCCTCCGGTGTTTTTAAAAAACGATCGCAAACTCAGAAGTTTCATCAACAAAATAAAATCAGATCCTGAACTGATTCCTTTGTATGTAACGGAGAATAAAATTTCTATTTGGTAACAACTTCCTAAATAATGAATTTATAGTCTTTAGTTCAGTTAATACACTTTCAGTATAAGTTTTCTTTTGTTTGGTTCAGGTGACTGACAGAGAAAACATTCTTGGTCCTGAGAATTTTGGTTGTAACATTCAATCAAAGACCATATGCATTGAAGAGATTTGTGAAGTGGATAACACCCAACGCACACACGTGTCGGGAACTATAAATGGTGATTCTCATGTCGATGCTTCATTCACGCATGGAAATCAACATATAATATAGTTTTTATAGGTCGTCTATGCATGATTCAAGTGAAATCATGCTTTTATTGCTGTTTCTTGTCATTTAGACAGGCTTTCCTAAACAAGTTATACGTATTACTAAATATTTCCTGAAAGCATTTGCATCTTTCTTTTCTTTTGTGTAGCTTCAACATACTATAAGAAATGACACTTCAACATGCTCGATTGCTGATGTTTTGCGTTCTGCTCCAGATATTTCTCCATCTAATATAGGCATTTCACATTCATCTGTTGAATTATACGTGAACAGATATTTTAAGAACAATGATGAGTTAATGCTTCAAATGAGAAAATGGGCATTAAAGTGGAAGTTTGAGTTCAGGTCCGTTTGGTCGAACAAGACAAGAGTGATATTAGGTTGTGTTGATCCTAATTGCACGTGGAGGATGCGTGCAACAAAGCTCAAATCTTCTGATTTTTTTGTGGTGAAAAAGTATGTCCATGAACATACTTGCGATCCAACTCATAGACATGCCAACCATAGGCAAGCCTCTGTCAAGGTGCTTGGGACTTTAATATGCAGCAATTATGGAGAAAAGAAGTACAGTCTCAAGACAATACAAATTATGGAGCAAGTTAGACTTGATGATGGTGTACACATTGGATACAAACAAGCTTGGAGAGTGAAAGAGTATGCTCATGATTTGATCAGAGGGACTCCCGAGGATAGCTATTACAACCTCTCAACGTGGTTGTTTAAAGTTAATGAGAAAAACCCTGGATCAAAGGTTTATCTTGAGATGGAGCCAAATGGAAAATTCAAATACACCTTTCTTGCCTTTGGTCAATCGATAAGAGGTTTCGAGCTGATGAGGAGAGTGATTGTTGTGGATGGTACTTTCTCAAGGGAAAGTTTACGGAAACATTGCTTGGAGCAAGTGCGCAAGACGGAAATTATTCCTTATACCCTCTAGCATTTGGGATACTTGACACAGAAAACGAACTAGCATGGACATGGTTTTTTAGAGGATTTAAGAGTGTGGTCCCTGATGCGTCAGATTTGGTGTTTGTTTCAGATAGAGCTCCAGCCATTGCAAAGGCACTTTCAGGGGTTTATCCGTTTGCACATCACGGTATTTGTAGAATTCATCTGTTGAGGAATATAACACCAAAGTTTGGGAAAACTGGGTTGTTGCCACTTGTGGAAGCTGCAGCTGATGCTTATACTCGTCATGAGTTCATCCGCATTTTCAGTGACATAAGAAGCAAAAGCCCCAAATTAGCTGATTATTTGGAAGGTTCTGATTTTGAAAATTGGGCTCGCTCTTATGCACCTTCGAACAAGTACAATATCATGACAACCAACATTGCAGAGTCGCTGAATTCGATGTTAAACTTGGCTCGTGAGTTGCCAATAGTTTCTCTCCTTGAGACTATTAGGTTAACTCTCACAACGTGTTTCATGAACGAAGGGAAAATGTTTAGAAATTGGGATAAGCAATTATGTGTCACAAAATCTTGTTTACCTCATCATTTGTATTTACAGGATCATATATCCCCAGCTTTTCTTCTATTTTCAGCAAGCGGGAATTAACATTATTAAACCCACTTTGAACTATCTCGAAGAGCTTGTCCAACTTCGACACGAGCGACTCGCCCGAACTAGATGGTCTCTCTCTCACCGGGTTACCAAAATGATAAGAACTTTTAGCCATTTGTTCTATCGCATCCATAATATCCACTGATTCTCTCTCCCAGTCTTCTTTTGTTAACTTGTAACCCTTCTTCACAATATCCACCAATGATTCCAGATATGGATTATCTATGTCAGCCAAAAAGACTTTGTCTTCTGGATCATTTGGTATGGATGGTAAGACGCATACGACCCTCAGCTGCAAAACAGAAATCAACGTTTCTAATTGCTAACTCAGGCAAGCTAAATCAATGATATATATGATAGAGAAAAAAAAAAGAGTCATTTCAAGAAGTAAAAACTTACATTATCATATCCTTCTATGCTCTTAACTTGAGGAAGTGTTGGAGATTCTGTATCAGTGTATTTCTCACAGAGAAATGTCGTGTCTGGCTCCATACTGCTCACCTTGCTGAAGGCTGCTTGCGGCAAAGGTACGGATTCCAGAATCCAGAGATGTAGAGCAAAAGGAAATCCATGCAGCTCGTATCTGTCTTTATTCAGATGCGATGGGATTTTTCGCTTGATCGAATTGAGCAGTACATCAAAGGCATCTCTCCCACGAGTAGTTCATCAAGGTAGTCATGTCCTGAGCTCTCTTAATCAACAGTTTTGAGAACATGTTTCCCTTATATCTCTAGAGCAGGAGGCTCTCAATCACTATTAGCATACCGAGAGAGAACTTCTCTTCGACTTTCTCACGTGTTATGCCACGAAGCACCTCAATTAGCTCCTCATGTGTATGATATGTACCCCAGTCATACTTATAATCTTCATAGTCTTTGTCTTCTACTTCTTCACACTCGGTGCATTTCAGACCAGTTACCATATGATATTCTCTAATCGAGAATCTCATAGGCTGAGCCCCGAAGTGAAACCAAAGCTCGTTCTTTTTACCCGTCTTTAATGATCTCGAAAGCAGACAATGAATTATTTTCGCAGAGAGGTGCAGATTTCTTGAGCTAAACCTCAGAACTGGTCCTAAAAAAGAATCTTTTATCCTATGGAACAAGTCATCGCCGAGAATTTGTTTGACTTTGTCGATATTTTTGTATTCTGCAAAATAGTTTATTGCTGGCCCTGCATCTTGATTAGGCTCATCTCCTATTGCAAATTGGAGCTCAGGGAGCCTGATCCTCGTAGGCATTGAATCTTCCATTGTGTGTTTCAACTGATAAAACAGACAAACAATTAGATATTTTTCACAATTGTTACCTTTAGTATTCACTAGTAATGAAAATCTTAACACTTTAGAACTCAAATTGACATTTTTAGAATAGTCTTACTAAAACAGTAATAAGCCTTCCTAAATCACTAAGAAATGTTACTAAATTTACACAAATCAATGAACCAAGAATCTAATCAATGTAGATTAGCGTTTGAAACAAATAATTAGACATTTTTCACAAATGTTACTTTTAGTATTCACTAGTAATGGGGATCTTAAAACTTTAGAACTCAAATTGACGTTTTTAGGATAGTCTTCCTAAAACAGTTATAAGCCTTCCTAAATCACCAAGAAATGTTACTAAAATTTCACAAATCAATGAACCAAGAATCTAATCAATGTAGATTAGCGTTTGAAACAAACACTACAAGAAAACAGGTGTATTTCCGACGGAAATTCCGACGGCAATAATTCCGTCGGAAATTTCAGACGACTTTCCGACGGATTTCCGACTAACTTCTCATCCGTCGGAATTCCGTCTGAAATATTAACCCGTCGGACACTTTTCGACAGATTTCCGACGACTTTTTGACGAATTCTGATGTTTCCGACATACTGCCGACGGATTTCCGACGACGTTCATCCGTCGGAATTTTCCGACGGATTACCGACAGATGCCGACATGGTTGCCGACATCGATAATATCTACTTTATATCCGTCGGAAATCCGTCGGAAAATGCACAAAATTTTCCTTATAAAAACGTTTCCACGCTTCATTTATAATCACAACAAAAACAAAATCTATGTTATCTAATTCCTTACGAAAATGTCTTCTACAAATCCTTATAATTATTTTCGATCATGGATGGACAAACCTCATCAAATTCCAGACACGGGCCTAGTTACGGAGGAATTCAAAAAAGGTTTACAGGAATTCATGGCATTTGCGGGTATGCAGAAGAAAGCAAAAAAAACCGGTAAAATCTATTGCCCTTGTACCAATTGTGGGAATCGTAGATTTATCATGATAGATGAAGTATGGTCACACTTGTATTGTCATGGGTTTATGCCGGGTTATAAGATTTGGTATTATCATGGAGAAAATGATACAATGGTGGATAATTATGTTAGTACTAGTGAACATTATATTGGGGATAACACTAGCTTAGAAGAACCCGCAATGGAATTACAAAGTACTGTAGGTCATGTTCATATGGTGAACGATGCATTTCGTGAAAGTATACCATCGGTTGCTGAGTATGGAGATAGAGGAGAATAACCTAATTTAGAAGCTCGGAGATTCTTTGATATGTTAGACGCTGCTAAACATCTTTTATATGATGGGTGTAGAGGTGAACATTCCCCTTTATCAACTGCAACAAGGATGATGGGTATAAAGACGGATTTCAATTTGTGTGAGGAGTGCGTGGATGCAATCGCTGATTTTGTGAAAGAAATTTTGCCAGAAGATAATCTTGCACCGGCATCATACTATGAGATACAGAAACTTGTTCAAGGTCTAGGATTGCCGTATCAGATGATAGATGTATGCATAGACAACTGTATGCTCTACTGGAGAGAGGACGCAGACCGTACGACATGTCATTTTTGTCGCAAACCTCGGTATAAGGAAACAGGTGGAAGAGTGCCAGTGCCATATAAACGGATGTGGTATTTACCGTTAATAGAGAGATTGAAGAGGTTATATCAGTCAGAGCGCACAGCGGGAGCAATGAGATGGCATGCAGAGCATACAACAGATGGACAAATCGCCCATCCGTCAGATGCAGGAGCATGGAAACATTTTCAATCCATTTATCCCAGCTTTGCGTTTGAGGCAAGGAACGTATACCTTGGATTATGTACCGATGGTTTCAGCCCTTTTGGGAAGCACGGCAGAAAAAATTCTTTGTGGCCAGTAATTGTAACAGCTTACAATTTGCCGCCATCTTTGTGCATGCGAAGGGAGTTCTTGTTCCTTAGCATTCTCGTTCCTGGACCAGAGCATCCGAAGAGATCACTTGATGTGTTTTTGCAACCATTGATTTATGAGCTGCGAATGTTATGGAACCAAGGTATTGAAACGTTTGATGTTTCTTGTCACCAAAATTTCATCATGCGGTTGGTACTTTTGTGGACTATTAGCGATTTTCCAGCATATTGCATGTTATCAGGATGGACAACGCACGGAAGGTTATCGTGCCCGTACTGTCAAGATAACACTGATGCGTTCCAATTGAAGCACGGACGGAAAACGTCTTGGTTTGATTGTCATAGGCGATACCTACCTAGCGATCATCCTTATCGTCAGAGCACCATATTGTTTAGGAATAACCGGAAAGTATTTGACGGTCCTCCTCCTGAGTTAGATGGTGAGTATTTGTTCACTCAGTTCAGAGATTTTGGTGCAGAGAGGACTGTTGATTGTGGTGGTAACGGACATCATCATGTTGATGGTTGTGGCAACGTTCATAATTGGCACAAGATGAGCATTTTCTGGGATTTGCCTTATTGGAAGAACCATCTTTTGAGGCATAATCTGGATGTCTTGCACATTGAGAAGAATTTTTTCGACAACATTATGAACACCGTTCTCAATGTCAAAGGGAAGACGAAGGACAATCTGAAGTCTAGATTGGACTTGCCAGACATTTGTTCTCGTAGAGCACTACATGTGACAGGGAACGGGAAGCCTCCGGTCCCGGCTTTTCGTTTCGATGAACCTTCAAAGGCCGAGTTTTTTGACTGGATTACCAAAAGTGTTAGATTCCCGGACGGATACGCATCTAACCTTCGGAACTGCGTTGATCATGGAGAAGGGAAGTTTACTGGGATGAAGAGTCATGATTGTCATGTGGTGATGCAGCGCCTCCTTCCATTTGCCTTTGCATGTCTTCTACCACGTAATGTCCACGAAGCAATTGCAGGTATAATCATGAAATTATTTATTTACTACTTTATACAATATATACTTCATTATTTAATTATTCATTTGTTATCCATATTTTGCAGGGATTGGTGCTTTTTTCGAGATATATGTTCTCGCTCTCTTACATCAGACGGTATCCGCAATCTTGGGGCTAATATACCTGTAATCCTTTGCAATTTGGAGAAGATATTTCCTCCTTCATTCTTTGATGTTATGGAACATCTAACAATTCATCTCCCTCGAGAAGCAGAGCTTGGGGGCCCGGTTCAGTACCGTTGGATGTATCCTTTCGAACGGTATATGTTACATCTAAAGAAGAAGGTGAAAAATTTGAGTAGAGTGGAGGGTTCTATCGTCGCACAGACCATCAATGAAGAAACCTCACATTTTGCCGAGTCCTACTTTCCATCACAAGTCAAAACAAAGAGTCGTAGAGCAGCTCGACATGATGACGGAGGCGTCCTACCTTTCTATCCGGTCGATGTACCTCATATATTTTTAGAGATTGGACGACTTAGTGGAAAAGGCAAGAAGAGGAGACTTTCACCACAAGAGCGAGAGCATTTGCATATGTATATTCTCACAAACTGCGACGGAGTTGATGAATATGACAGGTATTATATTGAACTTAATTTTTAATTACTTATTGGGTTCTTGATTATATATATATGTACTAACGTGATAATTGTTTCAATCTCACAGGATGTATATGGCTTATCAACGTTTTGCATTTCCTGACAAAACAGAGGACGAGCTAATCGAGCTCAAACAGGAAGAGTTCGGACGTTGGTTAAGAGATTATGTAAGTCTTTTAATTGCCTTGTTTTTAGCAATCATCATATGTAATGAAAGATTTAATTATTTGATGTATTTTTATTTTAATTGTGCAGGTGACGACAGAGAAGGCTAACGGACAAACATGTCCCACGTGGTTAGAAGAAATTGTGAGATTTCCACTAGCAACCGTGCAGTCACATGTGATGTATAGCACACGGGGGTACGCTTTTAAGATTCTTCGGGATGATAGGAGTGCGACAACTTCATATTACGATGTATCAACTCAGTCAGGTGATCTTGTATACTATGGTGTCGTACGTGAGATTTTCGATGTTCAATACCCGGGAATGCTCGGTCTAAGATGTGTTGCATTTTTATGCGACTGGAACGACCCATTAGTAGGAAGCGGTGTGCGACACGACCAATTTGGTGTTACATCATTACATAGCAGAAGAAAACTTCAGAGATACGAGCTATTTGTACTTGCATCACAAGCAGACCAGGTTTGTATTTCTTTTACGTTAATTTTTAATTTAGTTTTGTTGCATTCCCGTGTTTAAATTTGTACATGGTGTAGGTATGTTACATTCCCTATCCGCGGGTGACAAACAAGCAAGACCCGTGGGTTACAGTCACATCGATAAACCAGAGAGGTAGAGTTCATGGGATGTCTGATCATGAACCCCTCCAACAAAGCTCCGTAGGTTTGGGTTCAATCGAGCATTCCCTTGAGGTCGACCTTGTCGTTGATTTCACCATACATGCAGACGATCGAGTATTTGAGGATTCAGAAGAAGAATTTGACGAATTTGGGGAACCTTCCGATTCAGGAGAATCAGATTACTCATCATCGGATTGACAGTAGTTTTAATTATAAAATTTGCACCGTAAAATATGTACATATGTTTAAACAAGAATTGTAATGTGTAATATATCAGTTATGTCGAAGTTTTATAAAGTTAGACATTTGATTAAGTGTAACAAAATCGGAAATTAAAAAAAAAAAAATTTGGTTACAAGGTTAACCTATATAACTTCTATATAAATTCTATATAACACATTTTCTTGATGTATATACAAGGTTAACCTATTTTATATACATCATACAAGTGTTTGTAAACTTTTGCCACAAAAAAAAACCTATATACACTATACCCTAAACACGATTTTTGAATATAGCCGTCGGAAATCCGTCGGAAATTTCCGACGGATGAATATACCTCGGCCAAAACCTGGGTTATATCCGAGGGATTGAATTTTAAGTCGAGGCAACTGAATCCGTCGGAAATTTCCGACGGATTAAGTTGCCTCGGCTAAAAAATCAATCCTCGTTTGGGTTATATCCGAGGGATTGAATTTTAAGTCGAGGCAACTGAATCCGTCGGAAATCCGTCGAAAATTTCTGACGGATTTCCGACGGATTCAACTCAACCCGTCGGAAATCCGTCGGAAATTTCCGATGGCTTTCCGACGGATTAAGTTGTCTCGGCTAAAAAATCAATCCCTCGGATATAACCCAAACGAGGATTGATTTTTTCCGACGGATTTCCGACGGACTTTGATATACCTTATCTTCTCCAATCCGTCGGAAATCCTTCGAAAATTTCCGACGGACTTTGATATTTTCGAGACCGCGGGAATATCAACCGCGCAAATGAAATTATTTTTCGAAATCCGACGGATTTCCGACGGCCATCGAAATATATCGACAAGCGTAAGTTTTTTTCCTTATTTCTCTCTTCTTCCTCTCTCTCTTCCGTCGCTTCTTCTCCCTCTTCTCTCTTCTTCTTCCTTACCGAAAATCTCTTCTTCTCCCTCTTCTCTTCTTCTTTTTCACAATTTCAGTTTTACTCTTCAATTCCTCAACTCCTCTTCATCAATTCCTCAATTCTTCTTCAACAAAACCATGTAAGTTTAATCAATTCCTTTAATTTTTTTTAGATCTTGTTAGTTTTAGGGAATATATTAGTTAGGTTGTCAGAATTCTATGTGAATTGTTAAATGGTTATAATAGAATTTGTTATTTAGAATAATTTTAGTGTTAGGGTTTATGTGTTTAGATTGTTGATTTAGATTTGTTAGATCTAGTAAACAAATTTTTGATTTTTTAAAAACGTTTCTTTATATTAAAATCGTTTTTAGATCTTGTTTGATTTTCTAAAAATATTTTTAAATCGTTTCTAGATATTGTTTGAATTTTAAAAAATATTTGTATATATTAAAATCGTTTTTTAAATATTGTTTAAGTAATAAAAACGTTTAGACAATATTTGTATATATTAAAAACGTTTTTAATATATTTGTTAAGTAATAAAAACGTTTTCATAATATTTGTATATATTAAAATTGTTTTTAAAATTTTTTTATAGTAATAAAAACGTTTTTATAATATGTGTATATATTAAAATCGTTTATAATATTTTTTAACTAATAAAAACGTTTTTAAAATATTTCTATATATTTAAGTTGATGTTAAAATATTTTTTTAATAATAAAAACGTTTTTCAAATATTATTTTAGAAATAAATTCGTTTTTAATATTTTTTATAGTAATAAAACGTTTTCTAAATATTTTTATATATTAAAACTGATTTTAAAATATTTTCCCAAATTTTGAAATTTTTTAAAAAATTTGAATTTTTAGTAAACTTTGAATTTTTTGGAAAATTTGAATTTTTTGGAAATTAGAATTTTTCGGAAAATTTGAATTTTTCCTAAATTTGTTTTCGGAAATTTCAAAAATTTTGGTAACTTTTGAATTTTTTGTTAATTTACTAACAATTTTACCGTTTTTCGTAGGGATCACGACGAAGTTCTTCAGTTGGGAGGCGGCAACCAAGGACGCCGTTCTCTGGGTTCTCGGTGTACGCCTCCGGGACCAACGAGCTCGGGAACTCACATCCCAGATTCCCAGCAATCCGCTGCTCGGAGCCACATTGAGATCGAGGAGCTAGTCCGGCAGCCTAACCGGGGCCATTGCATTCGACTCGACCCGAAGTTTGAGGACGGCACTTGGTAAGATAATTTTTGTACGTTATTTCAATTTATTTAGATTTTTAAACTTAACATATTTATATCTTTTCAAAATGTTTTCAGGTTTAAGCTGTCGACTCAGATCACCAAGGCGATATTACGGATGCTCCACAACATGTTGGACAAACCGTACGAGAAGTATTCGGACATGCCTACCGAGGAGAAAGACGTGTGGCACCGGACTTTCGCGGTAAGTTATTTATTGATATATTATTTATTTTGAATTTTATTTTGTCAATTTTTCTTTTTGACATGTAACATATATTTTTAAAAAATTGTAGCAAGAGTTCACGTGGGACTCTCATCATACGCGCAAAGTCCTTGACACATTAGACAAGTATGCCGCAAACTCGTACTCGAAGCACATGTACGAGTGGAAGCAGAAGTGGAAGCACAACAAAGACAAGCCGAAGGACCTTGACGACGACGTCTGGAAGGGCTTCTGTGAGTACTGGAGTAGGCCTGCGACGAAAAAGACCTCCGAGCAACAGTCGAAGAACCGAAATAGCCAACGAGGCGGGAAAGGGGTCTACATCCACAACGCGGGCGCAAAGACCATCGAACGGGAAGCGATGGAAATGGTAAGTTTAATTTAAATTTTTTATTGCTAATTCTGTTTTTTATATTTATTTAACTTAACAAATTTTCGCAGGCGAGAGAATCTGGTTCCGAACCCAATTATCTTAAACTCATCGAGCAGACACACCAACAAGAAAACCGGTCAGATACAGGACTTGGGAATGCGGGATGTTGTCGAGAAGAGCAAGAAGACAAAGCTGGACCGTGAACTATCAATATCGCAGCTCACTATGGACGGATCGACGTCCTCGAACTCTTTATCCCGGGAAGAGATAAACCAGATTGTACTTGAGGTAAGTTTTAATTTCATTTCGTTTTTTTATTTTCGTTATTTAATTATTATCGGTTATAATTATTCGCAGCAAACCCGGCAAGTGAAAAGTCGATTCTCTGGGTTAGGCACCATTCCGACCCAGGAATCTTCTTCCTCGCTTCCTCGTTATCCTTCGGAGTACCGGGTAGAAATCGAGAGGCTCACCCAAACGGTGAAAGACCGTGACCAGCAGGTCGAAGAGCTACGGACGGAGCAACAGACTACCAACAAGAAGCTCTCCTGCTTGGAGAAGATGATGAAGAAATGTTTCCCGCATATGTTTCGGGATAATAATCCCGACGACGACAACGGAGATTATCCAACCGTTTAAATATTTTCTTTTAATGCTTTTTTTTTGAACAATTTATTTTAATGTGTAATGAATTTTTTAATTTTGTTTAACGAATTTATATATTTATTATTTCTATTTTTAATTTATATTTCTAATTTATATAATTTTAATATATAAATTTCAAAAAAATAAATAATTAAATAAAATTTAAAATAAAATTCAAAATACCAATTCCGTCGGAAAACCGTCGGAATAAGTTACCGTCATAAATTCGTCGGAACCTATTTCCGACGAAGAAGCGACGGACTTCCGAGACAACTTCCGATCAAATTATCCGTCGTAACTCCGTCGAAAATAGTTACCGTCGGAAATCCGTCGGAAATATCTTCCGACGGATTCACGACGGACTTCCGACAAATTCATCCGATCACCATCCGTCGGAAATTCTGTCGGTAATATATCCGTCGGAAGTCCGTCGGAAATTCCCGACGGATAAACGACGGATTTCCGACGGCATTTCCGACCGAATATCCGTCGGAGTATCCGTCGGAAAGTATGCGGTCGGAAATCCGTCGGAAATGTCTGACGGCTTTCTGACGGCAAAAATCCGTCGGAAATTTCCGACGGATTCCGACGGAAACCATATTTCCGACGAACTGTAACCGACAGCTTAAATCCGTCGGAAATACCCATGTTTTCTTGTAGTGAAACAATTAGACATTTTTCATAACTATTACTTTTAGTTTTAGTATTCACTAGTAATGGGAATCTTAAAGTTTTAGAACTCAAATTGACGGTTTTAGGATAATCTTCCTAAAACAGTAATAAGTCTTCATAAATCTACTGAAATACTTAGCGACCAACAGTTATATTATATATTTGTTCCAAACAAAACAAAAATTTTAGTTCATAGGAACGATCATAGCATACACTATTCCGTAAAAAAAATTATGATGTAAAATATTTGGCTATATAGTAACATCTACCATGCTTTATATGACATTCATGCACATAACGAGATAGTAAGTGCCTAGAAGTTTGGGATAGTCACACTACAAACCCAACAATGGAAACATTAGACATCTTCTCAAATCATCAGATCTCATAATTATATTGACGCCCTAGTAAGGCGAACTTAAACTAAAAAATTCAAACTCATACTCATCTCACAACAATACTTAACACTGCCACATAAAAAAGGAAGCGAAACCTGAGAGACCATGTGCTTAAGAAATAAAAGACACATTGGCTATTAGCAACCTTAACACAATCAAACCCACAACATTGCAGAGGAAAACTTCAATTCAATACACAGAACTCTTCCATCAAACGATTTCGATTAAAAATGAATCAAAAGAAGACAAGGGAATCACCTGTAATTCGGCGATTATGCTTTATTATTAAAATCATAGGAACAATCATAGCATACACTATTCTTACTCATTCCATACAAAAAGTTAACTATAGTGCTTAATCATATATATATATATATGTTCCAAACAAAACCAGTCATCTTCTACAATCTTAGCCTATAAGATTCCCATTACTAGATTCTCATTTCTAAAACGATTTCCAAATGTACAAGATTCCCATTTTCCAAACGAAAGTGGTTACCTTTCCTTTAGCAAACAAGCCCAAAGAGATGGTGAAATGTTCGAAAGCTCAGTCAAACTCCAAAACTACACCTGCAATTCACGAAGAGTAAACATTGGAATGTTTAATTAACTAGAACTAATGTCACATAAATCAATCTCTGATCTCAATCGATATAAGCACTAGAGATACAAACAAAATCTCTACATAATCCACCAACAATTTCTGGGTCCATATTTTGAAACCTTGTTGGTGAATATATGATTAAGCACACTAGAAATAGAATAGAAACTGTAAACACGTGATTTGGAAATAAACATCAGGTCTAATTTTCATTTATGGTTTTGAGACAAACAATAGAACACGAGTGTGTGTGTGTGTGTGTATGTGTCCCTAGAGGATTCCATTGTTCGATCTGGAATTTCCAGGAAGATTCTCGAAGCTTGAAAAAACATCATAGGGATTACGAACTTTTCATTTACAAAATCAATCAAAAACCCACGAAAAACCCAAATAGAAAACAACAAAGCGAAATAGATTCTTCTTTTGCCATTGATGGTAATGACTCTGCTATCGTAAGACACATACGCAGAAACTGCCGCCGTAGTAGAAACAGAGCAGAAACTGCCGCCGTAGCCACATTCGTCATGGCATTAGGTTTCAAACCCATACCGGAGACTGTTGAGAGCAAAAGCAAAGTGGAGGAATCGCCACCAACCGGAAATAAGAGACGAAAGTCGTCAAGAATCCAGAGATCGAGCCATTTTCAGGTACAATACTTTTGAAATCCTAAAACAATTTGAAATCCCTTTGGAAACAAAATTTAGGGGTTGAGTTTTTTGGATCCAAGATGATAAAATACATTTTCGCGATCTAAGAAACTGAGCCCAAAAAAGTCCAACGACGGATTTGTAGCTCCGGCAACGATATGTCGCAGATGACGGCGATGATTGGAGAAAGGTTTTTCTGATAGCGTGAAATTAGGTAGATGAAGTCTTTGATCCTCTTTTTGTCATTTTCCCTTTAATGAATCCTCTTTTTGTCATCTTCTAAATGAGGGTGCCAAATTAGTGAAGTTTAAGTTTTTTAGTGCTATTTAGGAGAATTGCCTATTAAGTTTTGTTAGCTTTGATTTTTTTTATTAAAAATATTAATTTTTAAATAGTAAATTATACTCTCTCTGTTTCATAATAAGTGTCATTTTGACACTTTGTACACAAATTAATAAAACATATTGAAAATTCAATTATACCCTTCAAATATATAATAACTCTTAGAATTTTTCATTAAAACTGAGGATAAATTAAGTATTTTGTGCCAAAATTTGCATTAAAAATCTAAAGTAACACTTTTTATGTAACAAAAAAAAACTAGAATGACATTCTTTTTAAAACGGAGAGAGTATTAAATTTCAGAAAAATAAATAAATATCCAAAGTGGTTTGAAGTCATAAGCTTTTCTGGTTTATCACTGAATGGTTTTTGGAATTAGAAAACTGGAGAGATAAACATGTAACATTATGAATGGTGAAGGGCTTTTTGAAAACTGGAGAGGTAAAGCACTAACTTTATTGGAACTAAACACTCTTATTAAGAGAGTAAGGAGACTGTTGATATTCCTTCCTTTGAGAAACAACGACAAAGTCTAACAGATCTCACTAACGTTACATAAAACCTATAAACTTGTTTGTTAAGAATCACTTGTTCAGCAGAAACTGTACGGATCTCAAATGGCTGGAGGATTAGTAGAAGATGATATTTCAGGTATGTCTTTGTTTCTTTAGATACTTTGAATCACTCTCCCACCGAGAAACGTAGATAGCATTACTGTAGATATGTTGTGTTTAAAACAAAATTGCATAAGATTTGGAAGCCTCGAAAAATAAAATGAAACTCAAGTCAAAAGCTAGTGAGAAGCATGCATATGTAAATCTATTCAGCTACTCTCTTTTAGAAAGCTGTTTGCTTTACTGCTCTATTTTGTCATGTTGTTTGCACTTCTATTGGAGATATATATCTTGGGGAACAAGATGCGAACCAAGTGTTGTGGGCCATAAGAGCCCGGTTATGAAGTGAAACATGTGAACCCAACCGGAGAATATTCTCATAGATATCATATTGATAAGGATTAGGAAGATTTACATTATTTGGTGTTATCAATATGTCAATGTTAAATACTATATATATGTCTTATGATCTTATATCAGAATACAACTCAATAATATATTCTATTCTATTATATTTAACATGGTATCAGAGCCTGGATACACACTGCCCGTAATCCGGCTCAGAAGAAGGCCCGACCGCCCCGACCCGAGGATAAATGGTCTGTCGAGATTAATGGCTAGAAGAGCCATTATCTCGAGGGGAGGTATTGGGATTATGTAGAGATTAATGGGCCATGGGCTTTAATCTCTAGGGAGTGTGAAGATTGTCCCACATCGGAAGTGGGAAGGGACATTGAGTAATATATAAGGGACTTGAGCCAATCCACTCATTGCCAATTGTTTTGAGTGGATTGGCTCAAGTCCCTTATATATTACTCAATGTCTCTTCCCACTTCCGATGTGGGACAATCTTCACACTACAAGAAAACAGGGTTTTCGCGACTACGGTTTGCGACTACACGTGTAGTCGTAACTTATTACGACTAATTAACGACTATTGTGCGACTAGGTTACGACTACATAAATAGAGTCGCAACATAGTCGGTAATTTGCGACCAAAACTATTAGTCGGAGAGTAGTCGCGTATTTACGACTAAACTACGACTACTGTTGAGTCGGAAACCTGTAGTAGTAAAGTAGTCGCAAATTTACGACTAATCTGCGACTTTTTCGGCGGGTCGCAAACGAGTCGTTTGTTGGTCGTAAAATAACAGCATTTAACACGAGTAATTGTTGTTGTACCTAATTTTTGCGACTACAACTCGTTGTCGCACAGCAGTCGCTATGTAGTCGCAAAACAGTCGGAAAATTGGGTATAAATGAAAGCTTCAGACCATCGTTTTCCTCATTCTCACAATCTCCTTTCTCTTATACAAAAAAAACACGAAATTTTGAAGAGAAACAATTTTTTTTTATAATGTCGGGAAATTCTAATTATAGTAATTTTCGGGAGTGGATGTATAAGCGGATCGATGAAGAGACGGGAAATTTCTCGGTAGAGTTCAGCATGGGGGTGGAACAATTCATGGCTTTTGCAAATAACCAGCCTCTAGCGCAGAGCAATGGGGGTAAGTTTTACTGCCCTTGTAATGTTTGCAAGAACGAAAAATTTCTCCCGGGGACTAGAATTTGGAATCATATATATAGTAGAGGATTTATGACAGATTATTATGTTTGGTATAAGCATGGAGAAGAAATCAATATGGATTTAGGAACGAGTTGTGTTGATCCGACGCATTTAAGTGGGAGTGAAGAAGTGGGTAATGTAGTAGAAGATAGATATGTGGATATGGTGAATGATGCATTTCGTGATAACGTGAGTTTCGATGGTTATCATAATGTAGAAGAACCGGTACATAACCATTCAAATAAATTCTATGACTTGTTAGAAGGAGCGAATACTCCATTATATGATGGTTGTCGTGAAGGTCACTCGCAGTTATCCTTAGCTGCTCGAGTCATGCAAAATAAGGCAGAATATAATATGAGTGAAAAGTTAGTGGACTCGGTTTGCGGAATCTTGACAGACTATTTACCAGAAGGAAACAAGTCAACTGGTTCACATTACGAGACAGAAAAATTAATGCGCAATTTAGGTCTCCCATATCATACAATTGATGTTTGTATTAACAATTGTATGATCTTCTGGAAAGAGGACGAGAAGGAGGATAAATGTCAGTTTTGTGGTGCACAAAGATGGAAGCCTAAGAACGACCGGCGTAGAACCAAAGTACCATACAGTCGTATGTGGTATCTACCTATTGCTGACAGATTAAAGAGAATGTATCAAAGTGAGAAGACTGCAGCGGCAATGAGATGGCATGCCGAGCACCAAGCAAAGGAGGGAGAAATGGGTCATCCTTCTGATGCGGCGGAGTGGAGATATTTTCAAGAGCAAAATCCCCGGTTTGCCGAAGAACCCCGTAATGTTTATCTTGGATTATGTACGGATGGGTTCAATCCATTTGGAATGTCTCGTAATCATTCGCTGTGGCCTGTGATCTTGACTCCATATAATTTACCCCCTGGTATGTGCATGAATACAGAGTATTTATTTCTTACTATTCTGAATTCTGGGCCAAATCATCCGCGAGCTAGTCTCGATATCTTCCTCCGACCTCTTATTGAGGAGTTAAAAGAGTTGTGGTCTAATGGCGTCGAAGCATACGATGTGTCATTGAATCAAAATTTCAATCTAAAAGCAGTGCTAATGTGGACGATAAGTGACTTTCCGGCGTATAGCATGTTATCTGGATGGACAACCCATGGTAAATTGTCTTGTCCAGTTTGCATGGAAGATACAAAGTCTTTTTATCTACCTAAGGGAAGGAAGACGTGTTGGTTTGATTGTCACCGAAGATTTCTTCCTCATGGTCATCCACTGAGGAGGAATAAGAAAGACTTCTTAAAGGGAAAAGACGCTTCGAGAGAGTATCCACCTCCATCTTTGACAGGTGAGCAAGTTTATTATGAGCGGTTGGCTGGTGTAAATCCATCAAAAACAAAGGACATCGGTGGAAACGGTCACGAAAAGAAGAAGACGGGCTATGGGAAGCAACATAACTGGCACAAGGAAAGCATATTCTGGGAGCTGCCGTACTGGAGGGACCTCAATCTCCGTCATTGTCTTGATGTGATGCATATAGAGAAGAACTTTTTTGACAACATCATGTATACTCTTATGAGTGTGAAAGGTAAATCGAAAGATAACATAATGTCAAGATTGGATATAGAACAATTTTGTTCTCGGCCACACTTACATATTGATAGTGATGGTAAAGCTCCTTTCCCAGCCTTCACTTTGACAGAAGAAGCCAGGAAAAGTTTATTGGAATGTGTGAAACATGCAGTTAAATTCCCAGATGGTTATTCTTCAGACTTAGCTACTTGTGTTGATATGAACAACCAAAAGTTTTCAGGCATGAAGAGTCATGATTGCCATGTTTTTATGGAGCGGTTACTTCCATTTATCTTTGCAGAACTCCTAGACCGGAATGTCCACCTTGCGTTATCAGGTACTAATTGCGACTATTTCTTTAAATATATATGATTATAGTAATTTATATAGTAACCTCATGCAGTTTGAATTTATATTGTAGGGGTTGGAGCATTTTTTCGGGACTTATGTTCAAGAACTTTGCATAGAAGTTGCATTCAAATTCTAAAACAGAACATAGTTTTAATCCTATGCAATTTGGAAAAGATATTTCCACCTTCATTTTTCGATGTGATGGAGCACCTGCCTATACATCTCCCCTACGAAGTTGAATTAGGAGGCCCTGTCCAGTATAGGTGGATGTATCCTTTTGAACGGTTTTTTAAAAAGTTGAAAGGGAAAGCAAAGAACAAAAGATATGCGGCAGGATCGATTGTTGAATCATATATCAATGACGAGATTGCTTATTTCTCAGAGCACTACTTTGCTGCGAATATACAAACGAAATCAAGGTATCTGCTAAAATTAATCACATCATGTCCACTTTGCCATTTAATTTGTATACACATGCTATGTATTTTAATGTGAATTACTTTTTCACTCATTTGGTCAGGTTAACAAGATTCAATGAAGGTGAAGTCCCCGTATATCATGTCCCTGGAGTACCTTATATATTTACTCACGTAGGCCGTCCAAGTGGAGAAATGCAAGAAATATGGCTCTCAGAGAGAGACTATCAATGCGCACATGCATACGTTTTACGAAATTGTGACTATTTTCAGCCCATTGAGAGGTATATCAGTTGGCATCTCTCGCATATTGCGTTTTAATATATATAATCCTTGTTTAATTTCTCATATTTATGTTGGTCTTGTGTAGAATGTTCGAGGAATTTATTTCCGCAAAATATCCAGGACTTTCCGAAAAAGAACTATCTGCGAAAAGAGCTGACGAATATCATTTATGGGTGAAAGAATATGTATGTCTAAAAAATATTCATAACTATGCATATATTTATACTTATATATATATATTTACACTATTTATTTATATGTATGCAGGTTACTTACTGGAACGCCACGAATCCATTTCCTACTTGGGTTCAAGAGATAGTGCATGGACCCTTGAATAAGGTCAAAACATGGCCAATGTATTTTACCAGAGGCTATTTGTTTCATACGCAGAATCACGGCGCTGGACGAAAGACATGTAACTATGGGGTCTGTGTTAAAGGTCAAAATTACACTGATGCATCTGATGAAGCGGATTTCTACGGGACTTTAAATGATATCATAGAACTCGAGTATGAGGGGATGGTCAATTTAAGAATCACACTTTTTAAGTGTAATTGGTATGACCCTGTTATCGGTAGAGGCACTCGGAGGAGCAATGGTGGTGTTGTAGACGTGCTTTCATCGAGAAAATACAACAAATACGAACCATTTATTCTAGGTACGTACTTATTAATGTCGATATCATATATATATATATATATATATATATATACTGATGTATAACTTATATATACATTTTGTTATATAAACAGCCTCACAAGCGGATCAAGTTTGTTATGTTCAAGGCACTTATTTGTCTCTGTCTAGGTTTGGTCGTGACAAGGGAAAGCTGACAAGGAAGATCACCAAGGTGTTCACAAACAAGTTTGATGGTCCATACTACAGTTGGACTGTTGTGCCTCGGGATAGACAGGAAAGGTACTTTGTCGAGTTCGCGGTAAGCATTTCTCTTCTGTCCATGCTATTCTATGCCTTTCTTTCTATTCTGTCCACTAACTCGAATCACACTTCTCTTGTAGAAAACGCACACCTGGGATCCCTTAATCTCAGGGGTAGTACAACAATATTTCGAGAGGATTTGTCAAAGGCGAATGAAGGATATGGTAATTAAGCACCGCGAGGACTTCTCGACAGCGACCACACTGGATTAACCCAACTCTCTGGACAACAATGACAGAGTGTTGGGACACTGAAGAAGCTCGAGAGAGGAGTAAGACCACATCCGCTGCTCGGAAATCTGACCGTAAAGGCCTTGGTGTGCACAAGCACGTATCAGGCCAAAAGTCATATCAACAAATCCAACAAGAAATGGTAAGTGTAAATTCACTATCTAATACTTTTGCAACTTTCTATTATGTAACAAATTTATATGTTACATTTTCAGGAAGAGGTATTGGGAAGACCGGTTAGTATCGGTGAGGTTTTTGTGAAGACTCACACAAAATCAGATGGGACGTTTGTTGATCTGAAGGCTGAGAGGATCGCCCAAACTTACGAGAAGAACTTGCAAGCTAGGATGCAAGAGATCGGGCCTGAAACTTCAGACGGTAGGTCGCAGCAGCGAGAGCTTACCACAGAGGACTACAACGACCTCTTTCTTCAGGTAAATACATGTTATCTTTGTCATCTTTGGTTTTCTGTCTTTTGCATTTCATAAATATATGTTTTATTTATGCAGTCAACTTTCACGGATGAAAGAGGTAGGCCATTTGGAATAGGAAGCCTCGCAGAGTCTCATGTTGGTGGAAAACGCAAGTTCGAGGATAGCTCTTCATCGTTTCAAGCTCTGCAAGACAAGTTGGAAGAAGCTCAACGCCAAATAGAAGAACAAGCTGCTTCTAACGCTCGGCGTGAGGCAGAGCTTACCCAACTTGCAGCTGACAACCAAAGCAAGCTTACCCAACTTGCAGCGGACCACAAAGACAAGTTCGAGCATTATTCACTGGTGGAAAGGTATCTTCGTGAAACCGATCCAAATTTTCTGGACTTCATGGCTTCTCAATCTGGTCGGCAGCATGACTCTACACCCTAGTCTATCTTTGTATTTCATGTATTTGAACTTTAGAACATTAAGTTTTCTTTGTATTGGTTTGTACTTGATATGTTAAAATAATGTATGATGATTTCTTTGTATTAATTAATGTTTCTTTCATTTTAACGTGTGTATTATTAGTTTGCATATGATTTCATTGCTAGGTAATACAAATATGGTACAGTATTACCATTTTGAATTTCGTCATTAAAATAAGTCGCTATGTAGTCGCAAATCTGTCGCAAATCAGTCGCTATAGAGTCGCAAATCAGTCGTAAACGATGACCAAAACACGATTTCGATGAACATATTAGTCGCAAATGAGTCGCTAATACAGACGCTAATTAGTCGGGACTTAGTCGCACAATTTCACGACTCTTTAACGACTACAGCAAAACGACTTCCACACGACACAATACTTAGTCGCATGTTGGTCGTTAATTTAGTCGGTATATGGTCGCATATATTTACGACTGATTTGCGACTAGTATGCGACTGAATTATGTAATCGCACCGCAGTCGGAAATCAGTCGTAAATTTACGACTGATCTGCGACTACTAGTTTTTACGACTTAACATTTCCGACTATGTCACTTAGTCGTAATGTAGTCGTAAAACCAGTTTTAGCGACTACATTACGACTGTTTATGTAGTCGCGAAAACCCTGTTTTCTTGTAGTGTCACACTCCCTAGAGATTAAAGCTTTCGATTCTGGTTCAGGCGGCGGGTTCCGTTGGTGATTACGGCGGTACAAGATGGATGCCAGGTTTCGTTGGAGGTTGGAGTCCAAGGATTTATGTGGTCCTTGGTTTGAGGGGAGGATTGTTGGGATATCAATCCAAGTCACACATCGGAAGTTTAGACAAATATTGTCTAGTATATAAGTAATGTCCATCTCCAATTAGTATGAGGCCTTTTGGGAAAGAGCCCAACAATAAATCCGTGCGGGCTTTGCCACTTGGGCCCAAAGCGGACAATATCATACTAATCGGGGAGTTGGACATGGGCTTGAAAAGCCCAACAGTGGTATCAGAGCCCGGGTTCAGAAAAGGTGGACTTGGAGAAGTGGGTGTGGGCTGCATGTTCGTTGTGGGAAGGAGAGCCCTCAAGGTGACCTCGCGATTAGGGGTGCCGGTGTCTTGTGTCGAAAGTCTTCCTGATTAAGCAGAAAGTCAGGCGGCGGGTTCCGTTGGTGATTACGGCGGTACAAGATGGATGCCAGGTTTCGCTGGAGGTTGAAGTCCAAGGATTTATGTGGTCATTGGTTTGAGGGGAGGATTGTTGGGATATCAATCCAAGTCACACATCGGAAGTTTAGACAAATATTATCTAGTATATAAGTAATCTCCATCTCCAATTAGTATGATGCCTTTTGGGAAGGAGCCCAAAAACAAATTCGTGCGGGCTTTGCCATTTGGGCCCAAAGCGGACAATATCATACTAATGGGGGAGTTGGACATGGGCTTGAAAAGCCCAGCAGTGGTATCAGAGCCCGGGTTCAGAAAAGGTGGACTTGGAGAAGTGGGTGTGGGCTGCATGTTCGTTGTGGGAAGGAGAGCCCTCAAGGTGACCTCGCGAATAGGGGTGCCGGTGCCTTGTGTCGAAAGTCTTCCTGATGAAGCAGAATGATATTGTCGAAAGATCCTTGAATGGATGGTTGATACAATTAGGAAATTCTACTAGCCGAGAGATCTTGAAATGCTGTAGTCTTGCCAAAGAAGGGATCAATGCGGTGCTTATGGTTTTTTCCTTGAGGAACCGGCTAACAGAAGAGGAAAAATATGCGCTTTTTGTGTTGCATAACCTTTTCAGAAGTGATATTGTTGATTATATGATTGTTGTTTTCACCAACGAGGATTCACTTGATGATAACAGTGTGACAATGAAGGACTATTTGGAGGACTGCCCTGGTTTCAAGGTCAATGTGATTTCTTTTTATCTTTGTGTTGAAACCGCCAGCAAACTCGAACTTTTCAAGAAGATTTTCACCTTCTCCTGCGACTTACATCTATCAATTGCTTTGTTTATGGTTCTAGGAAATTCTCACGGCCTGTAACAACCGCATGGTGCTGTTTGATAACAGGACCAAAGCAAGTACGAGCAAGAAAGCTAAGCAAGTCCAAGAGCTTCTAGACCTTGTTGAAAAAGTTAATAACAACAAAAAACCATTTATGGTTGATTTACCTCATGAGACAAAGGTGGTTTCTCCTTTTTTAACCAATGCATATTCTCTTCTTGATGTCTTTAGATTTCATATCAATAATTTTTTTTGAATTGATTGCGTATCAATTACAATCTTCTTCTTTAGGAAAACGAGGCTGTACTTGAAGAAAAGCATAAGAAGATTAAAGCAATGAAACAAGAGTTGTCCAATTGGAAGGAAGAGGCAGAGGATTCACCTCATCATCAGCTCAGCCAAATGGTAGAGCAGGTAATGTGTTTTCGAGTTTATCGGTTGTGGTATCTTCCTGATGTGTCCATATATCTTGGACAATTCTTTAAGAACTGATAATCAAGGAGAAAAATTATGTTAGTTACTTGGGATCAAACTCTTTTTTCTTACTTATACGTCAGTTTCATCATACATTTGGACAGGATTTTTCGCTCAGGTGGAGACTAAGCTGATAGAAACAAAGAGTTGGCTGGAACAGAAACTAACCGAGGAGCAAACCGCAAGAGTTGAAGCAGAAAAGAGGGCGAACAAACTCCACCAAGAATCAAGCGATGAGATTAAGAGGCTGACAGAGAAATTCGAGAGAAAGGGAGGAAGTTGCATCATTCTTTGATGATCTTTTAGACTTCCCCGCCAGCTGAGATCTCAACACTCATTTTGAGTTTGATATTATTTTTTCTTTATATAGTTTTATGGTCAAAAGAAACAAGTGTATAACTACTTGAGGGCTTTGGCTTGACATTATGCTTTTCACTGGCCGATGAGTTTTCTTGGAAGATTTTCTGGTTTTAGATGTTTGTCTTGTGTTGTGGCTTCCCTGAACCATTTGTTTCTCAATGTAATTTGGATTAAAGCTTAATGTCTTTTCAGCTCATTTTACTTGCTCTCATCATTTTTTTCGTTTCTTTGCTATTTGAAAAACCATGCCTAACAAAAAGATCTCCCAAATTCATTAATCTTTTCAAATGAAAATTTGCAACTCTTTATTTGATATGCATAGATAGAGATATTTGCGTAGAATGTCACTTATTTTAAGTTTCATTAGTTTTTTTATCAATTTTTGAAAGTGTTAAAAAAATTTTGTCACTTTTTCACGTGAAATGACGATTATACCCTCCTAAATTTACATCGTGTACCATACACAAACTTACGTGTACCGTACACGAACGTACATGGCGTACTGTACAGGGGATAAATTTGTCATGAACAGTAGAAAATGACAATTTTTTAGCACTTTCAAAAAGTGACAAAAAACTAATGAAACTTAAAATAAGTGACATCCTGCGCAAAGCTCCCTGCATATATTCTTGTTTAGAAATTGAATTGTTTGTGGTTGTAGGAAACTTTCAATTCCTAGAAGGGGGTTTTGCATGTAAGATCACTTAATTGAAGTTTCATTAGTATGTTGACACTTTTTAAAACCTTAGTAAAATATAACACTTATTTCACTATTCAACTCAATTTTACCCATGTATAGTACGGCATGTACGATAATGTACGGTATACGATGTAGCAATAAGAGGGGTAAAATCGTCTTTTCACACAAAAAATGACAACTATTTTTAACACTTAAAGAAAGTGCTAACTTACTAATGAAAGTTGAAATAAGTGACATTATGTACAATTATGTATTCCTTAGAAATACGGCAAAGCTCCTGAAAGTAAAAAAGCGAAGCAAGTTTAAGGGGTTTCTCAGCCTCGTTGAAGAAGAACAAATCATACTATGAAATTTAGGACTGTTTCTTTGCCAGGTTCTCAATTTTCAGGAAGCAACAAACTCATTTTGTTTCTCAAAAGATGATGACAGAAAATTCAAGAGTACTTTTATTCAATGTAAAGAGTGTTATCTTTCTCTTAGATTCCTTGCTTGATGACTCCTTTTGGTTTTTATTCTTATTGTATAGACTAGCCCTGGGCAAAATACCCGAATTCGAAAAACCAAACCGAATCCGAACCGAAAAATAGGAACCGAACCCGAACCGAAACTGATAAAATACCCGAACGGATCCTAGATTCCTATATCCGAAGAACCGAAACCGAACTCGAACCGAGAACCGAATAGATACCAGAAATACCCGAAATACAATTATATACTCAAAATATTAATTATATGTAGACTTGATAACCCAAAATTACAATTATAAATCCAAAGATATGAGTTATGTTTATACCAAAATGATTGAGAGACCCAAAATAACCAAAATATACTAAGTTTTTAGTTATATTTGTTAAGTTTTGACCAAATTTTATTTAAATTTAACCAATTTTCATTTTATTTTTATGATTTTTCAGATATCTGAAACCGAACCGCACCCGAATAGAACCGAACCGAACCTAAACCGAAATTCTAAAATACCCGAATGGATTCTAAATCCTAAACCCAAAAACTCGAATAACCCGAACCGAACCCGATCGGATATCCGAACGCCCAGGGCTAGTATAGACCTTTTCACGGTTATTCTTTAAATCACAAACTATATCCTTTGCTTTCTCACTTGTAATTAGGGATGTCAATCGGGCTAGCCCGACCCGAAACCCGTAAAGCCCGCATATATTTGAGCCCGGTCCGGCCCGACCCAAAAAAAAATTGGGCCAATATTCCAAACCGGCCCGGTCTGGACAGGGATTTCCGGGCTTTTATTTACAAACACAAAATTCTCAATTCTCAAATGAATAATTAAAACAAAATATTTATAAAAATAAATCTAAATTGAAATATATTATATGAAATCCAATTAAATTTAAAAGCAAAAGTTTGACAAAAAAAAAATTCAAATAAATTGTATTACCAAATAAAACATAAAATCAAAACACTTCAAATCTAGGTAGTAGAGTTTAGATTAGAATATCATTCATCGTATTCTAAATCCTCATCACCATCAAGAGGTACAGATAAAAAAAAAAATATTAAGTTTTGACATATATAAATCATATAGAAATGTCATTGAAAGTCTACAGATAATGATTTTAAAAAAATGAAGTAAATATGGATGAATGATAATGGTACCTGAATCACCAAATGTATAGAAAATATATCAAATTATTATTTTTAGAAAGATAAATGTTGAAATAAAATCTCTAACTAATTAAAATGTAAAATTCCGGGTTTTTCGAGCTAGCCCGAGCCCGTTCGGGCTAAACCCGAAAAACACACTAGCACGAATGGGCTTAGTCCGAAATGCCCAATTTATCGGACTTATATTTCTAGGTCCGAGTCCGCTGTTTTTCAGGGCCGGACCGGCCATCGGGCTTTGGCCCTAATTGACACCCCTACTTGTAATCAACAATTGTGTTTAGCTTTTCTCAGGTATGTTATGCTAAAGAATAATGAATTCTTGTTTCTTTTGTCATTTCAAGAACCAGCCATTGACTTTTCTTTTTGGGGTTTGACATTGAAATCTGGAAGAACTCTAGTCCTGGTCGGTAACTCTATCACTAGTTGTAGCTATATACCTTCTTGGACGTAATCCTGGATATGGCTTTCTCAAGGCGGTTCTTAACCTTTTTTAGTTCCTTGACACTTACGGAACTCAAAGAGTCTCCCATCAGATTCCTACAACATTAATATAAAAATGTGTTACAACCGCAGAGATATAGTTAGATTTCCTTAGATTCATTACACTAATTTCCCAAACTTTTAAAGAATCTAAGAAACAGTCAGTCAAGAACATTCAGAGTTTGAGAGACTTTTAGGGAACTAACAAGCTCGGATTCGTCTCTTTTTCAGGTGATTGTAGAAAATCCCTCAACCATTTGTTTCTGAATGTAATTTTGACAAAAGCTTAATGCCTTTTCGGATCAGTTTGGTGTGCTCTAATCGGTTCTTTTTTCGGTTTCTTTGCTATTTGCCAAACCTACCAAAAAGATCCCCCAAATCCATTAATCTTTGAAACGAGAACTTCAAGGCTCTTCCTTCAGGCAAGGTAAAAGGATAAAAAAGAGAATATAGCACTGCGATTGGACCACCAAATTGGTAAAGATTTTTGTCTTTCTCTCAGATTACTTGCTTGTTCACTCCTTGTGGTTTATATTCTTACTTTAGAGATCTTCTCACCGTTATTCTTAACTTTCACTTTATGTATGCTTTTTTCTCGATTTGTCTAATGAATATTCTGTTTTGCCTCTATAAATTATAAACTATTTTCTTGCTTTCTTACTTGGGATACACAATTGTAATGAGCTTTTCTCAGGTAAGTTTCTCTTGAGTTCTTGTTTCTTTTCTCTTTTCTTTTGTTCATTTCAAGAACCATTTGACCTGTCTTTTGGAATTTGACAGAATGGAAGCAATGCCTTGTGATTCAAGTGAAGTATATGTGGAAGTTGATAGGAAACCTGAAAGAACTCTAGTCCTGCTCGGTCGAACGGGGAATGGTAAAAGTGCAACTGGAAATAGCATCCTAGGAGAAACCAAGTTCCTGTCAAAAGCAGGAGGAAGATCCATTACCAAAGAGTGTAAGCTACATAAATCCGAGCTACCAAATGGCCAGAAAGTCAATGTTATCGATACTCCTGGTGAGATAATTATGTATCTATTATCAAATCACACATTTTCTTAAAACATGCATTGAGATTAAATAAATGGTGTTTTTTTTTTTGGATTAATGTTAAATTATATTTAAACCCGAAAAAAATAAAGTTTCCTATATTTTAGATGCTAGCTTTTTGATATTTAAATACTTCAGAAAAACAGAGATGAAGAGAAATTTATCTCCCAAAAACTATCCTCACCAACTGTTTCGTTTATTCAATTCACCGGTCTTGATACAAACCACAGCTGCATACCATCTTCATATATATATCGCATCCCCCAGCATTCGTATCGAACTGAAACGGTTGCGCACTCCTTTATAAATGGTGCTTTCAGGTCTGTTTAGTGCTTCCTCGACGCAAGATTTTACCATCAGAGAAATCGTTAGATGCTTACGTCTGGCTAGAGACGGTATAGATGCAGTGCTTCTGGTTTTCTCTGTGAGGAATCGGTTAACAGAAGAGGAACAGTTAACACTTCGCACATTAAAGATCCTTTTCGGGAATGAAATTGTTGATTATATGATTGTTGTTTTCACCAATGGAGACGCATTTGATGATGATGAAGAGACTCTGGATGGCTATTTGAAAGAGTGTCCTGAGTTTCAGGTCGGTTTAATATATATATTTTCCCTGAAACCTTTGCGCAAGAGCGGTTTAACATTCTAGTAAAACTAAGAAACTCTTGCATCTTATAATTGCTTCTAGGAAATTCTCAAGGAATGTGATGACCGTAAGGTCTTGTTCGACAATAGTCGTAATATCCTTAAAAGCAAGAAAGACAAGCAAGTCCAGGATCTTCTCAACCTCGTCGAGCAAATCTCAAAGAAGAACAATGCAAAATCTTATATGGCTGACTTATCGCTTGAGCTAAGGGTGATGAAAAGATAGATTCTTTCACAAAACCAGATTTCACATTTTCGTTTTGTGTTAAATTTTCATCTCCTTCTCAGGAGAACGAGGCCACGTTCGAGGAAAAACAGAAGCAGATTGAAGAAATGAAGGGTCAGTCTTCGAAACAAGAGATATCCCAAGTGAAGAAGGAAGTAGAGAAGTCGTACAAAGAAATGCTCGAGGGAATCAAAGAGAAGGTAACTTTCGATTCATTCATCGGTTAATGTAATGTGTATATGAATATATAATCATCATCATATGTTGGTTTTGTTGTCTCCGGTTAGATCTCTAATCAGCTGAAGGAATCATTAAAGGATGTGAATGAGCAATTAGCTAAGGCACAAGTAGCAAGAGAAGAAGCCGAGAAAAAGATGACAGAAGTTCAGAAACTAACTTCTGATGAGATCAGGAGGCTAAGAGAACAACTCAACAAAGCCGAGAGAGAGGCTGCTTCGTTGCGTAACAAACTCAACAAAAAATGCTCTGTTCTTTAATCATCATATGTGTATATATGCTCTGTTCTATGATCATTTCAATCACTAAATCAAATACCATAGTAATTAGATTTGATATGTAACAATAAAAGCAAGAGTAATACGTCTTCATCATTACACAAACACAAATTCCCAATGAGTCTTGAAGGATCAATACCTTCATTGTACTTTGAATTACAATAACAACAAACATATTTTATGTAGAGACATATCTGAGCAGAGGATTTCATCAGAATGCAGATAGCTTTATATATAAAGCCATTATTGCAGCTCGTTTTGTTTTTTTTTTCGCCACGAGATTATCCGAGATGAATTTTCTTGTCCGGATCAGAGTAAGAACATCCATGGCCAGCTCCAGATCCAGAACCACTAGCTATAATGCTATGAGCAAAGTAATTGCGAGCGGCTAAGGCCTCGATCGCGTTGATCTCTGTTCCACTCATTTGATGATGGTGTTGTTGATGAAACCTCTCCACTTCTGCTATCTGTTATCAAAGCATATTAATTAGCTATATTGATTGATGTGACTATTGAATTAGCAAACACATTATATCTGTTTTTTACCTTGGTTCGGAGGTAGATACTCTCATTATCAAGCTCAATCTCCTGTAGAATATACCACACTCAAAGGATTTTCACAAGAAATTATTGGAAAAATCTAGAAAGTTAGAGCATCATTTACCCTTTTCTGCAAGTTTTCGATTTCAGCTAGAAGCAACTCATGCTGTATCTCGCAAGAACACGAATCAGATTTAGAATTTTCAGGAAACTGGTATATACAATAAAGAGTCATATTATAAGATGTTGTAGCTATGTATATACCTTCTTGGACCTGATCCTGGAGATGGCTTTCTCAAGACGATTCTCAACCTGTTTTAGTTCCTTGACACTTAAGGAACTCAGAGAGTCTCCCATCAGATTCCTACAATGTTATCAAACAATGTGTTACAATCAATACATACATATCAATCGATATATACTTCCACCAGAGACATATATACATAATTAAGTCGTAAGAACCTGTTGGAATTCTGAATCGTTTGGATCTGTTGCCTAAGCTTTGCAGATTCTTGTTGATAGTACTGTACAGTGTAAGCTCCATCACAGTAAAAACATGTATATGATGTTAATGAAGTATATATAGATAGATGGAGAGAAACTCGAACCGCGGCGTTGATTTCTTGGACAGAGTGAGTGTTGGTGCCATCAGAAGAAGCTTTCTTGTACCTCTCAATGGTTGATCTTATGCTGTCACAAAATAACCATACAATTCATGTTCCAACTTCTCCTTAACAACTCAAGAAATTAGTATGTCTAAAAAAGAAGGCCATGATTGTTTGTGGTTTCCATGTTATAGTGATCATGAAAATGCAAACGCAAACGCAAACGTAAATACAAAGAAGCAATCGTTTTGAGCCGATTCTAAGTGAAAATTTCTAGTATGGATGAGGTTTTAACTGATATATCCAAAAGTTTGCATTGGTATAAGGATCTAAATCGGATTAAATTGATGGGTTTTTTTGCATTGGCTTAAGTAATTAGATTATCATATATATAATGCATATAACATTGGCAAACAAACAATATATAAAGACAAAAGAAAATCATTATGATCATATTGTGTCCTGTAAAAAAATGTAGTTGATGAAGTGACTTTAAGATTATATAAAAGGAAATCGAATTGATAAGATGAAAAAGCTAAAAAAAGGAAAGAAAAGACATGATGAAATAGATCTGATCTGCTTAAGATGAAAGAGGAAAGAAGAGTACAAACTACACATCTCTCGCTGCACAATTGTGTTAAGTTCCAAGAAAAACTTTGACAAAGCAAAAAAATTAAAATTAAAAAAAAAACTTGTTGACCAAAACTGCAATTGCAAGCTAGCTAGCATGAGTTTGGGACTTAAAACCCATTGTACTATCTCCCTCTTTTAAAGAATTTATCAAGATTTATATGTATACATGACAAATAGTATGTATATATATAGTACTTGTATACATATATGTTTACTTTGTCAGATATGCATATGTAAGTGTATACTAAAAGTAAATATCATGAGACTCTTGAAATTAAAATATGTACTTTTGTTAGTTCGTATATATTGGTTGTTCATATAGTATAAGTCTAGATTTTCTTTCTTAAAAATATGGTTCAAACAATTACTCTACACCTAGAAAACTCTCATGTTTGCATTTCAATTTCTTATATATGTATATCTTATCTCTATTATATAGACCCATACACAAAACAATGCAAAAATATTGGGAAATTTATAGATCATATACGGTTAGCTAAAAAAAAAAGGTTATCTAAGAGTAGTCATATATTCGTTTTTGTTGCTAAACCTTGGTTTCTTGATATAGCTCTAATGCTTTTGTAATTAATTACTAGTTGACTAAAAGATTTATACATAAAGAAAGAGATTACTACTTACTTGTTGTTGGCATACTCATAGAGACGACCACGAGTTGAGAAGACAATGAGGGCAACTTCTGCATCGCAGAGAACTGAAAGCTCATAAGCTTTCTTCAGAAGTCCATTTCTTCTTTTGCAGAAGGTCACTTGTCGATTTGTCGAATTCTCTATCCTCTTGATTTCTATCTTTCCTCTTCCCATCCTTTCATTATAAAACATTAAACAAGATTATAAATAAGTTTTTTTATATATAAAGACACTAAGAATAATTGCTCAAATTTGGACATTATTGATAAGATAAATACTGTTTAACAAACACACAAAATGATTGATATACTGTAAAAAAGATATAAATTAAATGAGTGTACCAGAAAAAAGAACCCTGAAGCTAGGGTTTGAATTAATATATTTTAATACTTACAAAACTCAATTTTAAGGGGTTTGTAAAAAAAAAAAAAAGTTTTCTTTTTGTATCCAACTTTCTTGGGAAAATAAATTAAGGATGTTCTTGATTGATTTCAAGGACAGACAAGAATCAATTGGATCTGATGAAACTAGAGTTTAAGAATTTGTTCAAATCTTTGACTAAATACATAAGAACATTATTATGCAACATGATTCATACATATTACATGTAATTTTTCTTAAATATATGTTTCTATAGATCTCATTTATACTAACATATACATATACATATATATATATATATATATATATATATATGTGTGTTTATTTAACAATTTAACATCTCATCATGAAATAAATGAAAATTTATTTTGACCCATCCCTTGTACTATCTATATCTATCTCTATCTCTCTCTTCAATAAACATCTGAAAGGCTTCACGGGCTCAAACGGCAAACAAACATACGTAATTTGACTTAGATCTGGAAGATTTTACATACTTACACAGATGTTTTATAAAATCATCGATCTTTAATCTGTTGTATGAAGACATTAATTTTTTGGTTAATTTTTTTTAGAACAAATTAACCAAGAAAACAAAAACAAAAGGTAGAAATATGGAGAGAGAAAACAAATCATACTGATATTGAAGAAGAATGGAGAATGCACTGATGCACATGAAATTGAAGTTACCAAAGACTTCACTTTAGCTGACAAGAAATTAGGAAACAAAATCTTGCAGAGATCTACATGTGAGGATGCATGAAACAACAAAAATACTCTTATGATCTCTGTCTCTCTTTTTTTCCTCTTCTTCTTGGGAAACGTATCAAACAGAAGAAGAGAAATAACAAAAAAACATTTTTTTTTCTTCAAAATTTTGAGAATTAGGTATGTGAAGGGACAGGCAAGGTCAAGAAAAAAAAACCCATGATGAAAGAATTATTAATAAGTTTGGAATCTGCATATATATATATATATATATATATATATATATATATATATATGTGAGATATAAATGTAGAGTTTTTGAATGAAGAGATGTGTACAAAGATGGGAACTTGATGAGGTCAAGAAGTGTTTTTCCTTTACGAGAAGAAGAAGTAAAGACATGACAGACAGACCTGAGAATTGCTTCACCCAACTCAATTCAGCTTTCGGAAAACTCTCTTTCTTCTCTCTCTCTTTCTCTCTTTTTTCTTCTATCTCTCTCTCTATCTCTGTCCTTTATAAGAAAAAGAATACAAGACAAAAGAAAGAAAAAAGAAGAAAGTTTTTGAGTTTTTTTTAATTAGAATCCCAAAAACAAACCCAAATCCTCTTCTCTTCAAAAACCCTAAGCTTCCCACTCAATATGTCTATTTGTAGACGTTTCTTTCTTTGCTCACCTTCCAACGTCCAGAGAGAGAGAATACGACTGCGGTTGCGTTTGCGGCTCCCAATGCGATTGCTATATTTATAAAAAAATTGTTTATGATGACTAGGAATTAATGTCAAATTTTGGACTGTGTCAACTTGAAAATGGTTTCGCAAAATCAAAAATCTTGAATAAAGATTTTAGATTGGAATAATAAAATTGATGAACAAACAAAAAAAATAATTTTGAGCGGACAGTTAGAAAACCACACGTTTAAAAGTAATATGAATTACATTTTTTTTAAATACTCTAAAGTATTAACTTGATTATTTTGTTTCTAATATTCGGGGAGATTTAGACTCTTGCTAGCTACATCCGTCTCATTTCATATAGTGGCCAATTTCACGGCAAGGCCAAGATTTGGGATTTTCTGAATATATAAGAAATCAGTCGATTCCCGATGGTCATATTGGTTGGGAAATCATTGAAAAATGGTTTTCTGAACGAATTTCTGACCGATTTGAACCGTCAGAACTATCGCGTCAGAAATTAAAATCCGTCGGAATTCTGTCGGGAATTTCCGATGGATTCCCGATGACCGATTCCGACGGATTTTAGTAGTCGGAAAATTCTCAACGATTTACTGACGGTACCAAAATACCGACCGACTTCCGATGGTAATAGTAGTCGTCGGATATTTCCCGACGATATTCCGACTGAAATCCGAGAGGCATAATCCCGATCGATTTCCGACGGTTAACTATTCCGACCGATTTTCGACGGGACAGTTTATGACTATATTCCGACTGAAATCCGAGGGGCATAATTCCGACCAATCCCCGACGGTCATATATCCCGACCGTTTTCCGAAGGATTTTTTTAAAAATATGTAATTTTAAAATTAGTAAAAAATAATGATTTTTATTAAATTAATTATGTTTGGACTGTTAATTGTGAACTTGAAAATGGTTTCGCAAAATCAAAAATCTTGAATAAAGATTTTAGATTGGAATAATAAATTTAATGAACAAAAAAAAAAAAAATGAGCGGACTGTTAGAAAATAGAAACCACACGTTTAAAAGTAATATGAATTACATTTTTTAATACTCTAAAGTATTAACTTACTTATTTTGTTTCTAATATTCAGAGATATTTAGACTCTTGCTAGCTACATCCGTCTCATTTCATACCGTGGCCAATTTCACGGCAAGGCCAAGATTTGGGATTTTCTGAAGATATAAATATGTATCGTGATTCTAATTTTTCACTACTATGATTTATGTGGTCTAGTTGGCGCTCAAATTTTTTATTTTATGGTAAAAAAATAAGAAAATGGCGTTTAAAAAAAAAAAAAAACAAAGGCCTATTCATGATGTTGGATTGGATTTGTCATCCTGAGATTGAGGGATTGGATTTGAGTCTTCTCCACTATAATTTTAATTATGAATGTTTGCAATGAAAAAACTACTCGATTTGTTTCGTAAGTTTTAGAGATTAGTTTAAATTTAGGTTCATATATAAGCTCTCGGTTATAAAAAAGCAAATTTCACTAAAATATGTGAAACAAAAAGAAATATTTATTTAATTATAATTAGATTGGCGATTTTAGGGCTTTAAAATAGTCCATCCATAAGAAAAGTAATATAACCAAAAGTATAAAAATATATATTATTAAAGAATATTGTAAAACTGCGACCAGTAAAAATAGATTCTTGCCTTTAAAATTACATGTGGCAAGCAAAAGGTCTAAAATACACAGATGACATTTTTTTTTAATAATAATCTCCACAATTGGTATATATTTTTTATTTTATTTTATTTTCGACGAAAATCTCTACAATTGGTATATAAAACTCAATATGTGAATGTAAGAAAACAACAATTTGCATCCCTATGAGGACTATTTTTCAGATTTTTGTTTTTCAGTAATCGAAAGACTTGTTGACCAGAACTGCAACTGCAAGCTAGCTAGCTTGAGTTTGGTACTTCAAACCCATTGTACTATCTCTCTCTTTTTAAGATTTTCTCAAGATTTATATGTATATATATGAAAAATAGTATGTATATATATATAGTACTTGTGTACAAATATGTTTACTTTTGTCAGATATATATGGGTAGAATATTGAGAAAAAAACTAGAATATTATATGTATTCAAAACTTGATAAAATATAAATAAATTGAAAAAATATATTCTAAAGCTTAGTAGAACATAGAACAAACGTTAGAATATATATTCTAAATTTGGTAGATTATAAAGCAAATAACATAACATATATTCTACAAAATTGTAAAACTAGAATATGAATTCTTGATTTTGTAGAACAAGAATTTTTTTCCTTTCAATTTTGATTTTTCCAAAACGATATTTCAATATATATTTTTTTCGTTTTTTGTATTTTCTTAAGATTTCTAAAAGATTTATTTTAAATTTATTACATTTAACGAAGAGTAGTTTAGTCAAAAAATGACAAAAATCAAGAAAAGTTTAGTACGACAATAGGTGAATTATTTTGTCCATTTTTTTTCAAATTTCCCTAAAAAATATGCACCATTCTGAATTTGTGCATATTTAGAACGTACTCTCTCGTTCAGGGTTATCAATGTTTTAATTAGACATGTGATTTATATTACTAACCTAGCCTTTTACTTTACAAACCTTCATACATATACATAACTTCCACGTAAAAGTACGCATATATGTATCACTCTTCCAAGAAAGTGAGAATACACCCAAACCACAAATTGAAATTAAAAGTAATTAAAAGTTGAGATAACAATACCATATACATGTATCTGTAACTTTTGATCATATACATTATTTATTATTTGGCACGCAAGAATACTATCAAGATTTGAAGATTACTTTGGAAGCTGGTCGTTCAAGCCACCGTGTTCCACCTTTGGAAGCAGAGAAACAACGTTCTACATAACCTCATCTCAATCCCTCCTCTCATCATCTTCAAGTGCATCGACCGTGAGATTCGAAACACCATCTCTGCTAGAAGGCGGAGGCGTCGCTTTGGAAACTTAATGCAACTATGGATCCGGTAATCTAATCGTGCTTTTCTCTTCCCCAAAATCTTTTGATTCCTTGTTTTTATTCTTTTTTGCCAAGATCTCAAAACAATAGGCTTATCTTTTGTAAATCCTATCTTTCATTTTAATGATATTTACATTCATAGTAAAAAAAAAAAAAAAAAAAAAGAAGATTACTTTGGAGGAAAATTAAAGAAAAAGATGAAATTGCAGGCTTAATTTAGGGTTTGAAAGTGACACGCAAATTGTATTATTGCAGAAGAGAGAGAGAGAGAAAGAGTAGACATTGACGTTGTTGATGCATCTCCTCATTTATTTGCCCTAGTTTTCATTTCCTCTCTCTCTCCTTCTTAAGTAAATTTTGTTTTTACTTTCCTTTGTTAATCACACCAAACTCCAAATCCTTTTTCTATATTTACTAAGTTACCAATTTAAGTCAGTCAAATTATTGTGACATGATGTTTCACAACAGCCTAGAAATTAATTAAGATTTTTTTAAAAAAAAATCAGCAATCTTTACGATTTTGTTTCTTCTAATAGAGTTTTAGCGATTAAGATAGATTCCATCCAACAATTTATATATGGTCTAATAGGGGGTTTATATTTTTCAACATAATTAAAAAAATGAAAATTACGTAGGTCGTCTGATTCAACATATATCTGAACAAATTTTATTGGAACAGTTTGACTCAAAAGAAAGAAAAAAATAAGAAGATCCATGATTTTATCTATATAGATTTAAAAACATTTTTTTATCTATAATCAACACTTAATTAATTAAAAAAATATGATGCTTGATATAGTTATACCACCAAAAATTTATCTTAGCTAGCTAGGTTGAATTTACATTTTTTTTTGTTTCTGTTTTTTTACTCGATCCCTATAAAAATTATTGCTTTTCTTGCAATTATACTCAGACCACTTGGTTGTATTAATGAAGAGTTAACAAGATGCAGAAGTTGTGTTTGAACCTACTGTGGCAACACGTTTTCATAAAGTAAACACCACCGGTCTGGTCTAAATTTAGTAACACAATAATACACAAAACACTTTTTTTCGACAAAATAAAAGAGAAAAGTATTCCTTTTCCTATATTTTTGTGTAACAAGCTCACCAAATTAAAGTTATTTTCACAAAAAAATAAGAATATAATAAACCCTTAACCATAAAATCTAAATACAATGATTTTATTTACTTTATTTTAGAAATGTGTGTTGCTACAAACCTTGATGAGCTTTTTGTTCAGGAACCAAAACATCAAAGTCACTCACTGTCCACTCTGCAGTTTCTTGTCTATTGCTAACATATATTTCTGTACCAACATTGATAGACGTCCACACTCGCTTTGCTGGTTTGGTTCCCGGGTCCTATCGTCAAAGACAAGATTAGTTTCAGGACAAATCCAAGTCTGAGACATGATATTGATCAATATCTTGATTACCTGGTAGAAGTATAGACGACTTGAGAGAGCTCCAGCATCGAGCTCCCAAGTCCTTGAATCCCCAATCCAACCGTCTCCTTGCTTCTTGGGATATCCATGGACCGACCATTCTGGATGAGGCAGAATTTGGATCAATTCTTGTGCTTGAGGATTGCTGTATGGATCACATATATCATATGGTTTCTCTAGATGTTCTGCATTTCCCGGGCTGCAATATAGATGGTAAGCAGAATATGGGAACCGGGATGTCTCGTTCCTGTGTATGATCTCACCCGAGGGACTTGTATGATATGGAGGACATGACACTAAATTGTCTGGTCGACACCAGCTCGTTGTTGCGGGGTTAATAATCATCTCGCTGTATCTGGTTACATCCGTCAAAACGTCTCTATCACATGGATAACCATTGTTCTTCCAACAGCTTCCAATGTCGATCAGGTAAAACTGGCTGTTGGGTCCTCCACCGAGTTTAACATCAAGTGTCAGCTTCACTTTGAAGTTTGGAGACTCTGGTAGCTAAGCATACAAAAGGAGACAGAACATATCTTATTAGTCGGACCGAGAGGATCAAGAAAAAGAAGAAAGCTTTTCGGTATGCAAGATCAATAGAAACATATACTCACGAACCTTTCTCATCATGCCACGGCCATTATAGTGATAACCACCATTAAAACCATCTTCGGAAACCGCACGCAGGTACAGCATGAGCCATGGGTATTTTTTGGAAGTCGTCCATGAATTCGAGAAAACCCAGCTCCCGCTTTGTACATTCTTTTGCCATGAAACAGAGAAGAAAGATCTTGTCCCAGCTCCTTTGCTCAAATCAGAATCAAGGTCATATGTTCCATTAAACCCACCAGCCAAATGCATTATCCCCTTCTCATCAGCAATAACTCTCGAATAGTTATGGTAAACAAGCGGCTGGTTCATGCAACCTTGACCGAAACACGGGAAATTTCTCCCGGTAACTATTTTACCGACTTTCCTCCCATTCTCAGGACAGAGCGTAGAGTTCTTGTCGAAGTTCCCGTTCTTAAGCATTATCATCCAGAAATACCAGGGCTCTTCAGTGTCATGTATCTTGCACAAAGATCCTAAATACCGTTCTTTCTCGCTCGCAAACAGGTCAGGATCTTTATAAGACGTGAAGCCAGAAACTGGAAACTTATCTCCAGATGCTAACTCGTTGTCTGTTTCGTTTACCCAATGGCGCACTTCACACTTGCTCCCATCACTATCAAGCCTCCGGTCCAGATAGTCTAAGAAGCAAACGCGATGATCACACATTAGCAGAGAGCAACTCAGAGACAAATAAGCCCAAGAAACAGAAACTTCAAACAACATTTATAAGCTAAGCATTTTGAAACTTCTCTCCTACATGGTCACATCATTCATATACACAATCAAATGCAGAAAATTGCAAAATCAAATGCAGCTTAAAAATCCAGACTTTTTTTACCTAAGGTTCTAAAAATCCAGACTTTATCGAACAATAATACCTGCGAGGATCGGGCAAGAGAGATCGGCGCAATCGGCGAGTCTAGGGCTTCCCATTGAAGGAGCTTCGTCGCCGACTTCGTTACAGAAATTCCAAGCTTCCATTGCGACTCTCGCATTACGGTTTTGAAAATGTAACAGCTACTACTACAGAATGCAAAACACGAATAACAGGGTTTATCTTCTCAAAAGAACTTTACTAGATTAATTATCAAGAGCACTTACAAGTCTTCTCTCAATCTCACAAATCTAGTCTCTTCTGTTCTAAGATCTATACGCGATCTTCGAACCTCTCAACGCACCCCTTAGCCTTTTGCTTTAGCTTTCTTACAAGAACCCTAAAACCCCTTTTGCTAAGTTATTGCTTTATCACGTGTAGCCTCATACAAAGGCTTAACACTCCCTATTTATACAAAATAGAACGTGGCTCATACTAGCCTAAATCGCCAAGTGAAGATCTTAACAAATCTTCTGTGATAAGTTATAATCCCTATTTCTTAGGATAAGACTTAGGGAATATTCCTTATGTTGATATTCTTCGAGATCTTTTCTGAGATCCTCTTCCAGCTTGGATCTCGCATCCTGGTCCATCCACGTGGCATTGTGAGCTCGATCCATGTCATCTCTCATGCTTCATGTCGTCTGACTGCTTAAGCTGCTTGCCTGTATCACTTGCTGTGTTACTTCTCAGCTGCTACAGAGGCTGCTTCAACACAGCTACATCTTCAGGTTTCTCATCCCTCCGTCTCCCAGCGCCGATACGTATCTCTTCTCCGCCGAACATCTCCGAAGGGAAGAAGATCTCTCCGAGAGGAGAAGCAGAGCAAGTAAGAGTGAAATCGCAGCCATTGTTGGAGGAGCTGACGAAGATGCGCGTCAAGATGAAGAGGGGAATAGGCGCGTGGAGGTGGAGAATCCGCGCGTGATACATGGCGGAAAAGATAAGATGTCGCCATCTGCAAAATCTCATGATTGCTCTTTTTTTTTTGCTTTTGAAGCATTTTACTCGCTGTGCGTATAACAGTTCTTATTACATCCCTATACTCTTTCTAAATTACATATACACCCAGAGATTTTAACTCGTTACAAAAACAACTCTTTTGTAGGCCTGGGCATTCGAGTATTCGGTTCGGTTCCGGATATTTCGGGTATGGAGGTTTAGGATCCATATAGGTATCGAAATGGTTTCGATTCAGTTCCGATTCGGTACCAATCGGTTCCGGTTCGGTTCGGGTATAGAAGACTAAGAACCGTAAAATACCCGAAAAGTTTCGGTTCTCAAACGGTTCGGTATCCAGTACCCGAAATACTTATATTATACCCGAAAAATTTCGATTCTCAAACGGTTCAGATATCCAGTACCCAAAATGTAATAAAAATATCCGAAATATAAAAAACATACCCGAAACATAACCAAAATTCCGGTTCCAGGTATTTTGACGGTATGTAATTGCATATTTGTATATATATGTTCGGGTATTCGGTTAGTAATTTCGGTTCCGGGTATTACCCGAAACCGAACCGATATCCATGGATCTTCAATACAAGATCCAATGGGTATTTTGGCTAGAACCGAAACTGAACCGAACCGATAATTTCGGGTCGGTTCCGGTTCCGGTTTTAATGCCGAGGGCTATTTGTTACTCAAGACATGTATTCCAAAACAGACGTCCTTTTCAGAATTTTGTGATCGGATTGGTTCGTATAGGAATTGGGGACCCTCTGTATTGGTGAATTCAGTGAGTCCTCGAGCTGTCTATATGGGCGAAGAAACGATAACTGGGGACCATTGTGTTCTTCTTTTCAGATGAAGACGAAGCTTTTTTTAGTTTTTAGCCGAACAAGACAAAGACAATGTCTTCTCTGTGGTCGAACATCGGTCCTTTCTTCTCCAAATCTTTCTCATTTCGTCTCTGATTTTCTGGGTCCATGGCAAGTTTGCACCTTGGAGCTGCTTCGTTTATCAATGAATCTTGGGTCGTTTTCGGCTCCTCCTTGAAATTACGGATTGGTTTCAGAAGTAAACGGTTTAGACGAGTTGCAGAGGTTAGGTCACAAGCGAAGATAACCCATTTCCTTTTGTCTTTTCTCGGAATTCATGTTTGGTTTTTTTTAGTTAATTATTGTTCTGTGTCTGTTTTTGTAGAGATGGATGTTTTGTGTTCAACAGTTGTCAGTGAAGGATCAGATGACTAAACGGGAACTGGCTCGTTCTGTTAAAAGGTGATGGCTTTGTTTTCTCTCTGTGTGCACAATTGTGTTAAGCGAAAAAAGTCTTTCAACTTCACCACTCTTTAGTGAGTTTTTTTTCCTTCATTGACACCGAATTGCTAGATTGTATTGTGTCTTGGATTTGAGCCAGTTATGATAAGAATTGTGTGGCTATGGTTAATGATATATTCATCTACTCATTAGTGTAATTGCATGACCAAAATCAAAATCTCCTCTCCAGAAGAGGAATTTGTTTTATAGAATTAGTCTCTCGAATGTTGCAGAAGCGAGTCCCTGAGATATATTCTGAAGCAATATGGAGTATCAGTAGAAAACCCTGAAGAAAATAGTAGACTTGATGACCTTAATTGTGAAGCGAAGCACGACGCTGTTCCTTCTTCTGTCATAGATGACTCTAAGATGGTATTTAGTAGAAGTTATGGATTTGTATTTTGAAGTTTGTTTTGTTATTGAATGGTTTTATCTGAATTGGGGAGATTCTGACTTTCATTAGTTTTTGGAAAATTGATGAGTATTGACAGAAAACCATTGAGGAGTTACCTGATTTACGCCAGGAAGAGAAGTACGGTGAAACTGCGAGCACTGTAGACAATCTTTCAGGGCACCAACACCATAAATTTCCTCATGTAAGAACATTTCTCTTCTACCATTACCCTTTTGAGCTATTAGGAGTGCAAAAGGTTTGAGTTTTGCTTTCATATTCATGTTGTCTTGTTGGATTCATTTGAGTAGATTCGGTTTCCTTACTGTGTTTGGATCCATGAGTTTAACTGAGGCTTTAGTTGTGTTAGTCTAAACTCTTTCATTAGATTCTTTTTGGATCTTGATTAAGCTTAGCATTTTTGAATACTCTTAAGTGTGTCTCTCTTCAGTTAAACACAGGTGCTTTGTTCACTTCTCTGCTTCCTGCTCTTGTGTTCTGCATCGTATGCATAATTGGGACGCTACACACGATAATCTCCAGGAAAACATCACGAGATCATCACCGTGGCTCCAAAAGAACAAGGTGGAGAACAGCATTGAGTGATTGGGACGAGCCGCTTGCTTCTGATGAACACGATACTTCGTCGCCAGAATACAGAGTCAGTTACATGCATAAGCTCTGAGTAATTACATTCGTTTTGCAGATTTTGTTTCGGTTTGTTAAAGAAGCTAACTGCATATGCAGGTCGGTTCAGCGAATCAGGAAGCTACAGATGAAGTGAATGAAGCATATAGCAGAGTAGAGCTTGAGTACAAGAGATTTCTGTCGGAATGTGGAGTGAGTGAATCTTAGTAGTTCTTGAGTAATAATCATGGCTGCCTCTGAGGCTGTAAGAACGTTTTGTTTGGTGGTCTCTGTGATACCAATGCATGCATTTAGCAGATAAGACTTTTGTTTTGTAATTGTGAATATAAAGGTTTAATATGATCGATTTGATTTGGATTACATCACACATTGTATGGAGCAAAATTGGGATTATTAGGTAAAAGCTTGATTGATTATGAAATGAATGTAAGGTTGCAATTACGAACAAAACGTAACGGAGAGTTTCACAATGCAAAGGGGAAAAAATGTTGACTAATCAAAAGTCAAAACTATGATTAACGAAACAAACCTCAAAGAAACTTTTCCTAATTCCTAAATATATTCACTAATTCACTCTCGAATAAAAAAGGAAATACCGAAATAAGGACTAAATCGTAATTATACAAATCACATTGATTAATTATTAAACCCTAAGCATTATATTATTACCGTTAGGCCTTTTTCTTTCTCACACTTTCGCTCATTCCAATTGTGTTCTCTCTCTCTTTCTCTAATTTCCTTTTCTCTCTCTCTCTCTAAGTTCTTGCTGAGTTTTTGGTCCGATAATGTATTACAGCGATCATCTAGCCGTTGCGGAGAAGGAGATTACTTCGCGTAATTTCTGTTGTTTGGTTGATGCCGCCGTTATGTTGTACGAACAAGAACTCCGCCGTCAAGGAAAATCCAAACGCCTCACGAAGACGAAGACGAAGACTCTCTCCGCAGAAGAAGAAGAACGCGACAAGAGAATCTTCCACCTCTTCCCGAAAAAAACAAGAACTTCGGTCGTTACCAGACAAAACCCACAACAAAATCTAAATGGGGCTTCTTCTTCTTCATCATCGTTTCTTCTCGACCTTAACACGATCCCGGCTGATTTGGAGACGAGAAACCCACAAAACCCTAATGGGGCTTCTTCTTCTTCTTCATCGTTCCTTCTCGACCTCAACACGATCGCGGCTGATTCTTCAGAGATGAAAACCCCACAAAACCCTAATGGAGCTTCGTCTTCTTCTTCATCGTTTCTTGAAAATGACAAGATCGTGGCTGAGTCGGAGAAGACTGACATGAGAAACCCACGAAACCCTAATTCCCAATCGTCTCTGTCTTCATGCCTAACAGAGAACAAAAGCCGCAAGAGACGTGCCGTACAAGATAATAAGCATTGTGGCAAATCCAAGAAAGCAAAGGTTGCTACTTTTTCATGGAAAGGGAGAGATACTCCTGAGTGGCTAACCCAGTTGATGAAAAACACGAACGAAACTGTGGTTAAGTGGGGAGAGAGAACCGACTTGAGGCTGATCTTTGAGAAGACTCTGTTCAAAACAGATGTTAACCCTGGCGAGAGCCGTCTCTCCATGCCTTTCAACGAACTAATCCATAAAGACTTCTTGACCCCTGTCGAGGTGAGAATCATAGAAGAAGACATCAACAATGATAAGAAGATGGGAATTGGAGCGATCCTCCTCGATCAACGGAATGTAAAATGGGGTGTGATGTTGAAAAGATGGGAGATGAAGAAAGATTCAGGGAAAGGAAGCTGGAATTACAATTTGACTTGCGGTTGGAACGAAATCGTCAAGGCTAATGGATTGAAACAAGGAGACGACGTCAGTATTTGGTCTTTCAGGTGGGGTGGACTCCTCTGTTTTGCCCTTGTTACTCCTCCTACTTCCATAGCACAGAGTAGCTCTCTCTCTCTCTGACAGGTTGATTGGTTTGATCTATTTGCACAACGGTCTAATTTCAGGCGATTCTGGTCTAGTAACAAAATTAGGGTTTTACTAGGATTGTGATCTGCTCTCTGTCTCTGACAAGTTTCTTGCTTGACGTAACGCACAGCCATCTAATTTCAGGCGATTCTGGAGGTTATTTGGTCTAGTGGCAAAATTTGGGTTTTACTTAGGATTGTAATCTCTCCTCTATTATTAGTAACTTGTCTCTTTAAGTTGTATGAAGTTTCTTGCGTCTCTTGAGACTATAAACTTGACTGTTTCTTGGTGGTTTTTGGTCTAGTAACTTCTTGGGATTGTAATTTACAGACATTGTGATCCTACAAGAGGGTTTGTCCTCTCTGTTGGTTCTGATCTTTACTATATCGAATGAAGTTGACATTTTTGACATGAATATATTGTTTGGTCTACTTTAGTTATTGCATTCTTTTTGATTTCTTAGTTAAGGATTGGCTTAAGAAATAACGGTTAAAAGCGATTTTATTCTGGATTTTTGTTGATTGTTTAGTTGATTATTGTTCTGTGGTTGTTTGGTATTTGTAGAGATGGAAGTTTCGTGTTCAACAGATGTCAGTGAAGGAACAGAGGACCAAACACGAAGTAGCTTGTTCTCTGCTAAAAGGTGATGACTTTGTTCTCTGTGTGTAAACTGTGTTTAAGATAAAAAGATTTTTACTTTAGAAATTTCCTTAATTTGACACTCTCTTTCTTCATTAATTAGAATAACTAATGACCGGTAATGTCACGTGTATTTAGATTTGATTCGATTTGATATTTTTTATTGATTTTTTTTTTTTTTGATTTTCACACGCAAAACTTTAGATTCGAAATTTAACCATTTGTGATAATGCGAAAACTAGAATTCTGGTTTAAAAACCGAATACCAGAAAAACCGATTTCCGGTTAACAACTAAATTCCGGTTTAAACCTAGATTTCCGGTTTTTTTTTGTCTATCTCTTCGAGTCGTCGGTTTTCCTCTGTCGAGTCCAAGCTCTTTGTTACGGCGGCGAAGCTGCGATGATCTTAGCTGAGCTCTTCGCCAATTTTTAATCGGAGTCTCAAAATCGATTTTTTCGGAGATAATGGTGGAATTGGATCGTTCAAGGTTCGTGGGTTTTTGCATCTTGTTCACTGGGTCGTTGTTTCTTTCCCGTTTTCACCTTACTCTGTCCAAAATTTGGGTTGCTTTGAGAAGATTCCATGGATTTGGGTCGAGATCAAACAACTAGATCAGAAATGGGTTCGATTACTTTCTGTTGTTTCTCATTTTTAAAATTTGGATTTAGGGTTTAGGGACATTGTACAAACAAGTCAATAGTGTTGATCCCGTGGATCACTAAGTGTGTTTAAAGAATGATTAGGAGATGGGAGGTGAGATTTTCGTTAATAGAGCAATTCAACCACATTTAAGACATGTCGGGAGAAATATGAGTAGGCCGGGGGCCGTGTTTCGTTTTATTGATGAGAGAGAAGTAAACGCTTTAGAATTACGAACTGGTTCCGAAGGACGTCCAGTTCGGCGTTCTAAAGTGTTGTCTTGTTACAAAGAGAGAGAGGTCGGGTAACTTGTGGTAGGTGAGAGAGTCAAAATCCCCAGTCCCCCTCATTAATGACATATGAGGGGTATATATAGTCGGGGTCGGCTTCCTGCTCCCCTGAGATCTCGGGCCACGTGTCGTCGGCGGCCTCTTTCGCGGGTAAGGTGGCCTAGGAGGCGTGTCCCGGCTTTCGAGGAGAGAGGTCATGATGAGCTCGGCGTGGCGTGTTGCAGAGCAGTGCACTGTTTTACCAACTCTGCTCCACCTGCTCCTTCCTGCCCTTGTCAGCTCTGTAAGGTTGGTGGGACGTCGGGTCGAAGGCACATCCCTACGTGGGTAGGGTACTGCCTTACCAACTCCCACTCGCCTATTCTTCTGACACTCCCTGCTCTGGCGGGGCATCAGCGCGGGCCCGGGGTACGTTGCTTTCAGGTCGGCTACCGAGCTGCTGAGGACGTTCTTGCAGGTCGGTGACATTAAGTCCGGTGACCGTACCGGGGAACGGCCTTTCCTAAGATGGGCCTAACTAATTGGGGGTGCTAGGCCCACCTCCAACAATAGGCCCTCCCCCAGTTCGGTATCGCGAGGCGAAGTGAGCGTGCCGAAGTTGATCTAATGTTAGTTCGGCGCATCTTAGGACGGTCTTTCCGGGCTCAACTGTGTTTGCCTTTTCCGAAAAACCCGTAGGAGGTTGGCGCGTGCTCACCACGTGGGACGACAAAGGACGCTTCGTTTTTCGCGTGGACTGCCCACGCGCGGCGTGTAAAAGACGCTTTGCGTTTATCGAGGCGTCCTTTGCTTTTTGGCGTGGGGAAACGAAGAGACGTCATCATTAGGTTTTTTGGGCAGCCGTGCTTCTTTTGACACGTGTCCAGGCGTCGCTTCACTGTCCCCCTTCCTCTATTTAAACCTTCTTCCTCCTACTGCTAAAACCTTCTGCGCATACTCTTAAGGTAACCTCCTTTCTCCGATTTCCTCCTTCTCTTCCTACTTTCTTCCTGTCTTTTCGATTTCCTCCTCTCCGTGCAATGGCTCCGACGTTAGACGGTATCAGAGTTGAGTCGAGCGAAGAGTCGGCGTCCCGTGGTGGCGGTAACGATTCTCCGTGTTCCTCCTCCGGTGATTCCGAACATGCCTCCTCTCCGCGACGAGGGGCAGACAGTGGGGAACAGTTGGCCCCTTCGACTTCGGGGGCCGCCCCGTTGCTCCCGGGGACCCATCTCCGGCCGAAGACGGTGGTTAGATCCTCTGGCGGTCGCGGTGTTGGCCAAGCTGAGGGTGGAACCGGGCGTCTGGGCGACCGTGGTGGCCGTCAGGGCGGCCGTGGAGGCGGAGCTCGAGTGGCCAGGGTGAGGTCCCCCCTGGTCCTCTACGAGCAGGGAGGGTCACCGACCTGGAGCACAGCGGAGTCGGTGACCCTCCTGGGGAATCTGTGTGGTTTTTCCGCCGACGTTGAGCTCAGGGTACCCAGGGCGGAGGAGCGCCCGTGGACTCCTCGGCCGGGCTTCGTCTGCTTGTACGAGTCGTTCTTCCAGAAGTGCGGCTTGCGCCTTCCTCTCCCCGAGCTGTTCGTCCAGTATTGCCGGGCGCGGGGCTTGGCCTTCTCGCAGGTCTGCCCGTCCACGGTCCAGGGGATGATCGTGCTGCTGACCCTAGGGCACGAATGCGACGTGGAGGTGACGTTGCCTATGTTCGAGGCGTTCACCCAGCAGAAGGCAAACCCCGGGATTCCTGGGACCTTCTATGCCGCTTTCAAGCCCGCGGCGAACGTTCTGGAGGCACCCAGCTCGGGGTCTAGGGCGAGCAAGCTGTCGAAGGTCGAGGACTGGTCTCGCAGCTACTTCTACGTCCGGGTTACCGCCGTGGCTGGGCTCGATCCGTTGGCGAGATACACCCGGGATTGGAATTTTTCCCCGGGTAGGGATTTGCAGGTCGAGCTGACTTCTCCTCTTTGGTTGTCTGACTGATGATTTTTTTTTTTGTCTTGCTCTTCAGGTCCTCACTCCTCCAGATTCAAGCTACCGGACTACGCAGGTCTACTTGCCGTGCTCAGGACAGTGCGTCAGAGAGAGTGGAAGTCCTTCACCGCTGCGAGAATCGAAGCTGCAATGACCGGAGGTGGTTTTTTTTTTTTTTTTTTTTTTTTTTTTTTTTTTTTTTGCCGAATTAACGGTTCTTCCTTCGCAGGTAGAGCGAGGTTTGCCAATCCGCAGTACGCGGACTCGTTTGTTGCACCGCCGCCGCCGATACCCGAGGTGCCGGTCAGGCGAGATCCGGCACCACGGGTTGCGGGGGATTCCTCCGCGGCGACTCCCTCGAAGAGGAGGGAAGACCGGGCTGCCGGTGGGGAGGCCGGCAGAAAGAAGAGGAGGACGGGAGAGTCCTCCTCCGGGGGTCGGGAGGTCATCCGGCCTACACTGCCCGGGCCGGAGCCCGAGGTGCCCTTGGCCGTCGTGCCGGCAGGGGGGGTCGATGAGACCCGGGCTCAAGGGGGCGATGGGGTCGGCGAGACGACCGTCGTCGCGGAGGATCCTGCTGCTGCGCAGGAGGCCGAGGGTCGCAGCGCCGAAGTGGGCGGCGCCTCGGGAGGTTCCGACGATGGGCCTCGGGACTACAGCTTCTCCTTTACCCACGAGGATGGAAGCAACCAGGTAATCGTCGATCCGGACGAGTGCGCCGAGCTGGCGCAGGCCATGATGTTCGGGCGGAGGTACCCGCACTTCGTCCCGCTGGAGATGGCGGAGTCCGACACCTTCCGTCAGGTGGCGCGATCCGCAGCTCGGGTAAGCTTCTGCTCTGGTCTAACTGCTTTTAGCTAGACTTGTTGCGCGTCTTTGTTAACAATTTGTTTAATGCAGACGATGGCCCTTAGTGCCTTTCTGGCGGAGGCCTACGAGAAGAGGCTCGCCGAGCAGGCCGCCTCGATTAACTTCCTCCGGGAGTGCCGGGAGTCCAGCTCGCAGATCCAGTCTACCCGTCTCCACGGGCTCGAGAAGGAGCTGAGAGATGAGAAGGCCCGATCTGCGGCGCTGGAAGAGGAGGCGGTGCGGTTAAGAGCCCGGGCGGTCGAGGTGGCCAGTCTGCAGTCTGCACTAGAGGCCGAGAGGGACCGTGCTGCGGCTGGGTGGGATCGGGCGTCGGGGCTCGAGGAGGAGAACGGGCTCCTGAAGGGGGAGCGGGAGACACTCCGCTCCAGGGTGAAGGGGCTGGACTCCGCCATAGGCCGGGCCAAGGTGGCCGTGGCTGCGGAGAGCGATCGGGTGTCAGCCCGGTGGGAAGCGCGGAACCGGAAGTGGTCCGCGAAGATGGAGAAGATCCGCGCCCACCTGGACGGGCGCCGCCGGGCCTTAGAGCCTCACCTTCTGTACAGCCAGGTGACCGGCGTAAAGGCCTGCCTCAAGAGGATGGAAGCAGAGGACGGGGTGTCGGTACCGTTCTACCGGTATCAGAAGCTGGACGAGGACGAGGCGGCATTCGGTGCCGTACTGGACGGGATGGACTTTCCGGATTTGACCCCGGAGGATCTGGAAATCCCTCTGGACCGTGCTCACGGCGTTCTGCTTGAGCACATTATACCTGTCGCTCCCTCTAGCACCCCCGTGGTGGATCTGACCTTGGAGGCTCCGCTGGCTGCTGAGGACGTTCTTGCGGTCGCTGAGACCGTCCAAGCAGATCCCTCGATCCCGTCTGCTGACGAGGGAGTCCCCGAAGCTGCTGGGATTGTGCAAGCAGATCCCTCGGTCCTGTCTGCCGCTGAGGCCGATACGGACGCGCCGTCCGGTGAGACCGGAACCGACGTGCCACCCGGTGGAGTCGTGGTCGGGGAAGAGGGGTCTGGGCAGCCCTTCCTTGGTGAGTACGGGACCAACGCGAGGATGGTGGCCCCGGCTGATTTAGATGGAACCCGTGCTGACGGGAGGGAAGACCGACCGGCCGATGCGGCCTTGTAAAAACTTTTTTCCTTTTTGTTTTCTTCTTTTTGTAGACTGGGCCGTAGGCCGTTTCTTTTTGTAAGGACTGGGCCGTAGGCCGTTTATGCGAAGAGCGGGCCGTTGGCCCCTCTTTCTTTTTGTAAGTGCCGTTTCGAGGCTTTTGTAACGATTAGGCCGTGGGCCATTTTTATAACAGACGAGGCCGTTGGCCCTTTTTTCTCCCCTCTCTCTTTTTTTTTTTTGTAAGTGCCGTTTCGAGGCTGTTGTAATCATTAGGCCGTGGGCCCTTTTTGTAATAAACGAGGCCGTTGGCCCTTTTGTATAATGAAAGAGGCCGTTGGCCCCCTTTTTTTGTGTAAATGCCATTTCGAGGCTTTTTTAATCGGTAGAGTAGGTCGTAAACCGTACTCTGTCAAGTAAGCAGGTCGTGGACCGTGCTCTTGTATTGGGTGCGAGGTAATCTCGGCTTAAGGCACTTATTGCTTGTGTACCTTGTTTTTTTGGTGCGGGTAGCGAGCCCGGCTTAGAGACACTTAATGCTTGTGTGTCTAGTAGAGGTGCGAGCCCTGGGGCCCGGCTTTGGCACTTATAACTTGTGTGCCGGGGAGAGCGAGCACCGGAGCTCGGTCCCCTTTTTTTTTGTAGTGCGAGCGTTTGGAGCTCGGCATTTTTTTTTTGTAGTGCGAGCGTTTGGAGCTCGGCTTTTTTTTTTTTTTGTAGTGCGAGCGTTTGGAGCTCGGCTTTTTTTTTTTTTTGTAGTGCGAGCGTTTGGAGCTCGGCCTTTTTTTTTTTTTTTTTTTTTGTAGTGCGAGCGTTTGGGGCTCGGTTTTTTTTTTTTTTTTTTTTTTTTTTTTTGTAGTGCGAGCGTTTGGAGCTCGGCTTTTTTTTTTTTTTTTTTTTTTTTTTTTTTTTTTTTTTGTAGTTCGAGCGTTTGGAGCTCGGGAGCGTTTGGAGCTCGGGAGCGTTTGGAGCTCGGGAGCGTTTGGAGCTCGGGAGCGTTTGGAGCTCGGGGGCGTTTGGAGCTCGGCTCTTGTGCGCAGGTCGGGGAACGTTTTCCTTTGTTTAAAAGGTTTTATTAGATTAATAGCTGAGCCCTGGTTAGGGGTTGCCTACGTACCCTTTAGTAGAAGGGATCAAGCCAATCGTAGTTCGTTTGTTTACAAAGGCGGAGAGCGGATTGGAGCCCGGGGGCTTAATAGTAGAACCGTTTGAGGTTGATCGAATTCCATGAGCGCGGGACTGCGTCGCCGGCCATCGTGACTAGCTCGTATACGCCGGGCTTGACGACCTTGGAGATAAGGTAAGGGCCCTCCCAATGTGCACCGAGCTTGCCCGCGTTCAACTCGGCGGTGTTTTCGAAGACTTTGCGGAGGACCAGGTCTCCTTCGGCAAAGAACCTGCCTCGAACCCTCTTGTTGTAGTACTTGGAGGCGAGCTGCTGGTAGTTTTGGATTCGGAGGAGGGAATGGTCCCGTTGTTCCTCAAGGAAGTCCAGCTCGCTGAGGAGGACGGTGTCGTTCAGGGCGGGCTGCTGGGTGAGTATAGCACGGCGGGGAGTGGGGAGCCCGACCTCAGAGGGGGCCATTGCCTCCATTCCGTGCGAGAGGCTGAACGGTGTGCGTCCTGTCGATGTCTTCGGCGTTGTGCGATGGGACCAGAGGACTCCGTCGAGCTCATCGGCCCAGGACCCCTTCTTGTCGTCTAGCCGCTTTTTGAGGCCGTCGAGGATGGTCTTATTGGTGGCTTCGGCTTGTCCATTCCCCTGTGGATATCTCGGGGTGGACTTGCTCAGCCTGATTTTCCACTTCGCGCAGAAGCCTTCGAAGAGGGCTGACGTGAACTGGGCACCGTTGTCGGTCACGATCTCGTAGGGCAGTCCGTGCCGGCAGATGACGAACTTCCAGACGAATTTCCGGACGTCTTCTGCCGTGATCTTGGCGTAAGCTTCGGCTTCGACCCACTTGGTGAAGTAGTCGGTCATGACCAGAATGAAGCGCTTTTGCCGAGATCGGGGTAGTGGTCCGACTATGTCCATGGCCCATCGCATGAAGGGGTAGGGTGCTACCGCAGTGGTGAGGAGCTCGGTAGGGCAGTGAATGAGTGTGCCGTGACGCTGGCACTTCTCGCACCGGGCTGCGAATTTTTCACAATCCTGCAGCATTGTTGGCCAGTAGTGCCCTTGGTTCCGGATTCGCAGGGCGAGAGCCCGGCCGCTGGAGTGGTTTCCGTCGGCACCTTCGTGCATTTCTTTCATTACGTCGAAGGTTTCCTGCCCGTGGAGGCACCCGAGCAAGATTCCCGAGGCGCTCCACCGGAACAGATTGCCGTCCAGCATCGTGTATCGGGCACACTTCTTTCTTAGCCGTCGGGCGGTCCACCGATCTGCGGGAAGGACGCCGTCTGCGATATATAGCAGCAGGTCGATTCGCCAGTCCGGCAGTTCGGGCTCGGCCGGGGGCGGTGGTAGGTTCTCGGGAGGTTGGGCGTCTTCGTCAGGGTCCGCGACCTGGGGACCGATCTGATAGGCTCCCTTTGGCAGCTCGATGCTGGGGAGGTCGATACTTTCCACCGGGATTACCCGTCGTTGCTCTGGAGCCGAGGTGGAGGCTAGTGCTGCGAGGGCGTCTGCGGAAGTGTTATCGCCTCGGGGGATCTTTGTCAGGGTGAACTCGGAGAAGTCTGCGGCCATGCCTTGAGTCACCTTGAGGTAGGCGTCCATGCGATCATTCTTGGCCTCGTACTCCCCGCTGAATTGATTGGCAACGAGCTGGGAGTCGCAGTAAGCTCGGATTTTCTTTGCGCCGACCTCTTTGGCCAGGCGCAGGCCGGCAATCAAAGCTTCGTACTCGGCCTCGTTGTTCGATGCCGGGAAG